>JADDOH010000267.1:0-384580 GCA_016648135.1 Agrypnia vestita | reverse complement strand
TAGAAAAACCCACTAATAATAACCTGCAACGGTTAGGGATCTCGAAATATATTTTTGTATAAAAGTTGTAAATAATAAAAATATACTAGGATCTATTGAAAAAACTAACCCATAAAAACCAAGTTTTTATTATACACACTTTCTCATTCGTATTGTTTCCAATTTGATAATCTATCAACATATATCTCTTCTTTAAGTTCATGTGGAAAATCTATTCCATGTATATTATTACCCTTAAAACTTATAGAATATTAAAAACGTAATAATTGGTATAGGGGGGCAGGGCGTCGGCGAAACCGGTTGATCGGACACATGGCTCGAGTCAGACTAGTTGAAACAGGTTCGCGCCTTGTCCACGCGTCGGGCTCCTTTTCATTTGTACGGTTTCCAATTTGAAAAAACCGTTAAAATTTCGAAAAATCCAAAATTATACTACAATAATTAAACAAAAAATTGTTAGATCATTTTTATCGTCGCCACGAGTCTGCCTGCGAAGTTTCAGCTCGATTGGATCACGGGAAAAGGGTTAAAAAATCGATCCAAAGTTTTTTCGGCAGACAAGCAGACGCTACGAATTAAAAGAAATTGAGTAAAAACGACACAGACAGACGACCTAAAACATGTAAATGTTAAATATATGTACATATGTTTGTACATTTCTAATAAAACAGAAAACTTGAATACGACCTGCGTAGGCATCCAAAAATGTATATTAAAAAAATTAGAATCTGTAATTTATATCACCAATAATGGCGCGAAGGTCACCGACAGGACCTAGCGAAGGTAATCAGCTGCTGATAGTCAGCTGTTTCCATCTTAATTTAATTACTCTATTTATATAATGGTGAGCTGGACATGTGGTGACATCTGTATAATCCAAAGACAAACTGGCACCGTATCGAGTCGCAGCTCACCGGTACGCTCGCTAGCGCCACCGCCAGAGGGCCGGGCGTTCCGTTGGCTCTTTCCGTTCGGCACGCCACTTCTACACCGTGCCTCATCCAGGCTGCCGTAACTTTCGCAGGACTCCACTATGTGACTTGATGCGCATTTAGAATACTTTTTTATTAATTTATTTATGGAATTTCAGCGCTACAATTGTTAAAAGAAATGAGATGTAATAGACGTGAGTAAATAAATTGTAGAAATCGACGATATAAAATATAACATGATGCAGAAACGTATCTTGAACCTGACATAATTAAATAAATAAGAAAATAATTTCAAAATAGACCTAAATAACGTAAAATACTAAATAAAACAAAGAATTACAAAGTAAAAAAACGACGTGCTGAACCGAAATAAGTAAACAAGGTAAAATGAAGTAAAAAAGTTAAATTAGAGTAATAAATACCTACAAATATAAAAAAATAAAAATACCAAATAAGCAATAAAGCGCATTGTTAAATGTTAAAGAGTAGCTTGTTGGTCTTGTGGTTAGGACACTCGCCTCGTGATCCAATGGTCATGGGTTCGAATCTCAGCCCAGACTAGCAATTTAGTCCTATTTTCATAGCACAAGCGTTTAGCTTAGTTTGAAAATAGTAAGAATGTTGATGTGACACGTATTCCGTGTTCGCATCTCTATTTAAAAAAAAAAAAAAAAACCTGTGACTGAACCTTAATTTCTTCCATAGTTCGATTTCTTTCTTCAGTCATGTCAAGCCAAGCCGAATACCTGAACCAATTGATTGATTTGAATTATTATTATTAAATAAACAATTAATACTAATGCGAACATAGAATACGTAGCGTAACAATATTCTTATTTCGTATTATTGATAACAGCATACTCTTCTCCCCTTCTCTCAATATTCCCGTTACATCCAAAACCACCCTTACACCGGTAACTTCGACTCATTTTTTCAGTACCTAACCATTATTTATATTTAACATAATTATTTTAATTTGAACAGAATCATTGTCAAAATTCGTTATTTAATAAGTAGAGAAATTTTGATTTTCTCTAAACTGGTAGTGAAAAAAAATAGCTATTAAAAACTTAAATAGAGATAACATATAAAATATGATTTAATATTTTTAATAATTTTTACTTTATTTTAAACTAATCTAAACGCTCGTGCTATGAAAACAGGACTAACTTGCTGGTGTCCGGAGTGGTGCTCGAACCACCGACCGGTGGATCATTAGGCGAGAGGCAAAATCACAATGCTAACAAGCTACTGTGGGGGTGGATAGTCGTTAATCTAGCTATCGCCAACCTATACTCTTCAGATAAACCTCGTCCATAATCTCGTAACGATCGACTGCATTCTCCGCATAAATGAGAAATAAATGAACGTTCAAGGATGTGTCTGTGTACTCGTGTAAATGTGAATCTTGTTTCCTTGTGTGAACGCTAAAAATGGTTTTGTTTAAACAAGGATACGAGATATTGATATATCTCGCTATCAAGTGGCGGTACTTGCTCGCCGAGCCGGATGCGCAGTATCAAAGGCTTAGGCCCGGTTGCGCCATCTAAAGTAAAGGTAAAGTTTTAGTAAAAAAGTTACATGAGTAACGTTTTTTACTAAAACGGGTTGCGCCATCTATGGTAAAAATATTTAACTCGCCGAAGTACATACATCTGAGTAACTTTTTTTTACTCTCCAAGATAGATGGGTAAAGGTAAAAACCTTGGTAAAAAAAATGGCCGTCCTCTCACAGCTGATTTGAAAATGTGACATTTATCCATATAGGTACTTGTCATTTGAATTTTGTCGCTGTCATTTTCGTATTGAAATTTGTAAATATTAAAATGAATCTTTTAATTTCGCGTTATTTTAGCGATGGTTTGACGTTTGTTTGGTTTGTTTTATAGAATAAAGTGGTTTGTTTGAACTGGTTTTGAACCGCAAAAGTACGTATTGCCAGTGGTGAAAAACTGAAATAAATCAAATTCCATAGACAAATGCGGTATTTGAGGTTTATTCCGCTTGGCACCCTATTAGCCTTATGATTGGTTTGACAGCGGTAAAAAAGCTGTTTGTGCAACCCGAAATCGAGTTTACTCTGATCTGAGGGTAAAAAAAGTTACTCGGGTCAATGTTACTCGAACCAAATTTACTTCTGCTGGCGCAACCGAGCCTTATTCTCGTTGAAAAAAATCCTACCATCTTCAAGTACATTACGACACGTTTTTTGTGGTCCAGACTCCTGCTTAGGTACCTGATAGGTAAAATCTCCATAATTAATTTCAGTCCATTATAACTAACTAACTAACTAACCATCACGCCGTTTCCCCGCAGGGGTAGGCAGAGAGGATTGAACGCCACACTCTTCTATCCTGGCACACCACTTTTGCTTCGGCCACATTCATACATCTTCACATACAAGTTCTACGGTTGTTGCGGCTTTTGACGGGGCCATCCTCAAACACTTGTTGTATCTGATCGTGCCAGGTCTTTCGCGGACGCCCTCTATTTCTGTTGCCTTCAACACTCGCCTCATATATTTTCTTAACCATCCTTTCCTCGTTCATACGTTCCACATGACCAAACTATCTCAGCACTTCTTTCTTTATTCTATCTAACACACTACAGCCAGCATTGCATTCACTTCTAATTTGTTCATTCCTCACTCTATCGTTCAAAGATTTTCCACACAAGCGTCTTAGTGACCGCATTTCCACCGCATTCAGTCTACTTTCATTCCTCTTTTGCCAATTCCAGGCTTCACTTCCATACATTAGGGTTGGCACTAGAATTATGTATAAATAAATACAGTGTTTTCAATATTGGAGAAATTTGGAAAATAAAATAGAGATTAAAATAAAAAAAACTTAATTACCATTTGTAAAATGTGTACGGTGAATGATAATCCCCCTGCTTTAAGGGGGAGTAAGGTTAATTCGTACGAAAAATGGCATGTTTTGTGAATTTTTTTTGACGACGCAGTTAAAATCTCTTTATTAAAAGTAATGTTTGTTACATTAAAGTATGATATTCGAAGAATATTGTGTAAAATTTTCACGAAGAAATATTTAAAAATACGGCAATGGCAGCAATTATTCGGACGTTTCTCGGGAAAAGTAGAATTGCGGTACCCCTCATAACAGGTGCTGGATTATTGTAAATCAAAAAATCAAAGTTCATTCGTTAGACACTAGTCTTTCCCAAATAACGCTGGGAGGGTTTTTTGAAATGTCAATTTTTAACTTTTTTGGAACACTTTGAAGGGAAAAACGCCATTTTTTGCGAAAAAAATCGGCTAATTTGTTATTAAAAAATAAAAATTATGACCAAATTTGAAAAAAAATATCCAGCGTTATCTTATAAATTATGTACAGAAATAATGTTCAAAATTTCAAAAGGATCGGTGCGGTAGTTTTGAAGTTATGAGGGGCACCGATTTTGAAAACGCTTTAAAGTTTTGAACACTAAAAATCTGGTATAAAACGTTCACAAGCGAATTTTATCGGCTTACCTCACACTGAAGCATCAATGCCAGGTCCATAAAGGATAGGCTTGATGGCATCCAAAACATCCTCGGGAAGAGTACTGTACGTGTGTTTGAACGAATCCAATGCATTAGAGTCGGGTAGGTATAAAAATTCGACAGGTATAAAATTATTCATAACTTGTCAATTTTGTTCCAATTGAAATTTACACAATATTCTTGAAATATTATGCATTCAGTTAAAAAAATAAAAATAAATGCAAAAACTTTAAATTATTACCTTACCCCCCCCTTAAGGATAACAATACCGTTAATATAACGATAACAAAGAGACGTGATTTACAATATAT
Organism: Agrypnia vestita; assembly: GCA_016648135.1. NCBI lineage: Eukaryota > Metazoa > Arthropoda > Insecta > Trichoptera > Phryganeidae > Agrypnia > Agrypnia vestita. The sequence goes on along the minus strand of JADDOH010000267.1, from coordinate 379,832 downwards.
ATATATATATATATTTTTATTTTTTTTATTTGTATACATTAAATAAGTAGGTATATTATATGCAGGGTTATTTGGAAAACATTAAAAACCTATATTAATGCCTTAATTATGAGTCGAAAATGATCAAGCAACCATGACCTTATCAACATCAATAGTTCTGGGGATATGCGAATTCAAAATTTGCATTTTTTTTCAATATTTCAAAGACGCGAACCATTTTATGGTACGCCCAGCACAATCGCCAGGGATTAAATTTAACCGATAGGGGAAATATAAAAAAAATGTTTAATTATTTTGATAAAAGTCGTTATTACTGTTTCATGGGTGTCGGATATAAATAAGTAAATACTTATTCTTTAAGAACTGGTATTTAAAAGTACCGTCATTTTTGACGGGTTACAGTTAGATAGATAGATATATAAGAAATAAAAGAAAAATAATAAATCCGTTCCTGTGAAAAAAAAATGACTTCAATTTTTTTTCTCATTTCTGACTTTTTTCTGCATAACAATGGATTTTCATTACAGTAACTTATCGTCGCTGTAAAGACATATAATAAAGCCAATGTGCCGTTTAGTACATTCTGAGATGAACGAATCAATTTGTCAATTGTTCATTTAAATAATGGAGATATACTAAAAAAAACATTGCCGTTCATCTGGAAAGTCTGCCTATTTAAAATATTTTTTGTAAATCCAGTCTGTGCAATTATTTTTTAAAACAGTTTCATTCGTTTATCTCAGAATGTACTAAAACGGCACATAGGATTGATTATATATACAGCGACGTTATATTATTACACAGGTCAAATATATATTTTTTAAGGTTTTTATAATTTAATTTGACTTGTATGACAGCGAATGAATTTTTAATATTTAATATTATTTACCTTTAGTCCAACGTATTAAGACAAATCAGTGCAAAAATGCAAACCTTGAAGTCTCTGATCTATATAAGTATTGATAGAATATTGCAGCCTGGACATAATTGAATCATAATTTAAGCAGGAATCTACCTTCAAAGTATTGTGGACTAGCTCTGTTACACCCTTTACAATATTACTAGCTGTAACCAGTCAAAAATGACGGTACTTTTACATGTCGGTTCCTAAAGAATAAGTATTTATTTATTTATTTATAAAAAAATAGGTACTATATAGAAGTTTCGGACGTTACACGAAGTCACGACGGACGGACAGACAGCGAAATTAATTTAATTGGGGTATCCGGCAAAAAAAGGTTTGGCGACATATTTTCAATTTCAATAACCGGTCATTAGGTCAATTAGATACATAGCTGAGTGGCTGTATCATGAATTACTATGATTTATATGTTCTTCGAATAATTTTCAAGGGTATGATTCTGCAGTTGTGGTGTTCTTTGAAACAATTTACGACAGAGTTCGCGAAATAATTAAATGAGTAATGACGCAAACTGATTACGTCCTTTAGGTATTTTTACGGAAATATATTCCTGCCTGTAATTGGTAAATTATTCCGTGTCTTATTGCGTAGCGGGGAGGCATTCCAAATGCGGTGTTTAATGGCGGGCGCATGGGCATTTTGGTGGCGACCCAATTGAGAAGGAAAAATTCAATTAAATATACCTATATTTAATAAATAACATATACACATGACAAATTTACATTTAGTTCATACACGTTATTATATTAAATGAAATTAATTAGTAGAAATCCCTCTCAGAGATAGCTTATTGGTCTTGTGGTTAGGACACTCGCCTCGTGATCCAATGGTCGCGGGTTCGAATCTCAGCCCAGACTAGGAAGTTAGTCCTATTTTCATAGCACAAGCGTTTAGCTTAGTTTGAAAATAGTAAGAATATTGATGTGACACGTATTCCGTGTTCGCATCTCTATTTATTAAAAAAAAAAAAAGATATGGAATCTGAGAGATATATTGGACTAGTGATGCAACGAATACGAATACGGATATTCGTTCAAGTTTGAAGTTCAAATTGCGGTTTGGCTGTGCACCGTGTATCCGAACACACCTACACACTACGTACTCTATTATCAGAGATTCCCCTAAGATGAGTTATTTCATCTAGTTTCGTTGAGTTATTAATAAGGTTAGGTGCTCATTTCATATAGTTTTTGTTTTGTAATACGCATTGTCGGTTCCATTTTATTTTCTTTGTATGTGTAAAAAGTGTTAACTCTTTTATAATAATTTCAAATTAAATCTAATAACATGACCTCTCGTAAGCGTGAAAAAAGTGATATTTATTTTCGACCGCTGGGAATGTACAAACAAACGGATAAAATAAATTGTCTAACGCCTGAGAAGTTACAAATGTTGTGCTTTTTGAACAAAAATTTACCGGTGGTAAATTTTAATTATTAAATCTCTTAGTAAAAAATGAACAGTGGTGTATTATTTATTACCTTGTTGAATTATTCGTATTCGTATTCGCCGAATAGTAGGTTTGATATTCGTATTATTCATTGTCGTATTATTGATTCAAAGTAGTATTCATTGCATCACTAATGGTAACCCTTAATACTACTCCATCACATGGTTCCTGTTATCTTATGAGATAATTGTGTATGTGATAAGGGTGATTAAAATCAGTCATGGATCCATTAGCAAAGACCCAAAATGTATCGTGCAAATCATCATCAAATGACCGAGATTGTTTCCTTCAGATGATTTGTTTCGAATTTTTGACGTTCTTGACCCGAGGCAATCATATCTAAAGATTTTACTTAAAGTTTTTCACAAGAACAAAGTAGCATACAATAGAAGTCAGCAAACATTTGTAACCACACAAACAAATATAATGCATTTTTATGCATCTTTTGGCCAAATACATTAAATTATTTGCCCCTCGTGTCTTTAACATGTTAACAAACGAAATAAAGAAAATTGTAAAATACAGTCATTTTAATTACCAAATAACAAATCAGCTAAAAAATGTTTGCTTTTTTAAAGTATGTATATATATTATTTTAATTACTGAATCTACCATATTATATTTAAATATTGAATACATATTTTTATTTATGTAATATTATCTACCTTTTTATTCTTGGTAGGTACTTAACCAATCATTAATATTATTATTTTTTATCTTCCTGTCTTTTTGTCTACTTTTTTATTTTTATTACTTAATAAATATTTTATATTATTATTTTTTATCCACCTACTTTTTTAACTACCAGGTTATTTTATATAGTTCTTTTTTCTTTTTAAATCAATCTTATTATTCTTTTTGAATTATAACTCATTTTCCTATATTGTGTAATTCTGATTTAATCTAGAATAAGAAAAGAATTCAATTGAGAAATATGACTGCCCCAGAACAGGTTTCACCTAGTGGGGCGTTAAAAAATAAATTTATAAAAAGTGTTGTTGTGATAATATTTAAACAAATAAATTTTATAGAGTTTTTGTAATGTACGAATATTATATATATATTACGTATATTAAAATGAACGTGAAATACATCATTATATTTTCCAAAATATAATTTTCCCTCTCTTTCATTAGCAAAAACATTAAAATTTTCCTCGCGGTCGTTACGAAATTTTCGCGCACCCAATAAATAAGTATAAATCTGAATTCGACTGTTTTAAAAATTATTTAATTAAAAATTCCTAGTTCCATTCTCCGATAGTAAAATTCAAATTAATGTTTGAAATTAGCTTTCCTTGGTAATAATTTTTGATAAGTGCTTCTTCGATGAAAAAATATGAAAATATAGTATCATTTTTAGGGTAGCGCCTTTCTAATTGATTACACGCAAGATCTCAGCCGCTCTTGTTTTCCTGCTTTACCGGTGATCGCAGGTAAATTATTTCACCTGGCGCGTGCAGATGTCTCCGCGGTCGCCCCGTCGGCAAAGCAGTTCCGCTCAGCTGATGACACGCAAGCGAGACAGGTACGCGAGTTTTTACGGTTAAACGGCGTACAGGTGTGTGCAGTGCCCGACCGAGAGCCACCCGACGGAAAACACGGAAAGTTTGCGCGTTTGCTGCGAGACCGATTGTTTTGAGTGATGTGTTTTATCGTGTAAATTGTATGTGACAAAACCTCAACAGTGCACCTGTGCTATGGATTATCGCCGGGAGGGAGAATACAGGTGAGCGAGTCGCGCGTAATTCAATTTGCAGTTTTGTCGGCGGCGTACACGTAGCCGTTATGCAGGATTGCTGTTCGTCCACCCGTTGAAATCTTTAGGTTTGCTCGCGTTTCACACAGAAGCCGTACTTTAAACGTAGTTTTATAGTGTTGCGGCGTCGGGGCGAATCGTACGTACTACGCGATGCCGCGTCTATTGTATTCGCGTGTTTAGCATCGGAATTAAACCGGTAAACGCGGCGATCTCTGGGCGTGAGGTCACGGACTGCAATTAAATCATTTCACCGGCCTGTCATCAGTTCTGCCAGGATCTGTCTCGCCTGGACGGGCGTAGACTGTCAGATCTGTGTGTAAATAGTCAGATCCGGCGGAGGATCGCGCCAATCAGGTTCTGCTGGTCGCGCCGGCCTCAGCCGAGGTGTAACGGAACTCGGAGGCTGGGTGATCACCCCAAACTCGTGTGCCGCAATTAACATTTCCCCAACTCGATTCAAGTTCACCGGAGCGGTCGGTCGATTTCGTCAACCAGGCATGCCCAGCAGCTCCGCATACATCCAGCCCGCCTGCATGCCGACACAGCTACGTGCTCTATTCGTTAATTGTTTATTCTGTATTAAATTCACAAAAAATATTTATAAGATGATATAATTTATGGAATCGACGCTAGCATTATCGCCTCAATTCAAAGTCAAAAATAAATAAACCCACCCAAACAGGTTTATAAAGATTTTACCGTACTTAATTTGCCTTCCCTGTATAAAATACTGCCTTATTTCATTTTTTTAAAGCGGATAAAATAAAAATTCACCACCACTATCAGACAAGGAGCAAACCTACGTTCTGGTTTGAGGATTCTGGGATATTCTGCCGTGTTTCTACGTCCTTTCTCACAACACATCAGCCCTGATGATGGGATCCGAATCTCGGCCAGAAAGACGGTAGAAACACGACAGAATATCGAGAAAACTAATAATTTTTAAGGAGCATGTTATTCAATAAAGTTCCAAATTAGGAGTATGACAGAGACGTGCATCAAACATAACAGTAACAAAGGCAGCAAATATAAATGTATATAAGAAAGAGGTTCTTAAATGGCTAAAATATCTCCAATATGAATAGTGGATCACTTGTACTTCTGGGATCAATTTTAATTACAAACAATATGGTATTTTTACACGTTGTATTGTCTTGATTGAGTTTTGTGTATAGGTCAACAGCCACCCCCATAGCTCAAGATCATTCCTATTTGGGGGTGCATTTTGTATGGTGTTATATGTTGAAACGTGTCTATTTTTGTACTAAGTTAATAGTTTTGAGCCCATTGTATAACATGTATTTCAGTGGAAAAAAACTCATTCCGGCTCCTTTTGTCCAAACAATTATTTGTATTTCCATCTAAGTCATCCCTAAAGTTAAACCAACGTACAACGCACATACATGCACATACACACATATACACAAACACAACACACACACATACGCACACACAAACACAACACATACACATACACACACACATACATGCACACACCTTTAAGTAAGTAATTTTATAGATACTATTGTAAGCGATTAATATATGTATGGAGCAGATATTTTTCAATCGCTTTATTCTTTTTCTTTGTAAAACATCTTCATGCATTGTAAGCTTCAATTCGAAAAAATAATAAAAAAATAAAATGTGGTTAGTTTAATACTTCACCTGTCGATGTCAGTTATATCACTCTCGAAACTCGAGTAGTATATTTTTTTATTAAACTAAAGTTGATCTGTAACATGTCTATTCCAGTATGTGGAGAGGATTGTGCAGTCCCACATATTCCATATAAGTATACATATTATATTGAATTATAAGACAAGCAATACATAACATATAAAATGATATTGTATATAGACAGAAATCATCTCAATAAAGAACATAAGATAAATAAAGGAAAAAAAGGAAAATAGATGAAAATTATTAAAATACATTGGATATACAAAAAAAAAGAGAAAAGGTAAATATAAACTTAAAATATATCAGGAGAACGCATTTAACGAGCTGCAGCATGTCGATTATAACAGAACAGTATCTTTCACCAATATGCATTGATGTTGGATGCTGGAGTAAGGAGAGCTTCCAGGATAAGGATATTCTCGGAGCTATGTATCCTTTCCCTCATTCCTGCCAATATTTTAGATCAGTGTAGATTCCGTGATCAGTAAATTTAAAAATTTAAAAATTTTTTGCATTCCCATTATCTTTCTGGCTGGCTTTGATGCAGGTGTCCAGAGATGATAGAATTTATTGTTAATTCCTCGTTCACAGTCAAGGTCGTTGACTTCCTACATTGGCGTAACAAGTCAATGAAGCCATGTATTCATTAGGGGACAAATAGCGCAGCATTCCGCGCGGCATGTCGCATGAACATCTACGTTCATGTTTCGGGGACAATGACGCGGTCATTTGACGTGTACACACCGGGACTCACAAATCTTGTCGCGGAAATGTCACTCGATGAGGTTATGATGACAGCTGCGGTATCTCATTTGGCGAAAACGGGGTTCCGCGCAATTCGAAATGTTTTTTTGGATCGCAATTTCAAATTAACGAGGTAAATTGAATATTATTGAAAACAAGGTCCTTTTTGCAAATAATTATTGTTTTACACACGTCGCGGAAATGTCGCCCTATGAGGTTATGATGACATCTATCTGTTTATGTTAATGAGTTTATCGAAACGTAAGAGGAGAATGCGAAATTATTTACTGCAAAGAGAAAGAAGGACGGACATTCTATGCGATCTTCGATCGATACAGCTCGATGAGTTCAAGAACAATTTCGTTTCCCCACATTGTCATTTTGACAGATACAGCGCATGCGTATTCACTTGTAAACATACTGACGCTCCACGTAATGTTGCAGTGAGCTCGCTCGGGTACCGTGCGCATGACAACGTTGCCACGGCACTTAGAAATGCCGCGCTATGTTGTGCCCGACGTCGCGGAACAGTGCACGACGTTGCAACGTCACGTAGACTCTATGCCGCGCGTGCCTTTGAGGGACAGTTTGTCCCCTAGTGAATATATGGCTTGAATGCAAACAATGTGCTATATCGGGACCCGCGTTTGAGCCAAGCAAAACATTCGGTAACGATACTTTTCTTGGACATAGATATGTAATGAATGAATGAATGAGTCAGGAACGAATGTAAAGCTGATATAAGCATTGTGAATAGAATTTTAAAAAGGGTGGTTTAGGTGGTTCTGGCATATTGGACGAATGAATGAGGAGATAATGGTAACGAAGCGAGTGTTGACGACGCCTGAAAGAGCGAAAGACTTGGCCTGACCAGGTTAACCAAATTCTGGAAGATGCTCCTGTTAGGAGACTCAAAAATCGACGAGCTTGCATGCGAAGACGTTGGATGTGGCTTAGGCGAGAGTTTTGCGTCAGTACAAAATAATATGGCTCTCTATCCTCTCTATTGCACAGTTACAATCAGTTAATACTCATGGTAGGGACGATATCATAGTTGGTTATAGGTTAAAAAAATTCAGTTTTTTTCATGGAATTATGTAGATGAAAAAATGCAAATTTTAAACAATATTTTTATATGTATGTTTTGAGATTTTGGATTTTGTCCACAGATTTTATTAATTAAGATATTATTCCACAGATAAATATTAATTTTATTATTCCACAGATAAATATTAATAAAAAAAGAGTCCACAGATAAATATTAATTAAGATAAATTATAGAAAGCATTGCTATTATACTATTTCATTCTAAGAACTATAAATATCTCTAGCATAGTCCCTTAAATATATGAAATAACTTCAAAAAATTTAATAATATGTGGATGTTCTTATAATAGAACTGGTGAACGTTGCACTCAAACCAGCTCATACAGGTCTTAAGCCCTGGGCCTTACACCCTTCACGCGCGTTTCCCATATAAATAACTTCGTCTCCTTGAGAATTCTATAATTTATCTCAATTGAGAGCAATTTTGTTCTTACTTCCATGTAGAACCAGGATACGCCAGCCATCTGTATGCGAGAAAGTCTTTGTGATGCAACGGAACAAGAGAGCTGCTCAACCAGCTGAGACTGAGGCTGACTATACTTAAGAATACCAATAAGACGTAAGAGTAATTACGCCGGAAGGTTCTACCCGGCTGGTGCAGTGGAAGTATATTTCAATACTTCCATCCGTCTATTATCAATTATCACTATAGATTTGTCCTCGTGTTGTGCTGGGCGGTCTGGTCATGACGGCAGCCACGTCCCGCTGTCTGTTAAGGGGGTGACAGACGTGCGAGTCAGTAGAATGCGACCACTATAAATTGGCGTGCGAGGGAGGGCGTCCCTGTCGCGTAACAGAAGTTGCCAGGGTGTAAATTTATTACACAATACATGATGTACAGAATGTCCGGTGACCGGTGTCGTAGCCTTTAATAGAAATTTGGTCGGGCAGCACTAAAGAAACCAAGCCGTAATGGCGGCCGTTCTATGTCAAACTGTCAGATGGTAATATCGGTCTATTATTTGCTTTTTCAGCTTCGCAAAACTTAAATACTTCTTTGGCAATTGTTCTTGCACCTTCCCGGACTGTTTAGGATGTTTTGGATATAATAATTCAGTGTGTATTGGTAATCAAGATTTCACAGCTCCTGAGCAAATACAAAATTGTACTGAATGATAGGGCGAGGTGTTACGCCAAGTTATAGTGGTCAAGCAATACGCGAACTTACGGCTCGACGACCTTTTTCGCTCGAGTGTCACCCTAAGCTCGCGTACTTTAAGATCGATCCAACATGTTTGAAATTTTGCTCGTAGCCCGCGCGTCTGTCATCGCCGCGAGCCGCGAGTCGCAATTTTACTTAACTTATTCGCACAAATTTTTAGAAGAATTTATTGAATGTCTGAGAAATAATCCTTGTCTTTGGCAAATTAGAAGTAATGAGTATAAAAACAAAAATAGCAAGAATAAAGCTTACAATAATCTATTGGCAATCATACGAAAGGTGGAAAGAAATGCTACCGTTGATTCTGACAAGAAAAAAATTAATTCTTTAAGGGCTGGAATTGTGGAATCTTCCTTCTCTTCACGCAACTCTCTTACTAAATTTACATGTGATAAACGGTTTCTTTTCATAAGCCAGTAGTACTTCATCCACACTCGGTGATTTCGTCTTCTTTTATTGGTTTTTAAAATAATGTGATATAATTCCTAAATAACACAAGGCTTCCTCTATCGTCGAGCCGAGTAAGTTTGCGAACTTAAAAACGTACTTTATGTTCGTACGTCTATCACCCACTTTATGATCTGTCGTTTCTAGCGGCTACCTGAAGCGAGTCACTTCATCAGATTTCTCACCCTTTTCGACTTTTCCGCCAAGGGCAGAATTCCTTAACCCTGTCTAGCCTTTCCATTTAACTTGTTTACCTTGTGACGTGGCCAAAGCATGAAGTACCTGCACATTGGAAGATAACCATTGAGTAAAATATATTTTTTGTTATACAGAGCCGAGTGTCGTGTGAGCTGTTCATTAAGGTACTGATACACATGCTTAATTTTGAGCATGCTCATTAGCATTCTCTAATAACTGTACACACTTGCTCGTTATTATCATGCTTATTATTATAAAAGTAATAATCAAACACACATGCTTATTACTGGCATGATCTTGTCATAGAATAGACGCTCTTGTTCAAAATGGAAACTTTGCAAACTGAAATATGAAATTCAAGTGAACTAATAAATGAAAACAGTAGTTTGAATCATTCATGTGTTTTAATAAAGTTTCATAAACATTATTTTTATATAGCGGTTCGTGATTCCTATAATAAGTCATGAAAAATAATGTTTTGACATCTCGCCATATTTGTTTCATCTGTCGCGGACTGAGAATATTGCATCGGTAATCGATACTAGCCGCGAATGACATTAGCACGCTCATAAGCAAGCCTATTCAATACTGCGCATGCTCACGTGCCACTAATGGGCATGTGTATCAGTACCTTTAGACTAGCACCTAGCACTAGACATCGGATGAGACCAGGCTTAAAAATCACATAAAGTAAAGCACAAGGTTTACTGTCTCCGAGGTAAGTTAACGCCGTAAAAACCCTCGTTTAACGTTTTTTATACTATATAGTGCGGTGGTAAGAAAATCCTAGATAAGTGTCAAGACTAAACAGACTATTTTGAAATCTTTGCACAGGCCCACCCTACAATATGGCCGTCAAATATAAAAATCTTAACGTATACTGCATTGTATTCTTGAGTGGAGGAAAATTATTGAGGTGGCCAAGACCCACCAAGGGTTTTAGTGCCAAGAATGATGACGATGATTCTTGGGTACAAACTGCACAAAAGTTTTGTAAAACTTTATGTGCAGTTTGTGCTGTAATCCCTGTAAAAATATACAGGGTGTAAATAGAGCTTGTCCACAATACTTAACAGTTGGATTCCTGCGCTGATTATGAGTCGAAAATGTTCAAGCAACCATGACCAATAGTTAAGGAGATATGCGATATCAAAATTTGCATTTTTTAAAAAATATTTCTGACTTATTTTTGCAAAGCGTTGGACTATCATTACATATGCATGTCATGCACACATGACCCAGCCACCGAATTCTTTCCAGTTTTATAAATTTTGTGACGTTTAGCTCCTTAAAAAGATGTAGAGCTTATTGGTGTAATGTCTGCGCCAAAGTCCATTTTCTAGAACAGGTCCGAAGATACGCCTCAAAATTTTCCTTTCAAAAACGTCCGTGTTCGCTCATTCCTCTTAGTACCCACGTCTCAAGCGTCATAAGCGTTTTGCACACTGATATCTTGGTGTTTCTGGACAGCAGTCTGGATTTTATCTGCTTTTGTAGGCGGAAAAAACAGCGATTTGCGCTCACTATGCGCTTCTGGATCTCCTCTGTGGTGGTATTATTGCTGTTCGTTATCAGGGAGTCTAGGTAAGTAAATCTTGGTACCGTTTCGAAATTTTAACTTCCACACGTGAGAGTTATTATTTGTTGGGTGCATCCTACGGCCATGTATTTGGTCTTCTGCTGATTTCTGTATTGTAAAATCACTGTACTGTAATGTAAAATAAATACTAATATTAATTTAAAAGTTAGTAGAATTCAACGCATTTATTAATTTCTTATTGTATTGTATTGTAAAATCACTGTACTGTAATGTAACATAAATACTAATATTAATTTAAAAGTTAGTAGAATTCAACGCATTTATTATTTTGTCAATCTTCAAAATATTTAATTAAAGTCAACATTTCCTCTATAATGATGTAAATGTTGATATTGAAGGCCATCTGTTATTGGATATGTCTTGGATTACGTCTTGGGATATTACGACGATATTGTTATCTTGAAAATAGAGAAGAGAAGAGGTTACGTCATATAATGTTGAGGTAATGTGTTATTTATGAATTATATATGCTTAAATTATGGAGATTTTATTCAAGATTAAAAATACATTGAAATATATCTGCGAAGACTATTTAACAATATTTAAAATTGATTCGCTTTCATACAAGTCTAATAAAATGACAAAAACCTTAAAAAATATATATATATTTTTCAAATATGTGCAAGGTTTTTCTTTTCTTTTTATTTGACTTGTATCTAAATGAATGTATTTATCAATATAAGTTAGTGTATTAATAGTCTAACGTAAAGAAAATAAGTCAGAAATATTGTGAAAAAAATGCAAACTTTGTCGACATTTCACTCAAAGTGTAAAGAATTAATTTATTCGTTTTTCTATTTTTCTTCCGGTTTATCCAATATAGCATGATTCGCAGTTCCTACAGTTAATTTTATATACCTACCCCACTATTATCTAGCTGTTCTATTTTAGTTTTATTATTTAAAATATGTTTCTTGATGCTGTTGTTAGTGTAGAAAGCGTGTTTGAATGTTCTTTCTTCACATAAATTAAGAAGGTCTGTGGTAATTAATGAAGATCGAACTGAAGCTTTTGCTATCCGTGACGAGACACCCTGCATATTGCTAATTTGTCAATTTCGTGCAGGCTTTCTCCGATAGCAATCGCGAGCTAATTGCCAAAAAAATCGAACCCGATCTAGTTGTCCGAATGACCGAGAAGATGGTGTCTACCTGACCGCAGGTGTCTACCTGACGCGTCTCGGTCTCTCCGGTCTGGCAGCAAATTGTGAGGCACAGCCGTGAACGTCCGCCAGGTAATTAATTGTGGGAATTCGAGCGGAAATAACACAATTTACCTGGCGTCCGTTCCTCCTGTAATGAATACGTCATTCACTTTCGAACGGAACGGGTGAAATATATCAGAGACAATAATTAAATTATTAACGGCAGCGTGGGCGAAGTGGTTTACAGAACAACCAAACGGTTAACGCAAATCGTGTGTAATGAAACAATCGGCGGTATTCAGATTATAGCAATATTGGGATCTTAAAATTGTTATCCCAACACATAACGCGAAAATAAAAAAAAATAAAAGAAATGTTGGTGTTCTCGTACTCAAATAAGAAGATTTGTATATTAACAAATTTCTTAATCAATTAGAAAAGACATACAGAAAAATCAAATTAACGATACGAACCAACGGACCTCCGCTCTATCCGGGAACGGCGCGTTGTGCAATTTCGCCACGGCAGCTTGGTAAATTAACGTAAAATTTTCGACCTTATATGTAGTCTCTTTTTGATTGATTAACACACATATTATTCTATTTTTAAAAGCAATACACTTTTTATGTAATGTGATAGTCACAAATAACTTTGTGTATCTACCGCTAGTGGACGCCAGAATTGAATTATTTAAATTCTTTTTTGGAAACATTTGATACAACACATATGTATATATATTAAAGAAAACACATTATTATTGTGAAGTTGCAATTTCAGAACAAAGTTCTGTGAATTATTAATGAATTAGGAATGACATACAGAAAAATCAAAATAACGAAAAAATATTTTATCTGCTACCGTTTTTATTATATAAAAAACTAACCCATAAAAAACAAGTTTTTATTATACTCCCTTTCTCATGGAATCAGGATTTGTGCCTACTGCACGCGTCGGGGTTACGCATTTGTATTGATTCCCATTGGAAGAAACATTAAAATCTCGAAAAATCCAAAATTATACTATACTTATTAAATTTTTTAAACGAAAATTTATCGTCATTTATATATAATCATTTTTATCGTCGCCACGAGTCTGCCTGCAAAGTTTCAGCTCGATTGGATCACGGGAAAAGGGTTAAAAATCGATCCAAAGTTTTTCCAGCTGACAACAAACCGCGGACGCTACGAGTTAAAAGAAATGGATTAAAAGTAGATTGCTTTCAAAAATGGAATAATATATATGTTGATCAATTAAAAAGAGACTACATATAAGGTTGAAAATTACCAAGCTGCCGTGGCGAAATTGGATAACGCGCCTTTCCCGGATAGAGTGGAGGTACGTTGGTTCGCATTCCGGTAACATTTTTTCGTTAATTTGATTTTTCCGTATGTTTTTTCTAATTGATTAATAAATTTGTTAATAATTCACAGAACAATGTCGTGTTCAAAACACTAAACTATCATCATAGTAACTTACATCGATTATGAAAATGTTTTTTCGTTTCAACATTGAAAACCTTGAAAAAAATACCGTTATTTATTTTTGCAACGTTTTTTTTTTGAGGTACATTAAAGCGAATTAATTTTTGCAACTAGCTACGAGACACATTGCTGCATATTTTCTACCGATCAAGTCAAACGTCATCACGTTATTAAATTTATTAAAATGAAAATCGCAACATTGCAGCTCTCGGGGTGCGCAAAAGACATTTAGATAAAGATCGTTGCATTAAATTAAACCGCATTCAGACTGAAGAGCAATCTCTTTTGGTATTAATGAATGCTGCCAGTGTGGAAGTGAAAGTCATCCGAATTAATCTGCACACGGTCAAGATGACCGAATACGAGAAGGTCAATGAAACGCGCGTGGGAGGTTGGGATTTAATGTGTTGAGACAATGTTAACTTGGTTTACAATCTGATGATTGTTTTTGAATACGTAAAATAATTAAAAGTTTATTTCATTTGATGTTTTAACCATATTTTTCTCGGGTGTGTTTTGTTTTCTAGAAATCAAATACGAACATCTGTGCTGTAGCCATTTTCTGGTATTATAGTATACAGGGTTATTGTAAAACATTAATAACCTCGCAGGACTATATTCCTGTCTTGATTATGAGTCAAAAATGTTAAAGCAACCATGACTAATCAAAAGTTATGGCGATATGCGAAATCAAAGTTTCCTTTTTTTTTTTCAATATTTCTGATTTATTTTTTGTAAATCGTTGGACTGTCATTAAATCAAGTCCACCACAGCAAGAATTGAAAACATTATGGTTGTATGTGGTATTACCTGTTAAGGTATTACGTATGCCTAAAATACACTTTTTTGTGAAGGTGTGAATATTAAAGAAGACAAGAAAATAGTTTAACATTAGTAACTTGTATAATTTAAATTCACCCGAGATAACGATATATGCGTATACGCATTCTCTTATACTAAATTAAAAATAGCTGAACATGTACTCGTAGATTCTTGAACGAATAAAAAAGCCGAAAGAAATCAGTCAGATACATACAAATAAATTTTAAATTTTCTTTTAGGTACTCTTGTAAAATAAAGTAATTTTTTTTTTACGTCTGTTGAGAACTGAAAATAGTCTCGTTGACCTAGAAATTTCGGACCAAATCTTTAAACATCGCGACGCCGAATCGCACATTTCGAGTTTTTTTGCTTCTTCGTACACACTTCCCGCTTTGTAATTAAGATTCGCAATTCACGCAGGAAATGAAAATAATAAAATTCCCATATTTTTTATATTCTCAATGATTTTTACTTTCACATGATCATGTACGGGTGTTTAATAACGACCAGGTCTTCGATGAGACATTGCTGACTCAAGAATCTCCTGACTGACCGGGTCAGCGGCCGTTGGCCGGTCGTAAGAAGAGAAAACACCAATGCAACAGCCAATAGAAAGTAAAAGAAAATAAGTTATCGCACACAACGTTATTTGAAGGTTATTTGCGTTGCCGAAATACCTGTGTTAAGGTCGCCATTGATTGATTAAGTGACGTTAATGTACCTACTTGTTGTCAGGTAAGCAGGATGTCATTAGGTAGTTTTTCTTCTTTTTGGTCGATGTATTCTTAATCGTGAACATTGCAGATAGAAATATCAATGTTTATTTATTATGGGAGGTTTTTGGAAGCTTTCCTAAGCGAGCCATTGATTGATCACCAATTAGAGCCTCCAAATATTTGTGATTCCAACTATTCGAATATCGAATAGTTAATGATAATATATTCGAATATATTCGTAAAATTTTTAAGAAAGGAATAATTTACTTTGGATGATAAATACAGATAAATACCATTCTATATATTTAAAAAAATTGTAATAATTGTAGTGAATTTATTTATTTTAATTTTTAAAAATATATGTTATAAAAAAAAACAAAAAGTATATTGAAAAATAATGTTGAATTTAGAAGTACAATTTAAAAAAATAAACACAATAAAATTTATTTCAATTTTGTAAATATACATATATAAAAACAATTTAGATACAGACGATTCAGTATTCTCTTGATAACTGACAAAATTTCAGATATGTTTATATTACTTCATATCTCACACCCCACGCGCAAGTTTAAAAAATATATATTTTGTGTATAACTTCTTGTTTGTCGGCTCAAGTATTTATGAAAAAGCGGATTCCATCCTTGACTCCACCGTAAGTGCTTATTGTAATAAAACTATAAAGATAAGCATGACTTAAAAAAAGACAAATGCAAAAGATGTCCGACAATTTACGGCGTTTACATCTTCGATGTCCGAATTCTTTATATAGCCCTTAGCGGTATAAACTGAAAACCCTTGCAAATGACTTTCAGGGTTCGTAAACCTTTGTTTCGTTTGGAAAAATATTAAAAATCTTATAATATAAATATGAACGAATACTTTTCAAAATTCGAATAACGAATACTTAAAAACAGGCGAGTATATTCAAGTTTCGAATATTCGGATTGGAGGCTCTAATCACCATGTTCGATCTAAGTCGTTGAGTATTAAAATAGACCCAAATACCGTTTTTATTTTCTCTGAGCTCATTCATACTTACATTTTAAATATTATATAACTACCTACCATTTCAAGTATCAATCTGAAGTTATTGTTTGTTAAAAATCAACAAAAATAAATCATGGAATTAGGTACTCATCTCTCTACTCTACCATTATTAGTCTCTATATTGAGTCTGTGCGCTTTGTAAAACGACCATTTAACTAGCCTTTTATTCGTTCTAAGACGTGGTGGACAGACAGGAATAAAGTAAAATGACAAAAGCTTGCTAAAAAAAAAAATTATAAATATCTTTTGTAAGGTTTTTGTAATTTTATTTGATTTAAAAGTGAATGAATTTTTAATATTCTAATAATATTTTATAAGTTACTATAAATATAGTTCAATGTTTTACAGAAAACAAGTAAAAAACATTGAAAAAAATGCAAACGTTTATTTCGCCTATCTTGGCAACTGTCGACATTCTACTTAAATTGTAAAGAATATTTTCTATTCAAAATTACCCGAATTTTTTCTGTTAACTACAAGAATGTATAATTGAAAACAGGTGTTCAGAGGTAAGGTGTTGTCATTGTTTTATGCAGGCTCTAAATATAAATGATGACTGTAATATTTGGTCCAGGCAATTTACCAAAAATGCAACTGAACAAAATTCTGAATAAGATGAATGGATGCATTCAAAATATCTATATATACATTGGGCTTAGATAGCCAGGGGGAAGATGATTGTGTTTAGTGCAGGATTTTAAAGAGTAATTGTAATATGGCTTAGTCAATTTCTGTAGATTGTATACAGTAAAGACAGACTACATTTAGTTTAATACACATATATGTAGATGTTTACTTCATTTTTTTATATAATTACTAACATGATTGTTATTATTCTTTTTGATCTTTTATATAACCTATGAAATAGTAATAACGACCTTTAACAAAATATTTGCCGGCAGTTAAAAAAAGGTACTAAATTAAACCCTGCCGATTGTTCTGGGCGGAACGTGACATGGTTCACGTCTTTGCTAAGCCCTAGTATATATGTATGTATCTGGCGGTCTACGGAAAGGTGGCCGTAGCCACATGCGTTAATCGTCTGGTTCGGGTTTAGCGGCCCGGGGTTCAAGCTCCATCTCTCGCCGTTTTTAGCTGATAATTCGGACGAAATTACGAACGTCACACGAAGTAACGGGAACAGACAGACAGGCAGACGGACGGTTAACGAAATTATTATGTTTGATTAAAAAAAACTTGTTTTCAGTCTAAAAAAAATAATAAATTTGCGAGAACATTACTTATTTTGACCAATGAGAACTGAATTGTCTATGAGCACGTATTTTATTTTATGCGGAGCTGTCGTGGGATATTTTTGTGCATGTTGCATTATCGATGCAACTATTTTTCACTAACGCTCGCGTCCATTGAAGCTGAGCACGTACAAATGACGTAATGTTGAATCTGGTCGATTCCGGATTTCTATTGTTTTGGCGCGATGTTGCCGATCAGATATTTATTGCATCTTTAAAATATGTGTTTCTCGCACGGTGTTGAATAATTTTTGTAACATTACAAATGTAGCGCACGATATACAAAGCTCACGGAGACATACACGATATACAAAGCTCACGATAAAAGACCCGCGCGACAAAAGATCCAACGACATAATGACAACAAAGAAAAATTTCTAAATGTTCTTTTTTAATAAATATATAAATTATTGATGGTGATGAAATCATTGAATGTACTCTATAGAAAAGTAGCCGATCAAATCAATGGAAGAAAATATTGAATATTTGGGGTATGGGGCAAAGGCAGCAATATCAACAAAAAAAAATCGAGGATTACTAATTTACAATGTACTGAATTCGAGACATTATTGGAAAAATAGCTTGTAAATTTAAAGGAAACATGATTTTGTAAGGGATAGATACATAAAACCTAAAATTCAGTACATTTTCCTTTGTATAATTTTTTTTATTCCTTCTTTATTCTTAACGTGCCTAAATTTCTCTGCTTACTAATTAAGTCTCTTTGTCTTTTGTTTAAATTTTTATTCTTTCTTGTTACTCGTATATTATTCTTAATATGCCTAAGTTTTTCTGCTAATAATTAAGACTCTTTATATTTTGTTAAAATTTTTATTCTTTCTTCTTATATAATTTTTTATATAATTTAACATGCCAAAGTTTATTTCATAACATATATATCATTATTGACATATTTCTAAAAGTGAAGACCTATAATTGGCCCTCTATATTATATTAATGTTTTCTATTCTTCTTTGTTGTGCTGTTGGTTTTCCATGAATATTAAAGAAATGAAAATAAATTTTAAATTAGTCATCCTCGGTGACTGCACACAAAACATTTTTTTAATTTTTTAGATATTGCTGCCTTTACTTTTACACCCCGCATAATGATCATTCACGAATTGTGCCCTATTATATTGTCACGTAGGACGTGGTTATGGAAGGCAAATGACACACTTCTTACTACTTAAACTTCTCTATTTAATTTAAACAAATCTATAAGATGTATTTGAATCCATTAACTGCAATCTATTTCTTTTTCTTCTTACTACTTACAATAATTTTCTTCTTACTACTTAAACTTCTCTTTTTATTTTACACAATTCTATAAGATGAACTTGAATCCTTTAACTGCAATTTAAATTTACACAATTTTATTATATGTACTTGTACCTTTTAACTGTATACCTGTCTTATGTTATTTTTTACAATTATATTTTGTGTATTTGGTAAAAGCCCATAAGAGTGTTAAATAAATAAATAAATAAAAGAGTTTTTTTATTTCACAAAGTCACTGGACACGAACTTAAGTAGAGAGCTGTTCTCAAATTCAGTTACTTTATTTTCTGGAACAATTATATTATTATTCGATTATATCCAAGATTTTTTTGCATCCTTTGCCCGTACGTAGTGTGTGTTCTTATGATTTGTAAATTAAGTTTGTTTGTTCGTGTGGCAATTGTCGTTTGTGACATTGTAAAATGAGTATTTTAGTGTTTGTATGTGTAGTTTGAGTATATTATCATATATTTGTCTAATATCAAAAACGTTGAATTTGTTGAATACATCATCAGTCCTAGTTACTATTGGTGTTTTGAGGATAACTTTTTTATCTGTTTTCTGAATTGCATATACTAGGACTTAGCAAAGATATATATAGAGTAGAGGGATGATAGAGCGAGGAGGAGAGGGAAGGTGAGATGGAGAGAGGAGATATAGAATAGAATATGATATATTAGAACGTAATATCATATAGTATGAAACAAAATATTTATATATATATATATATAAATATAATATTTTCACAAGATTACCTCTTTGTGCAGATTGACCGTTGACTTCCTCATAGTTTCTTAAAATGCAAGTGTTTGAATAAAACATTTATGTATCTCAACGTAGCAAATGGACTTTGGCTGTGTCTCTGACCGCGTCTTCTCACTTTGCGCATAAATAATAATTTTCCGATGGATTCTGTATATTTTATCTCGTCAATGTGGCGAGAAAAATTTCCGTCTGGGCTCAGAGTGAATCCGGCCCAAGTATTTTGTATTTAACTTCTAGTTTACCATCGTGTAGGCAGAGAGGATAGTGCGCCACACTCGTCTGCCCATATACGCAACTCTCGTCCCATTCACATATTCGCAAGCAAGCTCGAAGATTGTTAAGCCTCTTAAAAGTACCATCATTCAGTATCCGGTTAATGTGGTCATGCCACGTCTTTCGCGGCCGTCCTTGTCTTGCTCATGTTCTCTATTTTCTCATTCGTTCTCTCAACATGCCGAAACCACCTGAGCGACCCTTTTAAATTAAGGATTAATTATAGAAGTCTCACAGAGACGAAGCTATTTATATATGAGAAAAGTGGATGGAAGTCTCTTATACAATGGCTCAGGACTTACAACCTGTATGAGTTGGCTCTGATATCACCCTGCACAATGCAACGTTCACCAATTCCACCGTAAGAATATTCACACATTATCAAATTTTTGAAAGTTCTATATATGTATATGTTCGTATAAAAAACATTTCATATATTGCACTGGTCTCTGCTAGAGACATCTGTTGATATTTTTAAATATATAAAATATTTTCAATATTTAACTCATGTAACGCAACAGCATATTATATTTTAACAATATTTTTATATGAAGGTTAAGTTCTAAGAACACAGTTACTGGTTTTGGTCCCCAGAGGGATGATTAATTAATTAAGGATAAATTATAAAAGTCTCACAGAGGCGAAGCTATTTATGTATGTATGTATACATATATATATATATATATATATATATTAATTCTACTCACTATGTTAAAATCAGTTTTATACGATAACATATTTTTTTATATTTATGTAGTTGAAACAAACAGACATTTTATACGAACCGTATGCATGTGTGGAGATTCGATTCTCGACATTTCGCTTCTTCGAGATTCGATTCTCGTTAAAAATGTAATTTATTTGTATTATTCGTCCAGTATAACCGTGAACCTAGGCGAAGATCGAGCCTTGGTCTCTGGTAAGCCACATGCTCATAGTCCGTGCCGACCGTTACTCGGCCACTCGATCCCTGGGCTCGCGCGCTTCCATCCGGTGCATCCGCCGGGTCCATCCGCTGCACCATCCGCCGGTTCCATCACGTCCAACCACTGCACTGTTCCTCTGCTAATCCGGTCATTAATCTCCCTCGTGTCGCTTCTCGCGAGAGCATGCTGTAATTGCAGCGAGGAATACGGTGGAATAAACTTTTATTATACCGGAGAAGGTAATTTTGCACTTGTTCGCAACGATTATTTTTATAACGGTCAAATTACAGTGTACTTTAGTGATGATCGAATCGTTTTTACTTCCTTTCTTTTAACTCGTGGCGTCTGCATGCTTGGCGAAAATTTTTTGGATCGATTATTAACCCTTTTCCCGTGATCCAATCGAGCTGAAACTTTGCAAGCAGACTCGTGGCGACGATCAAGAAGATCTATCGAATTTTCGTTAAAAAATTAATAATTATAGTATAATTTTGGAATTTTTCAAATTTTTAATGGTTTTTTCATACAACTTACTAAGTTGACCCTGATTATATTAGGTCCTTACATATGAAATTGGCGTTTAGTATGGGAGGAACATAAAGGCGATTTTTTTTATTATAATATATTTATTTAATCAAAGTATGTACCATTGCTATCTATGCACTTTTGCCATCTCATAGGTAGTTCATCGATCCCTTTACTAAAAAAACCATTCGGACGGGAATCAATAAAATCTTTGAAGGCGGTTTGGACTGCCCCATCGGAGTTGAATTTTTTCCTTTGCAAGAAGTTATCCAAATTTCGAAAAAAATTGTAATCTGTTGGGGCAAGGTCCGGAGAGTACGGTGGATGTCTTAGACATTCCAATTGAAGCTCCTCTAATTTGGTAGCCGTCTGTTGTGCAGTGTGTGGTCTAGCGTTATCATGAAGCAGCAGTGGCCTAGAGCGATTAACCAGCCTCGGTTGTTAGCAGCTAGCTTTTCCATCATGGTTTGCAGTTGCTGACAATAGACATCTGCCGTAATCGTCTGGCCAGATTTAAGAAAGCTGTAGTGAACGACACCAGCACTAGTCCACCAAACGCTCACAAGTAACTTTTTTGGAGTCAATTTTCGCTTGGGGCATGGTTGGCTGGTTCGGCAGGGTTCAGCCATTGCGATGAGCGCTTCCGATTATCGTACAGGATCCACTTTTCATCACAGGTAATGATTCGATTTAAAATCCCTTCATTATTGTGCCGGTTGAGTAATGCAACGCAGCAGTCAACGCGCGTTTGTTGATTTGATTCACTCAATTCGTGAGGTACCCACCTTTCAAGCTTTTTCACTTTACCAATTTGCTTTAAGTGGATTAAAACAGTTTTATCACTAACACCGCAGCCTGCAGCTAACTCGGATGTGGTTTGCGATGGATCCGCTTCCACAATAGCCTTCAATTCTTCATTATCAACTTTGGTCTCCGGCCGTCCACGGGGCTTGTTCTGCAGGTCGAAATTTCCAGAACGAAAACGTTGGAACCAAAAACGCACTGTGTTTTCTTTTGCGGCACCGTCGCCATACACATCATTAATCCTTCGAGCCGTTTCTGCAGCACTAGTGCCACGGTGGAACTCGTTCTCGTAAATGACGCGATATTTCAAGTTTTTCATTTTGTAAACTGAGTGACGCAAAGAAAAAAACAATTGAGGAAAAAACAAATGAATTATAATTTTCAAAACACAAATACATGAGTAAATATCTGTATAAATTTGGATTTGGAATTCCTAACCAAAGAGAAGATATTTGAGATCAAATTTGCCAGTACGGCAAAACGCTAATTTCATATGTTTTTGTTATTGAATTTCTTTGAAGGCATGTGGGCTAGGGATAATTGAGTAACATTATCTGTTATACCTTGCAATACTAAATACCCTTCAGCAGGACAACACTGCTACGTTTTCTCTATGATAATCTATGTCGCTTCTTCTCTTGTAACAGTAAATATAACGTGCTTATTGTATTCTTAAATAAAAGTGATATCAACAGATTATCAACCATTTTAATTAGCAAATATAAATTATCTCACTTGAATCATAATTTAATGTACTTATATACTTTTGTAAATTTGTTATGTTAATCATGTTCATTTTAAATTTATGCCAGTTTTGTTTTCCGGTATTTTTATTTAACAATATGATTAAAATATTGTTTAAACTATGCGACTGCGCTCGTGCTGAGATAAACCGTTATCATGATTGTGATTGTGTCGTTGGTATTCGATTGTAGCGATGATTGCCAACTTTGAAGTTTAAGGGGGAATTCTAGTCTAGAAATTTAAAAAAAAACGATTTTTTTTATATATTTCTAAAGTTTAGACATTCAAGAGTATGTCCTTAAAGAGATTTTTCAAAATTCCAATTATTCACCGAGTTAAAGCGATTTTGGTGACGCGGCAACTAAACTGATCCGCGCGGAATAAATCGAACAATAGACGGTAGACGTTCCCCGACTGGCTAACCTACTAAGAAAGGTTTTATGGATTACCCCATGACCCTTCCTATACTCTATACCTTCTATATATCTTCTGTAGATCCACATCTTGTATCATCGCTACAATCCAATACAAATCTGACAATCACAGTTAAAGTAACGGTTTTAATCATCACTATACTGCGCCGTGCCATCTTAAAAAATAATATTTTAAAATTATAATCTTACGGCGTGTTGGTTTCGTGTCAGTTCGATACAGCATTGATTGATGTATTTAAAAAACGCTTTTATTAAAATGTGTCTGACCGTTCATTCAATCCAAAAAAATTTAACAATAGTAGTAGTCTCTTATGTATAAATGTACGAAGCGGTTTTCGGCTCTCTATGCATACTTGTACAGCACTTTTGATTTATTATTTTTTGCCTTAGTTGCAAGTGTTTTCTGGCATTTATATACAACACGCGAGATAAGTGGCGGTGTTCGAATCTCTGAGACTTGGTACGTAAAGAGTTTTTCAATAGGAATGATATTATTTTAAAAGGTCATAATGACCCATCTATTTTTTAATTATTCATTTCTTTTTTTTTTTTAAATAGAGATACGAAAAATGAATACGTGTCGCATCAATATTCTTACTATTCTCAAACTAAGACAAAAGCCTGTGCTATGAAAATAGGAATAAGTTGCTGGTGTCCTGGAATGGGGCTCGAACCAACGATCACCATATCACGAGCGTCATGGCCACTACACCAAAAAGCTACAAAAATATATTTAAAATTAATTTTAATATGCCGGGAGTAATTTAAGTAGGTTATGTTAAATTGTTATCAAAATAAATTTGCTTGAAATTTTATGTACCTAGATAAAAATTGCCTTTTACACAACATTGTTTGGACGAGTAGTTTACATTTTACTATAAATGACACGTCTGACTGAGCATTTGCCTATTTGTCGCTTAAATACTGAATATCTTTTGTGCCGTATGCTTTTCTAAACAATTAATATAATGACATCAATGAACGCGCAGCGGTCACCACCAGCCGCGAAGCGTTCACCATAGCCGACCATCGGCGACAGCCGATTTCTTGCCGTGTTAGTGCTGCTGGTGTAGTATATTTAGACATTGGTGTGTATATTACGTCAATATATCAACTTTAATGGAGTCCCTTCGATGGCAGCCTGATAAAACCATAATGTATGTAAATAACGTCCGAATGCGATAATATTGTCGAGGGTATCGACCACTGTTTCACTTATTGTGTGAGCAGAACGTGGAACTATGCTGAATAGGTTTCACATTGCAATAAATTTCTGCTAAAAGGAACCTTGAAAATAACTTGACAGATAATTTACTTCAGTCAGATATCGTTATTTCGTAATTTTTTTTCTCAGACATTGTATTGTAGGGAATGTAGAATGTTTTGTCTCAAAATTAATGTTTTTTTAACATAATATGTTTATTTAATGGGTACCCTTGTTAAACTAGTCACGAAAACTGTACAATTTGTAATTCTATTCAAAAAACACTTATAATACTCGTATTAATATTAATATTCGTAACATCGATATATATGCAGCTGCGAATTCAATTAAGTTGCGAATTTAAGTGTCGCAAAATAGTATTTGTAAATAATTAAATATGTTTTTTTGAAATAATTGTCACATTTTTGTGGATTAATCTGTGTCAGATTTTCAGGGCTATTCTGCTACGAGTCTCCTATTTCTCTAGACTATTCTAATAATGCGGGGCCCGTTACCAGTTTAAACAAGCACGGCAGAACAGCCCAGCAATTCCAATACAGCACGACCGTGAACATATGAAATCATTTTTAATTGTGGCACATTCCAAACATTCCAGCCGAAAAATGTCCTTCGCAAATTTTTATTTTTGCTGTAAACGTGCTCCAATTAAAAATTAAATATAAACGACATTAAACATGAGGTCAAATCTGTTTAATGTAATCATTGTTCCATGCGCCCGGACCCTCAAAAGAAATATATAATTTTTATTTCATTTTTATGTTATGTACTTATTTTATAAGAAGAAGCATCACATAAGTAGTCAGGTCATAAATCTTTATACTTCTCAGTAATTAAATGTATTTTTTAATGATTCTTTTTACCTTTAAATCTTTATATATTTTTTATCGCAGTCCTACTTTTTCACAGGACAAAGTCTGTATCGAAGTGGATAGCATTGAACCTGTGAATGAATTAAGTACTCAAGGAAAAATCGTTTAAATTTAGTTTTATTTCAGCCCAATAAAGTTATTAATATTATCATTCAACGCACATATATTATTTAATCAAGGAACGCGTAAAATGAAAATTATAATGTAATTATATTATACCACTAATAAGTGATGTAACAAATTAAACAGATATTCAATATCATCACTGATCTTCTGTGTATTGTTTTCTGGGATATTCTGCCGTGTGTATCTCTGGCCAACGTTTCGGATCCCATTGCAGGGTCCATCATCAGGGCTGATGATGATGGACCCTTCGACTATCTAACTAGGGATTACCTGTTTGAAGGCGGTCGACTCTTCACAGAAAAGAAGAATATACAAAGGAAAAAAAACACGTTCAGAGCAAAAAAAAATTCAAGATGTACTTTAATATGCATTGTAAGAATTTTTTAATTAATAAGTGTATAAAAAATTAAATCTCAATATAATTATTAATAAACAATAAAATAATGAGAGAAAAAACAAAAATATATCAGAGTAGATATCATATCTAGTTAAAAGAAAATATACAAGTCAAAAAATGTTTAGATATAAATTTGATAAAATAATTAATAATTGAAATACAGAATTGTCAGTAAAGGAAATATGCAAAATAAAAAGAGAATTCAAAAAAAATATTGAAAAGAAATACACAACCTTACACAGGAACTCATTTCAAGGTTATCACAGATAGTTCTCATTCTATGTCAACGAGCCACCAATTTAATAATAATTATTATTATTAAGAGTTTTGTGGTAAATATTGAATTTTAGGGTAAAGTGTCGGATAACGTAGTATTAAATAACGTATAAAACAATTTTTTTCCGAATTAATTTTTATTTGAATTTCCGTTCAGGGTGTAAACATTTACGTTTAACGTTTCAATTATATGATTTTAATATTCTGAGATGTTATAACTTTTTGAGAAAAGTGCAATATTCTTTTATTCGCGTTTTTAGGTGTCTTTTTCTACAGCGATTACATATCTTGAAACTGTAATAGTGATAAAAATACAGCTGTGTGTTTTGTACACACATTGTATTTTAAGATAAATATAAGAAAAAGTAGGTATTCTACAAGTCGATTTAAAAATTATTTCTGGTGATTCGCAACAATAGTCGCTCTTCGTTGAGCCTTTTTCGAGAACTCCATCGCCAAACGTTTTCTCGTAGCGGAAACAATGAATTATATTTGGACAAATTGTGCTAATGCCTTTTCTGACGGAGCACCGAAAAAACAATGAAGCGCTTGGCATGACAATGAAGCCATTAAAGCGAATTGTTGTAAGTGTCTGCTTTTCCCAACTTTTCTGTCACTCAGGGACCCTTTGTTGTGCGCGGCGCCCGTTGTGAATGAAGTTTCTAATTTTTGGCACCAAATGTCAAAGGTTTCGCATTCACTTTCCGGAAGCGCACAACCGTTGTGAATAGAGTCTAAATTGTTCCAATTGACCCAGGTGACTTAAATGTAGAAGATCCAAGAAAGGCAGTGAGGATAGAGCGCCGCACTCTTCTGTCCTGACATACGTTTCTCGCCTCATCATCATTTGAACATCTTTTCGTTTCTTTCAGAGCGCGCAGAACGACTTCGCTCCGACAAATAACGCGAAATAAAAAAGTAATTCCCATATATTTATTTTCAGAGTGTTTCATGAAGCTATGAAACTATAATTTTGTCTCATTAATATACGAATCAACCTTTTTAGAATGAGGATGTATATTGACAAGGAAAAGCATAACTTCTATTCTCTTAATCAAGACAAATTATAAGTCTCACAAGAAACTTTTTATATATGAAAAAAATAAATGTTCTAAGGTTTTCACGGCCGTTCAGAATCTTTTATGTATAGTTTTCTGAGATATTCTGCCGTGTACATGTGACCTCTCTGGCCGAAGTTTCGGATCCCATTGCAGGGTCCATCATCAGCCCCGATTATTTTATTTAGTTATTATTTTACACTATTTTACAACATTGTAATGCCGCCAATTTTGACGTTTTGAAAAAGTCAAAATTGGCGGCATTACAATGTCAAACAATACCTGACAATGTATAGAAATAGCAATATTTCTATTTTCAGAATACGGCCGATTATTAGTTACTGTTATCATCTCGAACTGACGTCATCTGCCGGCTCTAGGTTGAATCTAAGAGCATCCATGAAGTGTTGTGTAGCGAACTGTAGAAGTCAACATAGAGAAGACTCGCACCATATCCAGTTTCAAGTTCAGTTTATTGGTGACCTAATGGTTCGAAAACGGGATTCCAATCTGTGACGTCATCGTTAGCGCTTATCAACGCAACTTCACAATTTACTGTACGCTCAAGTCCAAGAAACTGTTCACTATTCTCCTAAAAATGTCATCAAAACAAATTATCCCCGGATTATCTATGCACTTGATATTAATAAACAATTGATTTCCAGATAATGAGTTAAAGATTTCTTATTTTGGCGATGAATATACAGGGTTATTTGTAAAACATTAATAACCTCGTAGGACTATATTTCTGCCTTGATTATGAGTCGAAAATGTTCAAGCTATTATGACCTATATATCAATAGTTAAGGAGATATGCGACATCAAAGTTTGCATTTTTTTTTCAATATTTCTGTCTTATTTTTTGTAAAATGTTGGACTATCATCATTACAGTAACTTATATCCAATATGAAAAATTTGTTCTCTTTATTACAAGTCAAATAAAAAAATAAAAACCTTCGAATTCCAATTGGAATTTTTTCAGGGTTTTTATCATTTTATTTAACTTTTATTGAAACGAATAAATTTTTCATATTGGATATAAGTTACTGTAATGATAGTCCAACGTTTTACAATAAATAAGTCAGAAATATTGAAAAAAAATGCAAACTTTGATGTCGCATATCTCCTTAACTATTGATATTAGGTCATAATAGCTCGAACATTTTCGACTCGTAATCAAGGCAGGAATATAGCCCTGCGAGGTTATTAATGTTTTACATATAACCCTGTATACATAAATATTTGTAAATACGTATTGTAAATATTTTTGCCTGCGCTGATTAAAATCAATGCTCGAGATTGACAAACACTCAAATATAAACTGAGGACCGTTTATTTGTCGCATATAAATATTTTGTATTAATAAAAATAAAACACTGTGTGTTAAAACAACTATTTATCGAATTATCAACATGTTATGGGGCCAATGGTCCCACCAGCACGATACAACGTATACAAAAAATAATAATTGAAAGTAGGTAAATAAATATATGGGAGTTGACTAAAGACAATAAGTCAAAAGAAGCAAGACCAGCGGTAAATAATGGAATTCTAGTGCCAACCCTGGTGTATGGAAGTGAAGCCTGGAATTGGCAAAGGAGGAATGAATGTAGACTGAATGCGGTGGAAATGCGGTCACTAAGACGCTTGTGTAGAAAATCTTTGGTCGATCGAGTGATGAATGTACGAATTAGAAGTGAATGTAATGCTGGCTGCAGTGTGGTAGATGGAATAAATAAAAGAGTTCTGAGATGATTTGGTCATGTGGAACGTATGAGCGAGGAAAGGATGGTTAAGAAAATATACGATGGCAACAGGAATACAGGGCGTCCGCGAAAGACCTGGCACGATCAAGTTACTACAAGTATTTGAGGATGGCTGGAAGGAGGATGGAAGATGTATGAATGTAGCCGAAGCAAAAGTGGTATGGTAAAATAGAATAATACGGCATTCTATCCGCTCTGCCTACCCTACGGGGAAACGGCTTGATGGTTGTTTTATCTTCAAGTTTGTGTTACTGGGGTATTATGCCGTGTTGTTACGACCTTACGGGCCGACGTTTCGGATCCCATTGCAGGGTCCATCATCAGGGCTGATGTTGTGATGGACCCTGCAATGGGATCCGAAACGTAGGTCGTAACAACACGGCATAATACCCCAGTAAACACAAATTTGAAGATTCTGAGTGGCCGTGAAAACCTAAGAACATTCTTAATGGTTGTTTTAGTTTAGTTTAGACTAACTAATTAGGAACTAATGAGAAAATGAATTTAAAAGGTAAGTATTTATAAAAAGGATTTGATTTTAACTTTAATTAGTTTTAATTACAAAAATTTCACATGTTTCGGGTTAGTATTAGAATAACAAATTACGAACCATGATATATTTTTTTTTAAAAGAATGTTTTTTTGAATATAATATAACATTATTTTGTTTTATTTTAATTTTTACTAATTTTCAACATGCTAGTTGTGTAGTGCCATTTCATTTTTTCTAGTGAAACATACACCGTTCATCTATTTAAACGATAAATGGTTTTTTTAGTAAAGGGATCGATGATTTACCTATGAGATGGCAAAAGTGCATAGATAGCAATGGTATATACTTTGATTAAATAAATATATTATAATTAAAAAAAATCGGCTTTATGTTCCTCCTATACTAAACGCCAATTTCGTATGTAAGGACCTAATATTAATAATTAAATTTTTACAATTTAATAATGGTGTTAATTAATTCTATTATAAACAAAGGAAAAAATGATCTGAATAGGATATTTAATAAAATAAAATAAAACAATTAAAAGTATTTAAAAATATGAAAGTAAATGTTCTTGTAGGATTAGTATATTTTAAAATTTAGTTTATATCAGGTTTTTAATAGGTTTTGGGCATGCTTCCTTCCCTTTTCATGCAGCCAGAGTTTCACTTTGAAAGAGAAATACGCGAGACTATGGCTACATGTTTTAAGTTTAGTGTTAAGAGTATTGAATGTTTTTGGTGCTTGGAAGAGGTGAAATCACCTGTGCCCTTGTTGAGTGTGAGTGAGTTATTTGTTGGTGATCTTGTTTATGTTAGAATAGCCCGGAAGTTTCTACTTTATCGACATAACTGTAAAGATTCTCGTGCTGCACACAACAGGCGAAGAGCCTTCGTTGAAAAAATCAACAAACGAAACAAAAAATGGCGGTGCAGCTAAAAAATGGCGGTGACGTACATTGGGACGTGTGTGGAGATTGGAGTCCAGTCCGAGGTCTTCCGGCATTAGCATACACAGGCGCTTCTTCGGAGAGCCGTTCTCCACCCGTCAGACCGGATCCCGAGGAGGCGCGCGGCACATCCTCGCACTCTTTCTTCACTCGCGATCTAAAACCCGGCGCTCGGCAAATACACCAAGTTATTCAGGAGTACCTACGTGATCCGTCACATCCGTTTGAGAAACTTGTTTTGGAAAATAAAAATATAACAAACACACGAATAAGTTCAATAAGCATGATGACGGTATTAAAGAATGAAAGAATAAGTTGTTTTAGAGAAGAAAATATTCCCTTTCTCATTGAATCAGGTTTCGTGCCGGGGTCATTACTCATTTGTATTGATTCCAATTTGAAAAAAAACATTAAAATTTCGAAAAATCCAAAATTATACTTTAATTATTAAAAAAATTTAACGAAAATTTGTTAGATCATTTTTATCGTCACCACGAGTTTTCATTAGGTACACAAGCATTTGGCTTAATTTAAAAATAGTAACAATATTGACGTCTCACATATTCCATTTACGAAACTCTATTTTATATTTTAAACATATTAATTGTATCTATACACAAGGCAACTTGATTTGCATTCGAGTGATTTAAATCGCTTGTTATAAGTTACATCGGAATACCTTTATAAAAATACCTCAGAGTATGTATCTGTTTGTTATACTTAGCGATGCAGATAGTAGCCGGTTTTTAAAAAAACTAACCCACAAAAACCAAGTTTTTATTATACTTTCTTTCTCATTGAATCAGGTACATTACTCATTTGTATTGATTCCAATTTGAAAAAACTTTTAAAAAAAAAAGAATTTTCACGTTTTTGGTTCAACAGTGGTTAGATTATTGTGGTCCTGTTGGAATCAGAGCTCACCATAGTCATCAAAATATTCCACTGTTGCCAATATTTAAAATTGAATGTATGAAGAAAAATGAAATGTCAGCAAACATCTGTTCACGTTGTGAATTACACTGCACAATTTGAAGAACACATTAAAATTGTTCTCCCTGCTTCAAACCGTCACATTTCTCATTGTAACCCTGTACTGGCTTACTAGTTGCGTATGTTTTACGACTTTTGCACTACCAGCTTTGTTTTCTTAACGCCAGGGAACAAAGATAAGTGTTTTGACTGTTGACTTTGCAAACAAAACAGGTTAGCTAGGAATTTTTTGTTTTGTCCATTTGTTATACTACTGTTGAGTTGTTAGCTAACATTTCCTTACATATTGAAATCCTTTTCTGAGTGATGTTGCCGCGTTATCCACTTTCTCAAATACAGTGAACAAACTTTTAGCTTATTTAACATATAATATGTTTAGCTATGCCTTTTTTGACATAGCATTTGTCACGAAATCTGTGTTAGAAAATTTCGTTAACGTAAGTCTGTAATCTCATTTTTACATCGCGCTAAATTTGTATATTTACAAGAACCAGGATCGATTCAGAGCCTTATTAAATCAATCATATTCTGAATGTGCCGAGTAGGTATCGATCTACTTCTTACGTGCTAAAAGAGTAATCCACCATCTCCATCTGCTATTCAACCGTGTGTCTGGGTGTAAAATAATCATCAGATTTTTTCGTTATATTATAATGTATTGATTGATATTATCAATAATAGACTAGGTATCGAAAACTTCCAGCGCTCGTTCCTCTTAGGCCGGCGCCACACTACGCGGGTATTCCGTCGCGTCTCTTCGGTCACGGAACGCCGCGTGCCGCTACATTTCTTTCCATACAATATGCGCTTATCAAACACACTACGCGGATGATCGATCGATTCATTTGCTTTGCCGATTTGACGCAACACAAAAGACGCGGCGGAAGATAGGCGCAGTGTGGCGCCGGCCTTTAGTCAGAACCCTTGAGAGTTTTGCTACACTAATATTTTGGTGTTTCTGTACAGCACCAGTCTGGATTTTATCTAATTTTGGAGGCGGAATCAACAGCGATTTGCGTTCCCTGAATTGTGGATTTGGTTTGCCCTTCTGGATCTCTTCTGTATTGTTAAGTAGTGTAAGTTTGAAGTTTCTTCTTCTTCTTCATCTTTTGTTAGATCCTTCATTTGTGTTGACACGTCAGTCCTGGTCTTGTGACGAGGACGTCCAGCTCTCTCTCCATCTCTTTGGTGGTCTCTCTGGCGGTCGGCGTCCCTCTGGGATCCCGCGCATCACGGCTCTGGAAAGTCTCGTCTGGTCCATTGTCTCGACATGGTCCCTCCAGAAACGCCTTCTCTGCCTGCTCCATCTTACAATGTCTTGTACGGCGCAGGTTTTGCGGATTTCCGCATTGGTTGCTCTGTCTCTGAGGGTCTTCATCTCGGTAGCTCTGAGGAGGTGTTTAGTTCTCACCATGTCCGCTCTTGCTTCGATACCGTTTATCGTGATGGGTCTTATGCACGTGTTATATATTCTGATTTTGCTTTCCTCTAACATATGCTTATTGGCCCATACAGTGTCTCTTAAGCTTCCAGAGATAATCGCTGCTTTGTTTGTCTGCCCTTTAGTTTGAAGTTTGAAATAAAACGTGTAGTTTCCGCGGACATAAGTATGACGTATTTATTTTTCACATTACTCTCCAAAAAATATTTTAGAGGTCGCGAGCTCAGACGTGTGCGCATCAATAAACGGATGATGAAACCTTTTCCCACCGCTACCAAATAAACTTGAACGCGATATTAAGATGAGATGAGATAAAAGGAGGAAAGCGACAGTAACCTGTAATTTTACGCCTGCCACGGGGTCATGATCAGCCTCGCAGGTGCCCGCTCCGCCGGCGGGCGGAACCGGCGATCTCAGAGTACGTCTCGCCTACCGTACAAGTACAGAGTACATCCTGTCTCCACGGCAACCGCTCCGGAACGTTGCGTCATCTGCTGGGCAGACCGAAGGCGAAGTGAGTTGTCTGTATTCCGCATCGTACATCGCGGAGGATTGTTTGCTGGACATTATATCATTACGCAACGGATTCTTAGGTTCTTCAAAGTAAATGGTGAATATATCATTTGAGATTTATTGGATTACAATGGATCTTGATGAATTTTCCTCATTTTAGGTAGGTTCCGATTCCCAAAGACATCCTACCAAGGAGGGTCTCATGATGTCGTATCCGGAAAATATAAACGGAGTCACATCGATTATGACCATTACATAAACAATCTACGATTTCTTAAAATTACCTGTGCATTTAAGAAGATGTACGTTTCCTTTGAATTGTTTATTTTATACTGTTTTTGAATACTGTTGATATTACTGACGGTTTATTATATAGATTTATTTTATGATGTTTATTGCTTTTGCTCTTGCTTTTATACCGTTTACATTACATTACATTAAAATATGAGGCAGTTTCTCTAGAACAGGCCTAGCTTAACTGAAAAATCTATAATAATGAACAATATAAATAAAAATAATAAATAAATAAATAATACTAGAGAAAAAAACTAGACACCAGGAATTTTGGAGCGATTCATATCTAGTAAGTAAATTAATTTCATTTTCGTTCTAGCAAATAAAGCTTTGTATTTGATTGCTGTAATTATTTTTGCTATTTTCAATAGAAATTTAAATCACCAATAATAAATTATTTGCTTTATACGGTAACAGTACATTGCGGATATGCAATTTATGTTGTATTGATTATATAATTGATTTTATTTGCATAACTCATGTATACGAGTATACCATAAGGCATGTACTTACATTAAGGTGTGCAGAAAGCAACATTATAATTATTTGTATATATTATTTAGCATGTCAGTAAAACGGTTGACTTTCAACCGATTGA
This sequence comes from Agrypnia vestita, assembly GCA_016648135.1. NCBI lineage: Eukaryota > Metazoa > Arthropoda > Insecta > Trichoptera > Phryganeidae > Agrypnia > Agrypnia vestita. The sequence goes on along the minus strand of JADDOH010000267.1, from coordinate 345,545 downwards.
ATATAATATTTATATTTTACTGATCCGTTCGTTCAAACTGGTCGGTGTACTTTACCTCCACCTGATGAATGGAGATCTGGTGTATTATAGAGGAAGATTCCGTTACAGCACAGCGTTACATATAGCCAAGAGTAGCTCATAGACAGGTTTTGCGTGGAGACTATTTCACTTAGTGTAAATATACGCCTTTAAGCACATGAACGTGTGGGCGGGATTAAGTTAAGAAATTAATAGCAAAATAGAGTTGTATTTCTTCTTGTTAAGTGCTCGGGTTTAAGCGTAGACTTATATCTAGTAACAGGACTGCGCAACATCCATCCTTTATCTAAACTGTTTCTTGATTTCAACCGGTACACTTCAAATGCTCCGCAACCAGTACTGTGTATTTTTATCCAACCACCGTTTGCTTTCTATTTTTCTTTGAATTTGTAGTACATGATATTAGGTATGATAAATGTTAAATGTCTCACAGGGAGAAAGCTATTTATGTGGGAAAGTCTCTTGGGTGTTTATCGGATGATGATGATGACCTATCGTATGGCTAGCTTAAGTGATCACTTTACACAGTGTAACGTTAATGTAAGCCATACGTTAGGTGGTAAGCCCTACAAACATCCAAATTCCATACCTACTGTGGGACATCTATAATTTATCTCAATTAATGACGAACCCTATGGGGACAAATTATAGTAATTGTGTTCCTAAACATTTGAGCATACTCAAAATATATCACGACTAGCTGTAACCCGTCAAAAATGATGGTTCTTGTACATGTCGGTTTCTAAAGAATTAGTATTTATTTATTTATAGCCGACACCCATGAATTGTAATAACGACTTTTATCAAAATATTTGATAATTTTTTTTTTGTATTTCCCCTGTCGATGATTGGGCGGAACGTGAAATGGTTTGCGAATTTGCTGAGTCCTAAATGTACTGTATTTTCGACGGGTAATGCAGGCTCAGCGATAGCAACATCGCTATTGTTGCCGCCTTCGGGTTTGCAGGTCCGGAAGTCAAGCCCCATCTCCGGTCGTTTAATTTGGGTTGTTTAGCCGTGAATTCGAACGAAGTTACGGGCAGGGACAGACGGGAGACATCGAAATTATTATGTTTGATTCTTTCGGCGTAGTGAATTTTATTGCAAGACCTTCTGCAGCCTGGGTTGTTAATAAGCGGACGTAGGCGTCAACTTTTTCGACGAAGGTGGCGTTTCCTCTGACCGGATTCCGGAAAAATTGCTCTTCGAGGCTGTCTGCTAAGATCACTGCCCTATCTGCAGTGGAGTATACCTACGCCGTTTGGGTCCTGGAGAGGGACTATACGCAATTTTGGTTTCCTAATGGATTTGGAAACTGTTCAGAAGAACTTTTAGTTGTGTTCTAGGCTGAATAGGAAATCTTACCAGCGCAGCGGTCAACGCAACATGAAGTGGAATCCTTGCTTTATACAGGGTTAATTGGAAAACATTAATAACCTTGCAGGACTATATTCCTGCCTTAATTATGAGTAGAAAATGATGAAGCAGCCATGACATGTTGATCAATAGTTATGGATTTATTCGACATTAAAATTTGCATTTTTTTTTCAATATTTCTGACCTATTTATTGTAAAACGTTGGACTATCTATCATTCAACTTATATTGAATATTTTCTTTATTCGACCGCCACAAATATTATGACCATTTTATCCACATCAAAACCTCCGTCAATCGTCAATTATTTCTTTTTATCTACATCAAATTTCACATATTCAATAAGTCACACATCAATTTAAGATTTGAAGTATGTAATTTGAAGTTTGAGGTGTGTGTAGTTTGTAGTGTTCACTTCACTTACAAACGTGTGTAGTGTACACTTCAGTATAATGTGGTACCTACTACATGTACATTGTAGTACATTGTAGTATTATCTACAGAGCGGACCCATCACTAATCAACATATCAATATAGTATATATACTATATACATATATATAAAGAAACCCGTGTTTAATTATCCGCCAAGTTTTCTCCACAACCAGCCACAACCACCCACCAGTGGTTATGGTGGTGGATAGCCCTTAGGTTAGATAGGATAGGTCACATCGAAAATACGCGAGTTTGGTGGGGATGGCTGTGCGTGGGTGAGAGTGGGTGACGAAAATGTGCTTTCTAGCACATTGTTTTGTTATGGGAAGGCCGCAAATGCTTAAGATTTTTTCAAAAAGGCGCGCCGACTGTGTCGGTGAGTCTAAAAGGTTACGAAAAAACCTGCTCTAGAAAATTCTGGAAGGAGAAGGTTCTAGAAAATTCCCGAAAGTTCTATAAGGTTCTAAACTGAGTGGCGGAATGTGTCGGTGTGTCTAGAAGGTTCCTGTATATTTGATAAATTTCTTGAAAGTTCTGGAAGGAGAATGTTCTAGAAGGTTCGCGAAAGTTCTATGACGATCCAAACAGTGTACTAAAAATCTACGCGTGGGAAGCCGCGCGGGCACAGCTAGTATTCACTTAAGATTAATTGTCGCCTTTGCGATAGCTGGAAATGGATCGCATTATATTCGACATTCCCATGGTATTGGCATACCGAATACCTGCCCGTATGGACTGCGATGATATGTGACACCGTAAAAGTTCAAATGAGACCGTTATCCACACTTACTCCACTTTAGCGCGGAGCAAGTTTGTAAACCGGGCTCGTGAAATACATCTGCCGGCCTTTAATTATTCGGGCTTGATGACGACTGGGCTACACATCTGGCCAAACGTATCTTCGACACGACGGGCAGGCTCCATCTTTACCGACTGGCCAAAATATTTACAATCTGCGAGTAATCGGCGGTTCTAGTTTTATATACCAGCAAGCCTTAGTTGTTAATGATGGTATTATAACCGGTGACACACTAACTGTTATTTGAGATTTGTGTCTGACTGCGCCGATGATTAGCAATTGATTTTTTGCAATTCGACAACCATTGGTAATAGATAACAATTGTATCTTTGTTATCAATCATATACAAAGCCCAAAATAACCGATTAAAATAACGTTTTAACCATCACTACACAGTATCTGGTTTTACGCGAGATTTGAATTATTGCGTGTATTATATCATAAAGCCTTAAAAACGCTGGAAAAAATGGTTTCAACTCCTTTTCAAACCATTTTTTTACATTCAGAATATTTTGAGTTTCTCCAAATTTTTCGGAACACAGTACTGGATTTCGTCCCAGGGACATCATTAATCAATGTATAATACATCAGACGAAATCCAGTACTGTGTTCTGAAAAATTTGGACAAACTCAAAATATTCTGATTATTTTTTTTTCAATTTTTTCCGTCTTGAAATCGCTGTCCACGCGCCATTGTTTAGACTTCACATAAAAGCGAGCGCATATCTCACACCTGGAAGTTGGAGAGTTGTTGAACTAACGGTACAGTTCTAGTGTTGAAGTGTTTCCAATACGCAATTAACACTTCACATTTAATATGGTGGAGAGGTTCGAAAACCTCAGCTAGCGAGAGAACAATGACCAAGAGAGCTGCTGGAGAACAGTGCCAAATCAATTTCTCAATTGTGGTTCTATCTGCCATGTATTAATGTTCCTACAATTTAAAAAATATATAAATATTAGAAGCACCTATGTATAGGTAATATAGTTGGTTCATAAATTTGGATACAAGTATACATTTGATCACGCACATTGTCCAATTTTAGATTTGTATTTATTTTTTCGAATTTATATCGATTCTTGGTGGGTCTTGGCTTTTCCAAGACTCTTTCTCTAGTGATCTCTATTACGAGCAAGTTCTTTCATTAATACTTAAGATATTTAAATAATAATAACTTTATTATTTTTGAAACAACCATTCTTTTGACAAGGGCTTAAAAATTGTGTATATAAAAAAAGTAACCCATAAAAACCAAGTTTTTATTATACTCCCTTTCTTTGTAAAATACAACACCAATTAAAGACGAATTATAACATATAACATAACACTCAACTTAGAGTAATTTAATATATTGCTAAAATGTCAGATGTTTTGAGCTTTGATAAGACACTTCATGCTTTGAAGATTAAATTCTAAAAACATTTGTCAGTCAATTTAGATTTTCTACATTCATAGTGAAGTACCTATTATGAATACCGACGGAGTAATTCGAATTTAGAAAATATTCCGCGGCGTTATCGGGCCGCTATGCTAGTAATCAAACTTTTCTAATGATTCCAATATGAAAAAACCAATAAAATTTCTAAAAATCCGAAATTATACTATAATAATTAATTTTTTTAACGAAAATTTGATAGATCTTCTTGATCATCGCCACGAGTCTACTTGCCAAGTTTCAGCTCGATTGGATCAAGGGAAAAGGGTCAAAAATCGATCCAAATTTTTTTTTGACGACAAGCCGGCAAGCAAGCAAGCAGACGCCACGAGTTAATATAAAGGGAGTAATAACATAGGATTATAGTTAGATAAATTACAAAGAACCAAATGTTTTTTGCAAAAAGTAACCTTTTAAATTTGTTTTTACATTAGTTTCTAATTAGTTATGCAACTCCCATATATTTATTTTTGTTATTTTAATTTGTAACACGCTTTATCCTGATGAAGGGATCATTGTCCCCGAAAAACACATATATTTCGTAAAGATACATATACAGATATAGTTATACACAATTCTTCTATTCATTCATCCATATTCTCAAAAACTGTCAATCTTTTATTCTATGCTAAGTAGATTGATTAATATTCCATTATCTGTTAATAATTTTTGCAATGAATTAAATATTATTAAACGGATTGCGTTTAATAATGGTTTTGATACAAAATTAATATACATTAATGTTACAATATGTTAAATAAAAAGTGTAAGAAGAAGTTTTTTAAATTAAATTTTCTATTGTTTACTCTTCAATATTTGATACTCAAAAACATTCAAAATTTTATTTATAAATAATCAATTTTATTCATTTTCCATACATAATTTAGATTTTTGAATTTAATTTGTTAGTATACAATTGTATCCTGACGCAGGGGCTAAGGGCTGTGAAACATGTTGATATTTTTTAATACAAAAGCCGTGAAAACCTAGTTCATTTTTAATAATTACGTATACAGGGTTATTTGGAAAACATTAATAAACTCGCAGGACTATATTCTTGCCTTGATTATGAGTCGAAAATGTTCAAGCTATTATGACCATCAATAGTTATGGAGATATGCGACATCAAAGTTTGCATTTTTTTCTCAATATATCTGACTTATATTTTGTAAAACGTTGGACTCTCATTACAGTAACTTATATCAAATACGAATAATTCATTCTCTTAAATACAAGCCAAATGAAATAATAAAAACCTTCGAATTCCAATTGGAAAATTTTCTGGGTTATTGTCATTTTATTTGACTTATATTGATTACAAATTTTTCGTAATCAATATAAGTTACCGTAATGATGGTCCAGTGTTTTACAAAAAATAAGTCAGGAATATTGAAAAAATGCAAACTTTGATGACGCATATCTCAATAACTATTGATATTTGGTCATAATAGCTTGAACATTTTCGACTCATAATTAAAGCAAGAATAAAGTTCTGCGAGGTTATTAATGTTTTACAAATAACCCTGTAAAAATGCTTTCTTTTTATTTATAAAATATTTTCAATTTTTTTCTTTATTTTGTGGTAACATAATTATAATTGATATAAATTAACTTTGTTAAAACCACTTATTTATTGCCATTGGCTTCGAAACATGTTGAATTTTTTTCAATAAATAAGTGGTTTTAACAAAGTTAATTTATATCAATTATATTCAATTTTACTTAAGTTTAGTTTCACAGAATAGCTAGGTACCTATTTTCACAGGTAAATTACGCTTGAATATTTAATTTATCATCATTTAATTTCACACACTTTTCCAATCGGATGATGCTCGAGCCCACTTCATGTTGTTAAAATTATAAAATGGCGTCTTATTATAGAGCCATTACGAAAACGTGCTAAGGCTTCTCTGCAATATATCAATGTCAGTATGCATAGTCAGTATTGTGAACAGTTGAAGAGTTAATCCCATTATTTGTCAAAGTGAAACAGAGTTACGGATATAGTCGAAGTACATTATTAGAACGTGAATGCGCGTATATTACATTACTGTCATGTACTTACCTAAAAATAAAGTGTTTTCAATGCGTTGTGAATCATTTTTGATATTATACCTGAATTTAATATGCGTGAGGGGAAGCAAGAAATACAAAAAATAGGTATTTATCATAGATTTGATAACTAAACATATGAAAATCTTTATCGAGCAGCCATTCGATAGTAAAGGGAAGAAGTTATGGCCTTCGATCCAATTATCGATTTTTCATTTATTTTTTCGTACGGCGTTGAAGCAAGAGCAGACACAATAAGGACCAAACAAATATTGAGGACTTCCGAGATGAAACACTGGGGATGATAGCAGGCAAGACGCTGAGGGATTGCGCGAATAACAACAGAATAAGACAGAGGACATTGTACGATGAAGTAAACAGCGAAGGAGGGACTGGTATGGCCATGTCCAGAGAATAGACAGCACCAGATTCCCTTACATAGTCAGCCTCAGCCTTACATAGTCAGCATCAGGGAACCCGCCCTCGCGGAAGACCCCGCAAAAGATGAAAGACTAGCTGGGAATCTACCTTACAGGAAGTGCTATCCTCTGACAGACTACATAGGCCTTTTAAAAGAAAAAAGAAGTAGAAGAAGCATTAGTTTTTCAATCTTTTAAGATGCTACGTACTCGTAACATACTCAAAAGTGTTATACAGAGTTTGTTAACAATCGTGATATGTACAAAAATTTCTTTTCTAATCGATAATTACAAAATGTCTTGTTGTATGCTAAGAATGCAATGAACAGAATAGAATTTAAACGGGGTGCGCTGTCATATAATGTACGTTGAATTTCGTAAGAATAAAATGATTAAATGCATGTCGATGTTTAACGATTCTTGAAACGAAAGATCAAAGTTCCATCCGTGTACACGCATTATAAGCATTTTGCAATGAATAGAACTGAATAATTTGCGTCAATAAAACAGTGCATAGATACACGAAGGTACTTTTAAAGGCTCTTTCAACAGCCTAACCTCATTATGCTAACAAAATATTGCATTAAAATATCGTTGTCGCATCAATATATTTATAATTGCACTTACTTTCGGGACGAGATCAAAATTACGACAACTCGATCATCTTGCGAGTGTCTCATCATTAGACCAATAAGTCCTCTGTATCTTTTACCCTCTTCCTGATTGTTTCGGAGCTCTAATGTAGAAACCAGGCTAAATCTTGTCTAGTCCTGTCAGCTGTGTCTGTAGATCTAATCTTCCCCTAAGAGTATCTTCATTTGCGGGACCATGTATAACTGGTATCTGATATTCTGTCATATACTCAGAACTGGTATTCCGTGTCCTACTGACGTCCATAGAAAAGCAGAAGATAGAGAATTTTTTCGTGACTTGATACCTTGTACCGATTCATCGCATATATTCATAGAGCCTCCAATCCGAATATTTAAGTATTCGTTATTCGAATACTTTAAAAAGTATTCGTAAAATATTAGCTCATACTTATATTATAAGATTTTTAATATTTTTCTAAACGAAACAAAGGTTTACGAAACCTGGAGTCATATGCAAGCATTCATTCATTCAGGTATACGATTTTTTTCTCCAGAAGTATCGCTATCGGCTATATGGAAGTCGGACATCTTTTGCATTTGCCTTTTTTAAAGTCTTCTGCTTATCTTTGTGGTTTTATGACATAAGCTCTTATAATACATTGTTTTGTCAACGATGGAGTCGGTTTTCTATTATTCTTTAGTATTTAGCTTTCATAAATACTTGGGCCGACAGAGGGATTTAACTAGATTTCGAATAATTTTGAAATTTTACACATTCAAAGCAATTTTATTCTTAAAATATATATATTTTAAAATTAAAATAATTCTACATTTTGTATTTTTCTGTATTTTTTTCATAATGTGTATTTTTTAATTAAAATGATGTATTTTGTTATGTTTTTATGTAATTCTAAAATTGATATAATTTCATTATTTTTGGATTGTTTTTAATGTTTTTTTTTTTAAATAATTATACACTATGTTTTAGATAAAATATATTTATTAAATTAAAATTAATTTTAACCGTTTTGCGCACTTTTTAAAATTTAGATTTCAAAAATTAAATTTTCACTATTTTTTATTGTTTGTATATATGTATATTTACAAAATTTAATTTTGAAAATTTTTGTTTTTTAATTTTTATTTCTAAATTCAACATTATTTTTCATTTTTTTTTGTTTTCTATTATAACATATATTTAAAAAAATTAAAATAAATAAATTCTCTACAATTATTGTTTTTTTTTTAATATATAGAATGTATTCACCTATCTGTATTTATCATCCGAAGTAAATTATTATTTTCTTAAAAATTTTACGAATATATTCGAACATATTATCATTAACAATTCGATATTCGAATAGTTGGAATCACGAATATTTGGAGGCTCTAAATAACTTACTTATAAATGTTTTGCATGAAGGGGCCACTCCCGGTCTCATTTTATTTTATATGCTTTTGAAGAAGCAATTCCTATGTCTTCCCAGACTTAACACAATAGTTTCGTGCTGTGTTCGCTATTGTTATTGCTTACGACGTGGTTTTGTGTCGAGGAAGAACACATGTTTTTTATATCCGCTCTTAAAATATTGCATAATTTGTTTGTTTGTTTCTAGTATTTTAGATAGTCAGATAGGTAGGTGAGGAATGCTCGATAGTGATCATGTAATAAGTGTGAAATATAATAGACAGAACATTTAAAAAATGTGAATTTCCGTGATCGTTATCTAGAAACAGAAACATTAAAAAACGCGTGTACGTGGCATGTATATCGCAGTGGCGTGCAATGGTTATAAACTAAGGTTATGCTATGACCGACTATATACCTGTATTAAAAAAAAAAAAAAAATATATATATATATATATATATATATATATATATAATATTATATACGCAAATACTTAAAGGGTATATACATTTAAAAAAAATTAACTGTATATAATGACTCATTTTGAGTAGCTTCAATCCACAAAAATAACTGCACTATAAAATAAGTATTGTAAACAATATTTCTTAAATATATAAATATTTAATACGGAAAATTTTTCAATATATTTCGAAAACGATTTATATATAATTAAATTGGGAACAATACTCATTTCAGATATACGTTTCTTTTCACAAAAATAAATCAAACATTTTATAAATAAATAAATAAATAAATAAATATAGCTTTATTCCAGAATGTGGGGAGGTTCGTGCAATCCCACACATTCCATATAAAAGAAAATACACACATTAAAAATATTATATAAAACAAAAGATAAATAGTAAAATAGAAGAAGAACATATAAAATAGAAGAGAAGTAGAAGAGAAGTATTAAAAGTAATGATATCATCGATGGAAATGTCGTCGTAAATAATAATTATGATATGTTATGTTAAACACAGATGACAGATGGTATTTACATTCACCATAGAAAAGACAGAATTTTTACACCGAAAGTTTTGGGTGGAATTTGTAAAAAATAACATTTCTGCAATTACATGCGCGTAGTTCTCACCTGGCATAGGACCTTTCGAAGAAGTACGCTAAATTTACTTGTCTATTACACAAAACTCGCAGCCTTAAAAATACACGGTTTTTTTCTCGACTTGACTATATCTATGGAACAAATTGGTTGGCGAAATAAATGAAGAATTGACATGAAGTTAGGTACAGAAAAGTCGGAAATAAAACTTCTAACCGTAGTACGAATTACGGCTAGAATTTTAAATCGGAAAAAAACAGATACGTCACGATAAACAGAAACGTCAGAAATAAAACTTTTAGCCGTAGGACGAATTACGGCTAGAATTTTAAATCAACTTTTTCTTAAGATAAGGATTATATAATTAATATTTGTTTTCCAGAATCTTTACTAATGCACAGCTTTTTTGCTTATGTGCGCTGCACGCCACTGGTATATCGTAACACCATACTTGTATACATTTTTATTTTCTAGCTTACATAAAATATTCATGAATTCGGTAAAATAAATTAAATGAAAATACAATTAAGTTGGTGGATAAAACATGAAAATAGTAATTTTAAAATGTGTTGCGATTACACCAACATGAGAGAATAAAATGTAGGTAGGAATTTAATGATTTTTTACAATTTTTTTATAGCCACTTATCAAGTAAGCTACATAGTAGATATTACATTTATTTTTATTTATTTATTAAAACACATATGTATATTTTTTTTATATAAAAATCTTGTAAACTGCACATGCAATTTATGTGCAAGAAGACATCACAGAATGTTTTATATTTTACTTAAAAAAAAAAAAAAACATTAAGAATATTTGTTATTGGAATACAATATTATATAGAGCTAGTCCACAATACTTTACAGGTAGATTCCTGCTTTATTTATAAGTCTAAAATGTTATGTTATGGAGGTATGCAATATCAAACTTTCCATTATTTTTTCCATATTTCTGACTCATTTTTTGTAAAACGTTGGACTATCATTACATCATAGTTTTCCCATCTCTATTCTAGGTAAAAATCAGTATGTGAATATTCCGTTTCTATTTATAATTATTTAATGGTAAAAATCGTAATATGAAGATTTTTAATAATTTTAATATCGCATTTTGAATGATTAAACCTCATAATCTCAAACTTAGTGAATTTTACCTCTAATGTAACGATACATAATATACATAAACATTTTACGACATTTCCTCAGCTTTTAGCGCTGTTTTCAAGACAAATTTTACTGTTGGACTTGCTAATAGATGAAGTTTGTTAAAGATGCGAGATTTCGTGTTTATTATGTAGAAACATAAAATTATACGCTTTGCGAACATTCATCTCAATTTTATATTTTGATTCTCGATTGTGCAACCGCCCGCAGCGGCAAGTCTGGTATATCATATAAATATACACGCCTAACAGTATGTAGTGTTGTCTTCTACATTAATTTGGATCATAATATATTGGTTCCACGCCATTTGCGGTCTGTTTCACAATCGGCGATTAACCCAAAATGACACTAACTCAGCGACGGATCGGTTATAAATCAGAAAGAAGTAGAAATATCGCGAAATCTTACCTACCAATGCTTCCATAACGGTTCAATAAAACTCATTATTTTACCACTTTAAATCCAATTTTTATGGTTTTACATAACATTCATTTTTTTTACCACGCTTTGTGTGGACGGAATCTTTTAATCGATATTTAAACCTCTTCCCAATGTCCGATCGAGCTGAAATTTTGTACACATTACATGAATCGATTATTAGACTCAATCAATCAATTAATCCATAATAATTAATTAATCAAAGTTTTATATGGGAAATTAGTCAATGAGTTCATTAAAAGATGGCGCTAGTTTCCAACCGAAGTGATTTTGTACGCTGGGTAATATTAAGACTAAAACGTAGAAAATTATATTAAATTAAAAATATTTTTTTTAAAACCACCTTATATTTAAATGTTCTAAATGTAAAAATTACATTTTCGCGTGTATGTTTTTTTTTTTTAATATATATCTTTTAATGTAATATATTTATTTTTAAATAATGTTTTAATTTTGAACTTAATTTCAAAGTAATAAGAATATCAATAAACGTTGAGAAAATTGAGTAGGTACTCACCTTGAACAAGCAACGAAATCATTGATGTTTGTCAGCAAAATACAAAACACCTAAAATGGTGGGTCATGTATGTCTATCATTTTCTATGGATTAAATAACCATAAGCAATATCCATTATATGTGTCAAAAGTTGAAATAGATTTTAAACGGCGCCAAATTTGTTTTGCCAAGATTTTAACGGTCGCTCAGAATCTTCTGGTTTGTCTTGTTTGTCTGGGGTGTTTTTCCGTGTTTCTAGGACCTTTCTGACCGACGTTTTGTTTCCATTTGCAGGTTCTATTTGTTAAGTATCGACTTGAAATACCGCTTTCGACACAGTACTTAACCACAACGTCAAAACCATTTCAACACATCGGCCCTGATGATGGACCCTGCGACGGGATCCGAGACGTCGGCCGGGCCGATCGTAGAAACACGACAAAATACCCCAGAAAACACCAATCGCAAGGCGCCAAATTTGGTTGTGTGCAAATGCGCACCGCGTACCAATGCTTATCGGTCCTCAGGCCAAAAGTTCGTGGTTTTATTCTTCTCTCGGCGTTGAGTCGTCAATAAAGACGAAGAGATGATTGCATTGATTACCAAAGGCATTAGAAAGCGATATGCTCCGCGTTAATTGCGGATCTGTCGGCGTTTTAGGATTGTAACTGTGAACTGCTAACGCTAACTGTTCCGTTAGCCCTGGGCCCGCCGCGCACGCCATCTGCGGCCCGGCTCTGCTCGGCCGCTGCTGAGGTCGCCTCTGCCACGCTCAGCCGGTGATTGATTTACAATGCCTCCGTGACCTTCGAAGGTGGACACCCGCAACGCGGCTCACTTCCGGTCTGGCGTTTCCCACGATTGCTTTTGCCTCGTAAAAAGTACTTTTTGTCTATTATCGCGGTGAAATTTAACGATGTGCTAGGCTTGATTTGATAATTGAAGGCATTTATAAATTCTTACAATGAAGTATTTCACTTCGTTCATTAAGTGAGGTATGAAATTAAGTGAGGAAAAATATTTTTAAAAAATATGCTAATAATTGCGCGTCGATTTTTTGGTCATGGCACTTCAAGAATGTATTGTTCATTAACTAACCAGCTAAGATCCATCCTGCCATTGTACACTTTTTCCTGTCGTTTCTCCCAGCTTAATCTGTAACGACCCACGGGTCGCCTTCCTTCCTCGTAACTTCTTGGTAATCGTTCCTCTGGCATTCTTAGAACATGTCGAAGCCACCTCAATTGTGATTTCTCTGTATGGAGAAGTAGGGGCTTGCCTTTATGAAGAATGTATTGTTAATTATACAGCACCGATACACTACAATGTGTGCGTTATCGCTATCTATGCGAGAAAGAGACAAATTTATATTATCGCTTCCCGCTAGATACCAATGCAACAACCCGAGCGCTGAATTACAACCTCTTTGCTTAGCACGTCAGTTGATGCATAGTACTGGTTATGTATACCGCGCGTAGTGTGTTTAAAATTAAAGTAAATTTAACACATATTATTGATGGAATTGGCGTTTACGTTGCAGAGAATCATAATGATAGATTATTAAAAATATTTACTATGTTTTCTCACTTGACTTTGTAAAAAAATATTTTATTTTTTCACTACTAGTTTATGCAAATTCAAAAAGTAAATCTAATAAAGTAATTTTTTAGCTTAATTATTTAAATTTAAACAGAATCATTGTTAAAATTTTTTATTTAAAAATATTCAATTTGTATTCGCCTTTCGATGAGAAATTCTTATTTTCTCAAAACCAGTGGTAAAAAAAAAAATTTACAAACTCAAGTAGAGATAATGCAGTAAATATAATGAAATGTTTTTAATAATCTAAGTAGATTTAACACATTGACAATAATTGTTGTAATTTTTTTTTTAAAACCTTCTGAGTTTTCTTGGTTTTGTTATCCATTATACATATCTGGAATTGAAAGATAACAATTTATTACAAACTTTAAAGAAGTTTTCTCAATATTATGATTCCAAAAAGCACACAGCAAAAATTTTAAATTAAAAGGTATGGGGGTAATATTTTGATTCTTTTTCTACTTGGCAGTGCTGCGAAATTCATAAAATTAATTAGTAATTATAATAAATTGTAATAACGAAAAAAGTATAAAAGTAGATTGATGAAAAGCATCGCATTACATTACAACAAATTAAAACTTTATATATTTGTTGTTTAGACATCTTTCGTGTGCCATATTATTAGTAAATTTAATATTATTTACTCATTTTTTGCAAAAAGTAGCACTATCATTACAGCAACTTATATCGATTATGAAAAATTCATTCGCTTTAATATGACTAAAATAAAATGATAAAAACCTTGTAAAAAAATATATTATCCAAATTTAAAAGTTTTTTATTATATATAAGTTATAAGTATATAAGTTACTGTAATTATAGTTCACTCTTTTTGCAAAAACTAAGGAATATTGAAATAAAAATGCAAACTTTGATATTGCATACCTCTATAATTATCGATTATAGGTCATATTGCTTGAACATTTTCGAGGCATTAACAAGTTAGAAATCCACCTGTAAAGTTTTCGCTTCTGGATATATTAAGGATATATTATAAGATATTTATTTGTGACACCCTATATTAAACCATTGCAAATTTCGTCACCACCAATGCAGTTGATGTCGGAAATTGCGTGCATTTTTCAGAAGTTTTACCCAGAAATATATATTCGGTTAATCTCATTTTAAATGCACGGAGAATGCGGAAAGCGATTGTTTATTCCTAAGAGCCAATCGGCTCCTCGATTGGGTATTCGTCTGAGCTCCATCGGGCGGAATGTTTTTGTAAACGAATCTGTTCCACTTTTGTTTTCACTTTTTAAATAATTTTTTATCAGTGGATATTTTTGTTAAGCGTAAGGTAAACAACAGTTTGGCTTTACACACAAAACGAACCTATTTGTCCGCTGTCCGCGAAAAAAGTTAAAACATTTTTTTTAAATTTTGCATTGCAGAGAAAGTATTTTCTCGGTATTGGTATAAAAAAGTCAAAAATGCATTTTGGTAGATGTCCGATTTTGCATATTACCGTCGACGTCGTTGATATGAGGTTTAGCTTTTAAGGATTTACTAGCGACAACCGCCAAAAATGACGGAACATTTGTCCGCGTCTTTGCTAAAAAACCCTAGTATATATTTATAGTAGCTTTTTGTCATTCCACGCAGAGGCGGCAATAGCAACACGCGTTGAGCGGCCGGTTCGGGTTTGCTGACCCGGGGTTTAAGCCCCATTTCCGGCGGTTTAATTTCGTTTTTTTAGCCGTGAATTCGAACGAAATTACGGACGTTACACGATTTTTACTATCGAATCCGATAGTAACATTACTACATGGGAATAATACATTATAGGCAACGTTCCTTATAATTTTTCTATTATATGTCTATGGCCCTCGTAGCGCAGTGGGTACGACACTGGCTTCCCACACCGAGGGTTCTGGGTTCGATTCCCGGTGAGGTCACAATTTAATCTATGTGATTTACTTAAGCCTGGGTGTTTTGTGATGTATTTCGCTTCTGTAATTGGGCCTCCTGGCTTGTTGGAAGCGTTTAAAAAAATGCTGAAAAAAAATCTGTAAACTCATCTAAGCAATAAATTTTCTATAAAAATAAGTACCTACCTACGCAAGTGTGCCCCATTTTTTGAGTCAAGTGAGAGTGAGTGAAAAATTAATCTGGAAGTATATTCAACATCTGGTGCGGTCTATTAAGGCAGACCTGCATACTGTCACAGTATGCTAAGAACAGTAATACGTTTTCATACAAACTGGCCGCTACCCATTAGAATGTGTGCGTGCGTGCTCGGCGCCGTGTACGCACGCACTGTGACGCACACATTGACATAGAATATGGGGGCACAAGGCGGCGGCAGTAAGGGCTGTGCCTTCGGTGCCATTCGCGCTCATAGCCGCCACTTTAGAAAATAAATGCGCTTCCTGAAAAAAATGCCTTTTTTTATGTTTGTGGTACTTTACTAAAAAGGTGTGTTGATTATCACAAAGACTGTGAGTTTTTAAAAGTTTACGTTGATGTTAATCAGCGTTCTTGCAATTTAAGTGCAGAAACTAGGTATATTAATTACAGAAATTTTCGGGTTTCGTGTCTACCTTATGCGTCGGAATCTCAGACGCTACGAGTTAAAAGAAAGGGAGTAAAAATAAAGTGACAACCCAGCGTCAACGCAAGAGTAGGCTAATAACTCGCCGACAGGCCGGAGATAAACTACTGTTCTGGGTATACTGTGATACTGGTTTCAAATATTTATGTGTGCGAGGGTTGGGAGCATGTGTGCGGACAAAATATTTATAAGCGTGCGGCCTCACACCCGCACGCCCAGAGGGAACATTGATTATAGGAGTGTAAGATGTTATCAATATTTAAATCGGAACGGAATACTGAACTGTCGCAATAAAGTAAATAAAATTCCTATTGCATTACGGATCAAAGCGAAGCGAAGCATGCAGCGAGCAGCCTTGTATGCTGATCCCGCGGAGACCAGGCGGCTTTGTGGGGCTTCATCGTCCGCTGGCGGGGCGCGGCCTTCCAGCAGACGGCCCACGACAAGTCCACGGGAAAAAGTGGATATTTCTGTTTTTTTATTTTTTTTCTAGGACCAATATTAACGGAGTTAGGTATTTTATAAAATTTTAAACTGCCGCCATTTTGAAAGAAAATGGCGGATCATGCTGACTAACGAAATTGAACGATGATACGAACAAATTCGATTTTTCCGAAAAGTTTTATCGAAATCTCATGAGAACTATGGATATATCGCATCTACAAAATCCGATATATCCACAAACCCCCAAAATATATATCGAGGGTAGAAAGCCAAAAGAGCGTTAGTGATAATTTAAAACTTTACAGAAGAGCGAAAGAATGTTCTGTCCATCTGATATAGTCAATGTTTCTTTAATAATTAAACGATTTCCATATTTGTTAATTCAAAAGACATACGGAAATCATTTAATAATAAACGAAACATTGACAAAATCATATTGACAAACTTTCTTTTGCTCTCCTGTAAAGTTCGAAATAATCACTATCGCCCTTTTGGCTTTCCACCCTCGATATGTAGACATAAACTAAATTAATTAATGTTAATTTCTTAGCATACGTTCGGACTTCATTTTACTTGTTTAAATAAATTATTACGGGCTTGAAAATTTTGAAACAATTATAAAAAAATTGAACAAAATACTCTTAAAATTATAATGTCTTATAAAATAATATAAGTCGCGCTTTATTACAAAAATAGGTTTTTACTTGAAGAGACGTAGTTTGGAACCAAATAAAAAAAATGCTACGTTAATTGTAAAAAATACGTTTTGTGTAATACGGGGTTTAATAATGCAAGATGTATTATATTATATTTAAGACATATTTGTGTTACAAATGTATTTTAACTATACGCGAGGGAAAACATACTTCCGCTGTGACCCAAACGCCTCATCTTAAGAGGGGGTTTAGTTCATCTCTGTACAATTTTATTCTTGGTGTAACTTTTTATTTTACAATCCTCCATTGCTGGATAATTGCCTAAATTGTGAGTTGGAAATGTAGTGTACACGTTTCTCAATGTTCCGTTTCCTAATCGAATTAATATTACCTTACTTCGATTAGGAAAGGGTGATGTCCTGATTATAGATCCGAAAAGTCGGCCAGAAAGCTCGTAAAAACACAGCATTATACCCCAGAAGACACAAACCAGAAGATTCTCAGTGGCCGTGAAAATCTAAAAACATTATTTTACATCAGAATTTTAATCGTGTTATTGTATACTGCGTATTACATACTACGTACGTAGGCAAATACTCTTCCCATAAGCTCGAAGCATTGGCTCATATTACGGGTAGTATAATGTCTTTAAAATGTAATAAAATAGATTTAAATTATTATAAAAAAAACATAATTATGTATCTACTGTATAAATAAATAAATAAAACATAAGAAATATAATACAAACATATATGAAGTTTCCGTGAAGCTATTGGTAACGCATTCAACAGGCGTAGAAAGTTCCGGGTTAGATGGTAACTGTTTATTTTTTCGATAGTTGGATATTTCTCTTGAGTATATTTTTCTTAGTAACTAGTTGTTTTTTAGTAAAAATGTCTCTATATTATAATGATATAATGGGTAACGATTATTATAAACGTGGGGAACAGCCTCATGGCTGAAGTACGATAATAACATATGCAGTTACAAGATGTTACTGCAAAGAAATTCAATGCAATTGGCTACGAATGACAATTTGTTTTTAACAATTCTCATAATTTAGCATACACATTGTCAGTGCGACGCAGCACACACGAAGTCACGCGCCGCGGCCTGCGACTTCCCATAACGTTACATAATCGAATAATGACGGATGAGAGTTGTTTTTCAAGAAATTGCAGTAAAGCGTTACCGGGAAATGGGTATGAAATACTATACGTTTGTAAGGAAAAACAACGTTGCCATACAAACTAACTAATTTTAACAAGGTACAATGTCTTAGGTAAGTTCTTTCTTACTTATGCCAGTAGTGCACGTAGTGACCTCAATCACATGCGACATAGTTCGTGTTTACGCCGTCTTCGATAGCTCTGTTGTATGTGGTGTTTTTTGATCTTTTCTTTATTGATTTAAAATTTAGTTCGATCCAAGTAGAAAATCTACGACTTACCTTTAGTCGACTGGTGGGCCGCCTGTCTCCGTATACTAAATCTTCGTCCGCCGTATTCCTGGTCTTGTTTGTCACCTTTTTGTTGATTTCCGATTAGATTTCCATAAATCCGAATTACACAATAGCTCCGAATAGTACCGTTTCTCCCATGTCCACAAAGCAAATCTGCTGTGCCGACTTGACAGACGTGTGTTTTTGCGCACCGCCGCCAGGGGCCATAGATCGCTACTAGGATGAACATCTCAAATCAATAAGGAAACTTGTATATGTGTATGTGTAATGTGTATGTATCAAACGCCTAAACAGTTCGTAATGCCGCAAGTCCACAAGTCACCAACCTGTGGTATTCTCAGAGGTCTAATTTATCTTAAACTTATTCCCAGGATAATTTACATTCGCGACGAACAATGTGCTATATGAATTGGAAGAATCTGATGTTTACTACCATAGGTAGAGAATGTCGCACTTGGATTTGTTGCAGAATTAAAGCATTCGTTCGTCATAGTATCCACGGAATATAGGTATATTCTTTCTATACAGAGGATTTCGAAGGACTCTGTAGTAATATAATAGTTTAAAAAATATATGCAAGTTCGCCGGTTATTGAGGCTTCTGACGGGACCATCTTCCAGTATCTGGTGAATCTGGTCACGCCACGTCTCTCATGGTCGCCCTCTCTTTCTGGCGCCATCAACATTTGCACATGTTTCTTACCATTCTTTCCTCATTAATTTGCTCAACATGCCCAAGCTATCGCGACCCTTTTTTAATTCCATTAATTATGCCAAGATCATTTTAACATTCATTCCTAATATCTATAAATGGATTTGCCACACATACGTCTGAGGTATCTCATCTCCACTGCATTCAGTCTACTTTCGTTCCTCTTCTGCCAGCTCCAGGCTTCTCTTCCATTCATCAGTGTTGGTACCAGAATTCTATTATGCACCGCTAGTTTTGCCTCGGTAGACATATTCCTATTGAGACGAAAGTTGTATGTCAGGACAGAAGAGTGTGGCGCTCTGTCCTCTCTGCCTACCCCCACGGGGAAACGGCGTGATGGTGAGTAAGTAAATAAGTAAGAAATATATGTATTTATATAATATCTGTATGCTTAAAAGAGAAATCCTCAGGCCCGGTTGTTTCAAGTTGGATTAAAGTAAAAGTTCTTTTATAGCATAGATTTTTGCCTTCTCCACCAATCAAATGATCCATTTCCGTAAAAATCTTTGCTTTAAACGAACTTTTACTTTAATCCAACTGGAAACAGCCGGGCCTCAGTCAGATTGTAATGATATTTTTACAAAAAAATCTATTAAATTTATCAACTTTATAAAAAATTACAACAAATTAGTCATATTCACATAAAGGCATTTCTCAGGGCCACTCATGGTACGGTACCGTTGGCTGTGGCCATGCGAGATCGATCACGCGCGAGTACATCAGCTAAAATTTTCGAATGTTGATTTTTAATGTTCACATTCAAAACAAATGGTAAAAGTTCACATTCAAAACACATTCATTGGTAAAAGTCCGATCTTCTGGACTTTTACCAATGAATGAAGATCCCACTATACGGTCACGCGACTATTCGGTCAATTTATCGGAGGCTTGAAGAGGATCATGAATAAGACGGTTTAAGCGGTCCTCATAGAATTCCAGTGTTCATCTGTATCGCTCCATTTCTTTCAGATCGAGAGACTACCATCTTTGAAAGATGAAAACCACCGACGAGCTGCCCTTTCATTCATAGCATATTCAGCATACACTGCGCAAATATCGCGAGCAACTTTGGCAGGAGTTATTCCCGTGATTGAACGCGAACAGGAGGCGTCGAAAATGCTCACTTTTGCCTACTAGAAATTACATTTTGAAGGACTGTAATTAAATAAAATAATACATGTAACGTTAAAGCTAGCACAGTATCATGTACAGCAGAAATATTTCTTTTGAAACCTTGACAAATTTGTTTTACTTTTGGCGAGTACATTAAAAATAAAAAAAAACGGACATTACTTATGTTTACTTACTTTACTTATTATTCAATTTCAAGAGTTCTGATAAATTTCTTAAGAGTTAATTGTTTTCAATAGGCTTGATGACAGTGTTAAAGAATTAAAGAATCAGTGATTTAAAAAAAAAATTTTTTGAAAGGATTCTAAAAAATGATTCAGTTTTAATATACACATTGAGATTAATAAGATTTTCAACGAAATAAAATATTAAAATTGTGCAATCCGCCATTTTAATTGAATCACCGATCAGAGCGAATTACTTCACTCCTAAGTAACCATTACCGTGTCCCTTGAACTGTTGTCATACACACAATGCAATGTTTACTTAGGCTTCACGTCACGTAGACGCCATGACACCTGCGGGCGTTTTAGTGCGAAATTAAAAATAGGCAGATGAAAATGCAATTATTTGCGTAAGAACTTAGTTTATTACTGAAATAATGTTATTATCGGTAATTGTAGACATGTACTTACCTACATTATAGAAGGTTATTTCAAAATCTGTTATCATGCGTATTGCAAATTCTCTACTTGCATTAATGGATATACAGGGTTATTTGTAAAACATTAATAACCTCGCAGGACTATACTTCTGCCTTGATTATGAGTCAAAAATGTTCAAGCTATCATGATCTAATATCAATAGTTATGGAGATATGCGACATCAAAGTTTGCATTTTTCTTTCAATATTTCTGACTTATTTTTTGTAAAACGTAGGACTATCATTACAGTAAGTAATATCAATTACGAAAAATTCATTCGTTTCAATACAAGTTAAATAAAATGACTTAAACCTTGAAAAAATTCCAATTGGAATGTTTTACAATTAGAATTACAAGGTATTTATTTTTTTATTTGACTTGTATTAAAGGGAATGAATTTTTCATACTCGATATAAAATACTTTAATGATAGTCCAATGTTTCACAAAAAATAAGCCAGAAATATTGAAAAAAAAAAATGGAAACTTTGATGTCGCATATCTCCTTAACTATTGATATTAGGTCATAATAGCTTGAACATTCTCGATTCATAATCAAGGTAGGAGTATTGTTCTGCGAGGTTATTAATGTTTTCCAAATAACCCTGTATACGAGTATGCATATTCAAATAACTATATGTATATGTATGCGTGCATGTATGAATTTGAATGTACACTTTCTTTGATTACTATTTGGCATTAACACCCAACAGACACGACAAAAAATTATTAAAAAAAGTTGTATCAACGTAATTCTTTACTTTAAAGTTGGTTACACCGATCACTGTCTGAAATGCAGATCCGAAGATTAAATAAAAAAAAAAGATATTTCACATTAATATGAAAGTGTTAACATGTTTTCAAAACGAGTTTTTTACTCCCACTAGTAATATAGTAAGGGGTTAATAACCTAAGCAACATGACGTTCTGTACATTTTTTTTTGTAGCTTGTAATAAACAACAAATTTCTAATTAAATCGCTTACTGTCATTTTTTGTTTGCATTTAGATATAGTAAACGTAATTTGAAATGCATTTGTATTTTATTGGTTCGAAAAAATATTTGTAAAACATTTAATTAATATTCTTGCCACCGTAAAAAAAACCTATGTATATAACCACTCCGTTATTCATTTGATTTAAGAAATCGATATTTTAGGATTTTTACGCATCGAGGAAAATAATTGTTCATAAACAGGACTTCTATTTTACACATTGAACGGCATTTACTTTATTTATGGTCTTGTAATAAAATGGTATCATCATCAATAAATCATTCTTATGTATAATAATTTATGGTGTCTGTAAATTTACTTTTATTCTCCGACTATAAAAATTGGCAAATGAAGGCGTCCCTATAGAAAGGGTGTAGGTATATAGTATACCAGGTTACAAAGTGATTTTATTGTATTTAAATGGTATATAACAGTATGCATAGTGCGCGGTATTTTATTTTTCATGATTTCAACTCAACCTTGTCGAAATTTAGCTTTGAAAGTTAGGTAATGTGGAAAAAAAATATATTCATCTATAGATAGACCGCATTCAAAACAATGTGCGCGAAAAATATGTGTGTTATTACAATGCAAAAAATGAACACGAAATAAGTTTTTTCTAGTAAGTAAGTAACCTTTTTTAAACTAAAAAAATAATATTTATTTGGAATGTCATATTGAGGCTTGTAATAGGGCTTACCAGGCAACTTTCCCCCCCGCTTTCTTCTTACCGGAAAAAGTTAGGGAATGGTCGTTTGATTGTGGTCGACAAATATAATGGATTCCGACAGTTTCACGATGTCACTGGGATTGCTAAACAAAGTGAATAAACAAAGAAAACGTTAAATTAGTGTCCATAATTGGCAACTGAATATTAGAAAATAAAAAAATTTAATTCGGGTTATTTCTTTCATTAAGTGTTTTGTCTCTTTCCTGTAAATTTTTGTTTTTGCATGTATACTCTTATTATATGGAAGCCTTCAAATAGAGAGAATCACATATTGAAATGTTATTATCTGAAATATAAATAGTTTTTTTTCAAATTTCGCTGGCGAAGTGTGTCCACTGTCCAGTGCCTAAGTTGTGCAACTTTCATCCTCTTTCACAGCCTCCAGAAATCTGAAGATCTGTGGCCAGTGCCGCCTGTGACGTCATTTGACCTAATTGAGATTGTCGCACCTCAGGAAGTAAGCGAACAGCCGCGTCGGCTGGGTCAAGTGACGTCACATGCCGGACCGTCGCATGAAATGAAATTATTTTTGCAACGCACCTTTAAAGTCCCATAACTTTTTCATTTGTAGAGATATTTTAATGATTATCTCACATTTTTGTTTCATTATATGTACTTTAATTTGTATAATTAATCTCTAAAATAAAGGAAACTTCTTCTTTGTGGTTAGCTTTAGGAAAGAGAAGTTTATAGGTACTGTGTTTGTATGTTTTTGACGTGTGGCCTCATTCACAGTACTGTACTAGCGAAGGGAAAAACTACGTTTCAAAATGAAGACTACAACACACACGCGTTCACCATTTTGAAGACTACAAAGTATGCACTACATTTGCAGTATAAACTGTAGTAATACAAAATTATTGTACTAATGAAGTGAACTCATTGTAGTACTACAAAATTGTATCTATTACAATCACCTACAAGAAGTAATACATGAAATGTGTACTACTACAACAATATTTTCAAATCCATGGGGAGGGGGTTGTTTCTTGTTTCAGTTTCTGGCCAATTCGTCATTCAGTCCCAAAATTTTCAAAACCATGGGGGCGGAGGGTTGTTTTAGTTTCCATATTATGTTTTGTCGTTTAGGGGATGTTTCGATCTCCATAAATTTATTCATTTATCTACAACGACTTCCCAAAAATATTAGCCAAAAATTTCACATATGAAAAACATCGCACTTTAATTTAAAATTTGTCGTGTGTAGTTTGTAGTGTGCACTTTAAAATGGAATGTACTATTTGAAGTATGTGCTTTGAAATAACTTAGAAGTGTGTGTTATTTGTAGTGTACACTACACTTCAATACGTGTGAAGTGTACACTTCGATGTAATGTAGTAGTCAGTACAGAGCGGACTCATCGTTAATTGTACCGTATGGCCGCGACGCGCGCCTCGCACGTGCTTCGGAGAACAGCTCGCCCAGGAATCTGGCTGCGGGCGCCCTGCGCCGTTATCTTAGCTACGCAACGCAATCCGCACAGATAAAGGTTCTGCCAGGCACCCAGGGTTGCGCCAAAATAGATTTTCCAATTTAACCTATTAATTGACAGCGAAATTTGACTATCATGTAGGGTAGGATAGTGTGTTGCCTTTAGTTAGGAATTGGGTGATTTTTCACAAGGCATTATTGTTAGTAACGTCCCCTTATGAGTTTTCGCTGAATATTGGTATTGCCCGCCCAACATAACTTGGCGTGCGGCAGGATTGGAACTAAAACCCGCCCCGCCCGCACCCGGCGGCAACCCATCGCCCTGTCATTCGGTACAATTTTGTATTTGCCGGGAGCCGTGACGTCTTGATTACCAATATACACTAAACTATTATGTCCAAAACAACCAAAACAGTCCGGGGTGGTGCAAGAACAATTGCCAATGAAGTATTAAAGTTTTGCGAAGCTGAAAAAGCAAATAATGGACCGATATGACAGTTTGACATATAGAGCGGCCGCCGCGAAGCGCGCTGTTATCCGACCAAATTTATATTGAATGTTCTGACACTGCTCACCGGACATTCGGTACATTATGTATTGTGTAATAAATTTACAACCTGGCAACTTCCGTTTCGCGACAGGGGCGACCTCCCTCGCACGCCTAGTTATCGTGGTGGCACTCTACAGTTGGTACCGGAACTCCATTGTGTACCGCTAGAAATTATTGCATCGTTTACCTTATTCCTTGCAGTCACTCTCCTCTCAAAATCTTTCCCATCCTTCTCTCCTCTACCTATCGAAACAAACAAACAAGTACACAAACTTATCCATTTGTTCCAAACATTCATTTCCTACTAGTATTGTTCTCCTTCTCGAACACCATCACTTTTGGCTTATTAACAATCATAATAAGGTCATTCTTTGCACATTAAATAAAAAATAAATATATAAACATAATAATGCTGTTTATAATTAACAACGAAAAGGGTAATTAATTTAATTATAAGGAACAGCTTTTTAGGGTGGTTTTTTGGATATTTAAAAAATATTAAAAGCGTTTTACTTTTCACGTCATCTTTCACTTCCTGTGCTATCAGAACCCCTCACCTTCTGTACAATGGCCATCGGATGCTCCCAATCATCAAGATGACGCCAATTATGATCAATTATTTTATTGGCTCTTATTAACGTACGTATTTAACTTTTATTTTATTGTAAATTGAAAAAAATGGCAGTGTTATGTGTATTTCCGTGGAGCTTTCTTTGGTAGATGTTTGTGCGAGACAGAAAAGAAGAAAGAGATGTACTTATTAAGAAGTAAAATATCATTTTTTTTTATAATTACTCTTACTAGTAACATTATTTACTATTTCATATCTTGATACTGCACAGTTTCTGTTGAATTATTTTTTAAATATACGACTCGCGATGATTCGAACACCATCTTTGAAGGCACTGGAATAATCTAGAAACTTATAACGACATAACTGCTTTATTTTGATGACTTGAACATTCTGAAGTTAAGTATTTATTGCTATAATTATTTATTACTTTCAATCTATAATTATTCGACACTTCGAAAAATAGTTTGCTACTATTATTTTTCTAGAATTGCTGTTTATATCCCATATTTTCATAATTTTCTAATATTAAGGTTAGATCTCTCTCTGGCATATTTTTAGTAAACAAATTGATATATCATCAAAATAGACTCATCTACAGAGACAGATGTTAATTTTTATGATGAAACGTAACTTAATATATTTTTACTTTATCAAAACATATATTTTCGTTGCATAATTATTCTGGATACTCCTGGATAATCCGCTATGCTGACTGTAATATTAATTATGTGACAATAAAAGCAAACACATTTAAATTGTTTTTTTTTTTACCTTGTATAGAATAATTTTTTTATATCATCAATTTTAAACCGAATATTCTACTGTATAATACTGATTTTAAAGGTTTTTTTTTGTAGAAAATGATGATTTTGAAAATCACAAAAATTATATTATTTTTATTATTTTGAAAATCACAAAAATAATATTTAATTTGATAATAATTTCTTATATGTTTCTTATACGTTGTTCTTACAAAACGTCAATAATAATAACCGCTGATTTAAAAAGGCATGCATTTATTTAGTTTTTTCTACTGTCCCGTTATATAATTGTTTACCCATAATTTTCATTAGGGAACTTTATCACAACCGAAATACTAGAGCAAACAATTCGGAGATAGTAATGTTTATCAACAATAGAATATAAATATACTCGCTGCACCATATCTCTTTTTTGTCTAGACGTACTTACATACGTATATAGTAATACCTGCAAGGACATAAAATATACAATTTTTCGCTGAAAACTTTAGCGACAACATGGAGTACTCTTATATTAATTAATTTAAGCATAATATATTATTATCGGCTTTGTTTAATTCGACAATCTCTTATTTATATAACGATCGTCACAATGGATCAAATTAAAAATATTTGGCAGTAATTTAATGTCTTCGCTATTTCACGTTATGCAAGTGGCCCTGAAAATTTATCCGTTCGTATATACTTACTGATTTCATTAATAGTTTACATCTACATTTCAAATCGTTTTAAGTTTATCGAGTTTTAATCTGCTTGATATTATTTTTTCTCTAAGAATGCGTAAAATAAATTAAATACACATTTTGTTTCTTAATTGTATCAAACAATAAAGTTGTCATTTGTGCATTTTAATTTCACTCAAATATAACCACGTGATATTATCTGAACTAGAAACAAAAGATTGAATAGTTGATGCATATGTTGTTTGCTAGATTAGATTGTTAATGTAGAATTTATTTTTGTTTTTTTCGAAATTATTCTAATATAGGCCGACATCTATGCAACAAGCAATTCACATCGTATATATATCATATTAATCATAGATATAAAACAATTATAAAATATTCTTTGTAGATAATTAATTACATAAATTATCCAGCTTGTACAATATTCCAGGTAAAATTTATGAATATATAATAATCATAATTACGAATTTAAATAGTGTAAAAATAAAAACGCATTTTTTCTCTAATTTGTGTTAAAATTTGACGTATTTGATCAGCTTAAACTTGAACTTGAGAAAACAGCATTCATCTGTCAGTTTCTTGAGTAGAATATTATTTGTTTATGCTGTTTGCGTTGAGATGGAAGAAGTATATGGTGAGACTGGAATTTTTTGACAGCCATAAAAAATAATAAGGCAAATGCTTGATTAAGACTGGGAAATGTAGCGCCTTTTGTTTGCTTTTACTAAACAGCAATTTTTATATTAACATTTATTGAATTTTTTTAATAGAGTTACGAACACGGAATACATTTCACATTTATATTCTTACTATTCTCAAACTAAGACAAAAGTTTGTGCTATGAAGATATGACTAACTTGCTGGTGTCCTGGAATGGGGCTCAAACCACCAACCACCAGATTACTAGGCGAGCGGTGATCACTGCACCATGAAGCTACTTATTTTAATAATATGTTATTTAATTTATTATAATATAATTAATAATTTATTATAATTTTTTATACATACAAGTGGCTTCATTGAAATCTAGGGGCTCATTGATTCACAATTCAATTTATTGATATAAAAAATTCTAATAACAGTATGTCTTGAAAAAAATTAATATTGACACCATAGAGTATAAAATTAATTGTACAGCGATGAAACCCCTTCTGTAGGCGAAGGATTTGAGTTCGTTCCCCGTTGCACATATTTCAGACACTTATATACTGCAGTCAAAGTATTTATTCTTGCATAATTAAGTCCCCTAGTATAAAAACATTTTTATTTATAATGCAATAGACTTTTTAAAATTAAATTTTGTCCCAACCGAGTCTTTAAGTACTAAGTCTTTAAGTAATAGAAAAAACGTATTTTTGTTATAAAACGCGACTTATTTAATAAGAGTCATTTACTTTTTAAGAGCATTTAGTTTTATATTAACAAATTTATTAATCAATTAGAAAAGACACACAGAAAAATCAAATTAACGAAAAAATATTTTAGCTGCTACCGGGATTCGAACCAACGGACCTCCACTCTATCCGGGAATGGCGCGTTGTCCAATGTCATAATTGTTTAAAAATTTGCAAGCCTGCAGTAATGTATTTTAAAACAAATCTAACGTATTGGAATGAGACCAAGTAGGCTAAAATTTAACGAAAATTGTTTTTTTTTAAATTTATTTATTAAATCCCAAAAGAAAATATACAAAATAAAATATATATTACATACATTATAAGTATATCAAATCCTATAAAGGCATATATCTGCACATAGGTTCAGGAGATGAGAAGTTAGACATGTGTAATAATGAAACACACGACTAAAACTCAATAAAAACTGTATAAATTAGTAACTAGTGACTAATATTAATAATACCTATCTTTCATAATAGTGACTCAAAAGATATTTATACGATGATTACAATATACCTACATTTATAAGGATATCAGATGTTCTTGTGTTTCGATTATCCATTTTTTTATTTTGTTTTTAGTTGACTTGTTTACTTCGGTTACAATTTTTAGTTCGGTGGGTAATAGATTGAAGTGTTTAGTAGCTGTATATAAGGGACTTTTACAGTACATTGTTTTAGTAATTTTGGGCCCTTGTATTAATTTATGTCTGGATCTACCATCATAGTTATTAAATTTTTGAGTACATTCATTGAAATAATACTTCAAACTGTCTAGTACAAACTGTTGGTCTAACATTTAATACAAAACTTTGCCCTAATTCTAATTTTTTGAATATTCTCTTTTGCATGTCGAATATTGGTTTGATAGCGTTTTTGTAGCCACCGCCTCCATGCAATGATGCCATAGTGAATGGTACTCTCGAACAAAGCATGGTATAATATTTTTAACACTTTTAAAGTGTTAAAAATGTTATACCATGCTTTCCGTGAAGTATCGTAACTTAGGTATAGCTAATAAATTGAAAGTATCTAACTTTTTTCAACAGTTCTTGGACGTGTACATTACATTTTAAGCAGCTACCAATATGTGTAACATTTTTTTTATTATTTTCTTATTTATGTTAATTATATACATATATAACAAAAGTTAGATATACCGTTTTATCAACATTTAGCGTTTATTGATTATCATTTCTATATATGTCTATATATTTTTGTGGTCTGTGATTGACACTGATAATTTATAAATTATACACATGATATTGAAGAGAGTAAGGCTCTAATAGTCATATGCCGGTAATATATGCGTAGGCTTGATATTGAATTGGTTTTCTATTTATTCATAGGTTTGATAAGCAAAGATGTATCCCCACTGCCGTTAATGGAATGAATTTCATCGGCTCACGTTCGTTTCAATTAAATTAAGTAAATAAGGCATTAGCGTTATCTGGCTGTGCTAGTATCTTCCCAATGCAGCTGTGACAGTTGATTATTTTTTTATCGATCAGAATCCTGAATTCAAATAGAAAGTTGATATGATTTCGAGGACGTCGTCTATTCCCTCAAATTTTCTCACCTTTCTCTACACACACCCTATTCCAAACCAAATAATTATCCCCAATAGTAATAATTTCGAATGACTGTCCGTAACTTCCTATCCGATAGCTGATCTCATTCCAAATCTTATTTTTTCAAATTCAAAATAAATCCGCTTTCAAAAGTAGTATGAGTAAATTGTTATTAAATAAATTGATAACATTGACTTTATATTTTTTTTATAAAATACTAAATATAATTTTTAAAATATTTAAGTTTCATGAAAATTTAAACTAATAAGTGATTGGTTGTTGGTATTAATCATTAATCAAAATATATAATTCTCTATGTAACAATATGCGTCACTAACGCTACCAGATGACTCAAATAATGATGAGGTGTATAAAATGAGGAACAAAAAAAGTTTAATTCTCTACGTAACAATGTCACTAAGCTACCAGATGGTTCAAATAAATATGAGGTATAATATCATAAGAAGCAAAAATATCATAAATCTCTATTACATATGCCCATCACTAACGTTATCAAGACGCTACGCTACTCTAGATAGCGCTGTTCTCACAGACTAAACTGGAGGCCGAAATATAAATAGTAAAAGTACGTCGTTTTTGACGGGTTATAGCTAGTTAACTATAATTGTAAATATTGTAGTTCCAGCTAAACATTACAATACAAAGACATTGTTGTAGAGCCCCAAAATATTTAAAAAAAAATGCATCACTTATTTTGCAATTTCCTTTCCATCGTCAACTGTGTAAGTTGACCCAGCATTTGTTTGACAACAATGCAAAATTATTGTTTATTCTCAGCTGTTTTGAAATATTCTGTTAGCACTGTTCCAAATGTACTCTTCGATAGTGTTTTATCACGTACAAGAAATAAATATTTAGTCAAAAATTACTCGTCCATTTTCTAGCGACATTTTTCGAAACCGTGACAAATATTTCAGCCTAAATTTATTAATGCTGATAAATCCGGAATTGTGCGGGTTTAACATATAACCCCCTTTCACGTATATACGTCTATATATAATAATATATACACGTATATTCTCTTCTTCTTCTTCTCGTGCCCTGTCCGTTTACCGGACGTTGGCTATCGTGTTGGCTAGACTTGGCGGACTTTAAACTGTAAACAAAGTCCGCATAGCCAACATGATGCCAACGTCCGGTAAACGGACAGGGCACGAGAAGAAGAAGAGATATACGTGTATATATTATTATATTACACGTATATATTGTTGTATATTCGTATTTGTTTATTTTAATTTTTTAGTACCCTGTGAATGAATAATGATAAACGAAAACGTATGTCAGGCAAAATGTATCGCTGAATGGTCATTTATAGTGACGAAATATTTAATTGTAAAATTTTAGAATAGCTTGTTTGTGTAGTGATTATAACACTCGCTTAGTGATCCAGTGATCGGTGGTTCGAGTCATGTCATTTTATGAGTCATAAATGTTCAAGCAACCGTGACCTAATATCAATAGTTATGGAAATATGCAGTATCAAAATTAGTATTTTTTTCAATATTTCTGACTTATTTTTTGAAAAAAGTTGAACTATCATTACAGTAACTTATGTCGATTATGAAAAATTCATTCGCTTTAAGTACCTACGTACTTTAATTTACATACTTTTATGAATATGTTTTTTTTTTATTAAAAAATATTTAACATTGGCGGAAAATTTTTGGGTTTTGTCGACTGCCGAAAAAAAAGGTCCACTGCGGTGATCACTCCCATTTAATCTGTATTCATCAGAATAAGAAAAAAACAAAAAGATTATCAAAATTGACGCTATAATTTAGTCTTTGACGTAGGATTTTTTGTAAATATCGGTTTTGACAAAATTCGAGTTAATTATACCGATAAAAAAAACAAAGTCACTTAAAAATAATCCTACGACAAAGACTAGATAATTTTGTATAGAATAACCACTAGAAATTTCAAGTTGATCGGTTCAGTGGTTGCCGAGATATTTTGGTCACCGATTTTTCAAAACATGATTTCGAGTAAAACGTGTTTGAAAATTGAGTAAGGAATAAATCGCAAAATTTTTCAACTTACATAAAATCATCGATTCCAGGTTCATAATATAAGTTTTCCACCTTGCTTTTAATTCCCATATCAAAATGATGATATATATATATATATATATCATCATCATCATCATTCTTGGCACTACAACCCTTGATGGGTCTTGGCCTCCTCAATAATTTTCCTCCACTCATCTCGGTCTAGTGCCAGCTCTCTCGAGTTTCGAAGCTCTAAGGCAGAGATATCTTTGAGGACGTTGTCACTCTATCGTAATTTTGGCCTTCCTAAGCTCCTTCGCCCTATTGGCCTTGAGTTCAGCAGGGACGTGGTGCTTGATGCTCGGACATACTCTCCACATGACCCAGCCACCGAAGTCTTCCCAGTTTTATACATTTTGTGACGTTTGGCTCCTTAAATAGAGTACAGAGCTCATTGTTGTAACGTCTGCGCCAAAGTCCATTTTCTAGAACCGGTCCGAAGATACGCCTCAAAAATTTCCTTCCAAAAACGTCCAGTGCTCGCTGTGTTTATTATATATATATATAGTCATATATATATATATATATATATATAATATAATGTACACAAAAAAAAATGTACACTCATTAAATAATATTTCTCTTCATACATTTTCCATTGTTTGTGCCGTTTACATTCTTGTTTGAATTGATTCTGCTCAGCTTCCTCACACCTTCTGGCAGGATATTATACTCCTTTATTCCTTTGTAATAAATACAGTTTTGTGTGTTTGTCTTTTTTCTATTTGAAATATTTATTTTGTTTGCATTTCTTGTATTATGTCTATGTATCTCTGTGTTATATTTAATCTTATTTTAAAAATTTTGGCATTTTGTCGTTTAATATTTTGTGAATGAATATCATTGTATTTAATTTAAATCCTTGTTTTATATTAATCCAATTTAAATTTGAGAGCATCTTTTTAATTTTGGAATATCTATTTCTCTGTAGAATTATCCTCATTGCTCTATTCTGTTGAATTTGTAATTTTCTTATATCTCCTTCATTACATAGGTACAAAATAGTGGGGCAACATTGAAAATGAAGAGCGATTATTCTTCCTAAGAATGATACATTCTTTGCAATTTTCTTTGTTATGTATTCAGCATGTTTTTTAATTCCACTTCAGTTTAATTTAATTCCACTATTATCAGCTATAACTTTGTAATTTTTTTGAATTTTCGATTGAAATTATCACCAGACATTCTTAAGACCTCAAGCATTAAGAAAATGCAAAAAAATTAACATTGATTTTGTTGAAATGTCTAGGTAGGTATTCCCCCTTAAACTTTGACCTTTGTTTTTACGTATTTATGTAAAATCCGGCGTTGCATTCCGTCAATGAGGCTCAGTTGTGTACTGTTTTCTCCCAGCTGCCTCGGCGGACGAATCTCCGTTATGTCACAGCGGATAGCTGCACCGGCCGGACCGGCTTCTTGTTTGCCATCAGCACCGTGGCTTGATCAAACATCAGAACTCTACACAAGGCGAAGTCGGGCCAGCTGGATTGTTTGCTGGACGGCCGTCGCTCTTGCTGCGTAAGGGTACGAACATGCCAAAGATGCTTCACTGCGATACCTCGCGGTCGCGGTTTAGCTCGCTATCTCGATGTCACCTCCATGTAAAACAAATACACGCTAGTAGATACGCACGCACATGCCGAAAGATACCTCACTGCGATACATCGCGGCCTACATGGAGGTTTAGCTCGATGCTTTCGTGATAACAAAATATTTTGTTTTCACATCGCGGTCGACCGCGAGCAGCGATGTGGTCTGGCTCGTGATTGGTCATATTCGCCTCAGCCTAGCGAATCTGTCCAATCACGATCCAGATCACATCGCTGCTCGCTGTCGACCGCGATGTAAAAACAAATGGATCTGTCATCTGTCATTAATCCCGTATTGCTCATGTCACGATCGCTATAGTTATCTTTTAAACTGTTTTTACTTGATAAATACTGTGAATTGAATTATGGATAAGGAGGTGCTAATTGATTTGATTTTTAATATTCCTGCTTTGTGGGATAAGCGGGAGAAAAATCACCACAACAAATAGCGAGTATCGACATCGAGGTGCGATTGAACCGACATGTTCGCACCGCCATCCATGTAAACAGCGAGTATCGACATCGAGATAGCGAGCTGAAACCGCGACCGCGAGGTATCGCAGTGAGGCATCTTTGGCATGTTCGTACCCTAACTCGCATCAGGGCACAGATACACATGCTTATTACCGGCATGCCCATTAGCATGCTCAAAACTAGCATGCCCTAACAACTGTACACACTTGCTCATTATTAGCATGCTTAATTTTAATTTTAATTTTAATTAAAGATAAGCATGCTCAAAGCTAACAATCAAACGCACTTGCTTATTAGTGGCATGCTCTTGTCATAGAATAGAGAGGAACTCTAGTTCAAAAATTGAAACTTTGCAAACTGAAATAGAAAATTCAAGTGAACGAATTAATCAAAACAGTTCCTGGGTTTAATCAAATACACATGTTTATGACTGGCATGCTCTTGTCATAGAATAGAGACGCTCTTGTTCGAAATGGAAACTGCAAACTGAAATAGAAAATTCAAGTGAACCTATAAATCAAAATATTTTTGATTTTAGTTTTTATAATTTTTATAATATTGTAAGATTTGAATCATTCATGTCTTTTAATAAAGTTTCTTAAACATTATTTCTTGCTATATTATTTTTTCATAGCGGAGACCGACTATTCCACAGACATTCGTGATGCCTATAATAAGTCACGAAAAGTAATGTTTTATCATCTCCTCAACGCGCCATATTTGTTTCATCTGTCATAAGCGAGGGCTAAAGAAGGTCAATACTGCGCATGGTCATGTGCCACTAATAAGCATGTGTATCAGTACCTTCAGGCAATGCATAAAATCTTCGGAGTTCCATATTAGGCGAAAATTCACTAGGGGGAAGCCTGCTCGAGCTGACAAGTTTTTCGGAAAGAAAAATTACCACGTTATGTTTACTGCAATCAGAGATAATAAGTCTGAAATGGAACCGATTGGAAATAAAAAAGACACAAGTATAAGATATATAGGTATACAGTGTTACAGAGCTAGTTCACAATACTTTAAATGTTGGGTGTAAAAGCAAAGAAGGAATATCCAAAAAAAAATGGTTTGAATCACCGAGGATTACTAATTTAAAATGTACTGACTTTTAGATTTAATGTATCTGTACCTTCAAAAATGTTTCCTTTAAAATTTTGAATTCAGTACATTAAAAATTAGTAATCCTCGAAGACTGCATTAAATTGTTTTTGGATATTGCTGCCTTTGCTTTTATAACCCGTATACGTATTTTCCTGC
The DNA here is from genome assembly GCA_016648135.1 of Agrypnia vestita. Classification (NCBI taxonomy): domain Eukaryota; kingdom Metazoa; phylum Arthropoda; class Insecta; order Trichoptera; family Phryganeidae; genus Agrypnia; species Agrypnia vestita. The sequence continues at coordinate 310,538 of JADDOH010000267.1, read as the reverse complement.
CTTGATCGAAATGTTCAAGCAACCATGACCTAAATCATGGTTATGGAGATATGCAACAATGGTTTGAATACGATCAATATAAGGAAAAAGGGATTTTTCTTACAACGGCTTTTCTTAAAATTAGTATAAATTTAAATCAGTACGTCTAGTCACTTTAGGCATGCTTAAAATTCCCGACAAAATGGCGGCCGTTAACGAACAACGAATCATCCAGTTTTGGCATCATCATACCTAATTGGCAGTGTACCGGTTTTTTAAAAATGTAGACAGTTTATCAAAATATTTATTTGTGCAGGTATCGTAATTATGCTAATTCTAGAAATATTTTACCTTACAGGTGTGCAGTGAGAACATTGAACCACGACGTTTTCGTAAATCTATATTTTGGAAAAAAATAGAAATAAAATATTTATCAGACATAATATTATGATATACTAAAATATGTATAATATAATAATAATTGTGATAGGAATATAACGAGATATAATATGTTTTATTTCGATGATTTTTCTTCAATATATATCGTTACGTAAAAGTCGTGCTTCAATTTTCCCACCGCACGCCCCTGCTAACAAATGCAATTGCACGCGGTATTTCTTATTCTAGTTTGTTCAGCTAGACACGTTTCCTGTAATGGTCGCAATCTCCTGGATGTAGTTTCTTTAAGGTCATCGATGGCGCAGGATTATTCCTGAATACGTGGGAAGTATGGCGGTCTTTTAAGGTTTGTTCGATGTATACCTTAATTATAAAGTGGAAAATCTATTTGTAATCGGCAACGCGCATTTTTAACCCGTAACGTCATTTCTATCTTGAGATACGAGATATGAAAATTGTATTATCTAATTGCCTACAAAAATTAATACAATTGTGTAATTTTTTTGTTTATTTGCGCATTACTTGATAATTGGTTACGTTAGGTTAGGTTAGGTTAGGTTAAGGACGGTCCTGGTCAGTTGACATCATTAAAAGTGTAATGAGAATCAAAAAGTGGTATCGAGGTATCTGGCAAGGCGATATAATATATATAAATGTATATACATCTCAAAGTGATAATTAATTAATTAAATAACTATTATAACCCTTCCCGGAGCCATATTTGATTTTTCCATAATATTATCTCAGCGGTGACGCTACTTGTGTGAAGCCAAATACGACGCTAGATGGCGTTAATGATCAGCCTGCGCCGGCGCACAATTTTTTCCTGATATATTGCACTGCGCCGGCATGAAGAAACATTTGATTTTGGCTCCGAATTTCGAAAGGAGAAAAAACAATTGCTCTCGTTTTTTTTATTCTGGAATGTGCATCTTTTCGCATCAAATGAACGGATATTATAATTGATTAGTAAATGTTGTTTCTAGGATTTCACTAGTTATATTCTTTCGCGTGTTATTTTATGTAATGAAGGAACTTTTCGAACTTCTCAAGACATCTGCTTAAAAGGGCGTCACGAAGATGTTTGTGACTGAAGATATCGACTAGTCTATCTCAGGTTAGTTGATCATTGTTGGAGTATTTTGGTTTACTCATATATGTTTTCAGAGAGAGGAAACGTTATTTTCATTTTTGCATGATATCATATTGGGAGGTATTAATTGAATATTAAATTCAATAAAGCGGATGGTTAATTATAAGCTGTTCTGCACATATACACTATATATAATAATATAAAAACACCGTGTTATAATCACCAACTGGGAGCTTTGATGCCATTATTATCTATACGTTTCATAGCAGCTTTCTTAAAATATGAATTGTTTTAGAAATTCTGTCCAGAATTTGATCGACATCTCTTAAAAATGTCGGTCAGTAGATTAAAGATCCAATACAAATATACGACATATGTTGAAGCAAAAATACCGTAACTCGCGTGTCGAGTTTAGTTGAGCGCCATATGTGCTTGTTTGTTGTGTGAGCAACTACTTCGTGTTTTACTTTCTGATCGTGTGGTTTCAATTTTCGAATGGTGTGTTAATTTTTGATGTGTAAACATCTCAGCTCTAGAAACTTTGGACTGCGTTGAAGATAGGCAACAGCATTGAGGCTATCAACAGCAAACTATCGCGAGAAATGTTGGCAACAGTGGAACTACCTGATGACGATGGCTGGCTCTGGATCCAGCAGGACTGCAGTATCATCATAAAAATTCTTGATGGCAAATTTACCAAATAAATACGCCATACTCCTTACCACAGTGACTATATTTTACTCACAGCCCTTAAGCACCAGACTAATTTTTTGACGCATTTCGGAGAATTTGGCACACAAAATCTTGCGTGCCCGAAATTATTACGTCCACGAACAGAAGGAGGTGTCGAAAGCGCTAAATTTTGTCTACTTGACATTCCATTTTAAAGTGATAAATGTAAAAGCAAATACGATATACGGTGGGAGAGAGGGAACGCTGTGGGAAGAGGTTAAGTAGAGGGTTGTATTTGATTATTGATGATATCGAGTGTAGAAAGCCAAAAGGGCGTTAGTGATTATTTCGATCTTTTCGGGAGAACAAAATGTTTTGTCAATGTATTTGTCAATATTTTACTATTAAACGATTTCTATATGTGTTTTGGATGAATAAATATGTAAATTGTTTAATAATAATAGAAACATTGTCAGAACTTTCTGTTGCTCTCCTGTAAAGTTCTAAATGATCATTAACACCCTTTTGGCTTTCTACGTCCGTAAACTTTAGGAAAGCCTATTGCATTAGTGTGAGTAACAGTTCGTTTTTTCGTTTTTCACGGCCGTTTAGAATCTTTTTATTTCTTATATCTTATAGTTTTCTGAGATATTTTGCCGTGTATATGTGACCTCTCTGGCCGACGTTTCGCATCAGCCATCAGCACATCAGCCCTGAAACGTCGGCCAGAGAGATCACATATACACGGCAGAAAACTATACACAGAAAATATTATTTTTGTTACAAGTAATATAAAAAAACTCATTCCGTTTTCAAAATAAATATTATTTCAAAATTGTTATTAAATAATACGAAGGCATTGAGTATACGCTTTTTTAAATAACATACTTACTCTAAATTTGATTTTTTTTAAATATTTCACTTTATTGAAAATTGAAACTATTAACTGGATCCATTACCTTCTATATTGCATATATCATTGGTATTAATCATTAATCCAAATATACTCTACGTAACACTGTCCGTCACCAACGGTACCAGAATGCTCCAATCATAATGTGATATAATATAACAATGATGTATAAGAAGCAAAAAAAGCATAATACTCTTTTTAATAATGTCCATCACTAACGTTATCAAGACGCTACTCTAGGTAGCGCTGTTCTCTCAGCATAACTGGCGGCCGAAATATATAACAAAAGCACTTTATTTTTGATGGGTTATAGCCAGTTTAAAATAAATTACATATAAGCAGGTACAATTGTAGTTGAATGATTTAAAAATCTTAAAATTAATTTTAATCAATAAGATAAACTATTGTCGTTTGTATCGGACTCCGAATCCTCATCTAAGTTTATATTAAATTGATTTAAGTCTGTGGTCACATTATCATGATCTTGAAGGCACCGTATTTTTAAATAAAAAATATTAAACAAAGAAACGACCGCTCCGCGTGACTGCCAGGGTGATACTGAATTGGCGAATGGAATAAATTTAAAAAGGGAATACCACTACACAATTTACGTGTTTAGCCGCCTCTACACTACTAGCAAAGTCGGCCGAAGTGAAACGAATACGATAGTGTAGAGGGGTACTTCGTGCCACTTCGGCTCGCCTCGGGCGATTTCCGAAAGTTGTCGATTTTTGTGCCGAGTCAAAGGGATCCGAAGTGACCCGAAGTTCGTGCGGAGTACTATTCTATGGGGAACTGAGTTCCTCGCAGTGTAGACACCAAACTTCGGGTTACTTTGGACTTCGGCCGACTTTCCTAGTAGTGTAGAAGCGACTTTACAGAGGGTATTACTCACACTAATGCAAGTGGCTTACCTAAAGTGAATGGACTCTACTGACGTGTGAAAACAAAAAGTAGTGTTTTCATTCATGAAGTGAACGCCTCCACATTTAATTATTTAATATATTATTGGCTATTTATTTATTTGCAGACACCCGATGTTTACACATAACCAACCATGAGATTACTAATTGTAGTTGTACGAACATATAAGAAAACATTTGAAATAGAATTCAGTTCTGCGTGTCTTGCGTTAAGGTCCCAACTAATTTTGCATACTCTTTCTGTTGGTAACTACACGCCGCATGCATCTCGCCGTGGCTGTTTTGATTTACAAAGAAAATTAGTTGTGGTTTTTACCAGCTCAACTCATTAATGTAAATGGATATGACCCGCATGGATGATTTTTGTAAAATTTGTATTAATTTGCATGATAATTAAAGGTACCTACTTTATCATGAAATCAGCCTCTCGTTGCCAATGCCTCCTCCAAGCTGCATGCGCGCGCGTACTGCCAACATACCGCCACAAAAAATATATAGCGCGCTCATAAATTTTAACAATAGACTAACTTTTAGTAATACCACAGTATAGTAAAGCATACAGTATTATATCTTCATACAAACAGCCGAAACGACGCCCTTCGAAATCTCGGTATACTTCGAACTGCTCAGTCGCCGCAGGGCTGCAGTAACGTACGGACGCAAGCAGGGTGAGACGCTCCCACGCATACATTTAGGTCAGTTTATGGCACCCCAAACCATAAACAGTCAGTCAATGAGCAGCCCTGGTGCGTGTTTAACCAAGTTTAAGTACCAAGCGGCCGTAGGTATTTATTTCAAGGACACTGCCAAGATAACATACTGTATGTATTTATTATACTGTGGTAATACTTTGCATGAGTAATAAAATGTATCTTCTTCTTCATGTGCCCTGTCGGGTCGGCGATCATCTGGGAGAAAGTTTCCCTGTCCAGGGCAGCGCGGAACAGCTCTTCCACGCTTCTTATCCCGGTCCACTCTCGGATGTTTCCAAGTCAGGAATGCCGCCTCCTTCCGACCCCTCTGCGACCCTCAATCTTCCCCTTCATGACGAGCTGAAGGATGCAGTACTTTTCGCCTCTCATTATGCAGGGTGTACCAGAGCTAGCAGCAGAAACTTGGCCAATAGATTCCTGACTATGTAATGAGTCTAAAATGTTCAAGCTACCATGACATAATATCAATAGTTATGGAGATATGCAATATCAAAGTTTACATTTTTTTTTCAATATTTCTGTCTTATTTTTTCCAAAAAGTTGAACTATCATTACAATAACTTATATCGATTATGAAAAATTCATTTGCTTCAATACAACTTAAATAAAATGATAAAAACCTTATAAATTTATTTTTTTCAATTTTTGCAACTGTTGATATTAGGCCATGGTTGCTTGAAAATTTTAGACTCATAAAATAGGCAGGAATCTACCTGCCAAGTTTCTGCTGCTAGATCTGGTACACCTGTATAGTGCGCTCATAAATTTTAACAAGAGAGTAACTTTTTGTAATACTTTGCACGTGTACTAAAATGTATAAATATATAAGAATGTTTTCTTCTTCAAACACAGCAAAATAATTTTGTGGTGACATTATAATTATAATTTATATAAATAAACTTGGTTTACACCACCTTTTTATTGAAACATTCGAACCCCTTCGAAGGGGCCATTATGATTTTTTTCAATAAAAAGTGGTGTAAACTAAGTTTATTTCTATAAATTATAATATAAAAATGTTTTGTATACTCACGTTGTCTTCAAAATGTTCATAAAAACATATTCCTTGTACATTAATATCGCCCTAGGACCATCTACAAGGGTCAATAACGACCGGTTGATGCTTATTTCAAAAATAAAAAAAATTTCGAATGTCTGTCTGTCCGTAACTCGCTGCGATTACAACAAGAACACTGATGATGACTAGCCGCTGATGAGACCCGTGCGTCCGAGTGCGACACGTCAATCAGCGCGTAGCTTAGGTTACACGCAAGGGTCGTTATAATTATTATCAAACGTAATAATTTCGCTGTCTGTCCGTCCGCCCGTCTGTCTGTCCAGCTGAAAAATTAAACGGCCGGAAATGGGGCTTGGACCGTTACCGTCGCCTCTCCGTGGAGCGTCAAAAATGTACTATAAATATACTAGGGCTTAGCAAAGACGCGAACCGATGTCCCGTCATTTTTGACGGCTTACAGCTAGTTATGTCATGATTAGTAAGGACCCTATTATTATTAAATAATTACTGAAACAGATTTGCAATTATAGATTTAAACGGTTGAGACTAACATTAAAAAATTCTATACTATTATGGTATATAAGACTTAGTATGTATATAAGTATTTGTGTACTTGTACTGTACTGTGTACGTACTTATGTATATAAGACTTAGTCATATCCGGTCTTACTCTTACTGTTAAGTTACTGCAGTAAAATAAACAAATCACTTAAAACAACAATACGAAAAATAACATTTACCTTTGGTTGTTGAATTAGTGAGTAGTTCTCAAAAGTAATACAGAATGACCGAGAAGACACCGCGGTTTGGTGATATTTGTTTTCCTCTGAAAAACCGATATCGTGTGCCAATATTTGCATTATCTTTTCTTTTTGAGCGAACCAATAGCGAGCGAGTAAATTGGAGCTGACTCAATATCTGCTGATCAGAACAATGGAGTTTATTTAATCTGCGGAGCGAATTTTTATTTTTCGCAGAATTTAAACGTACCTAATATAAAAGAAATGGTACAGCATGTCGGTCTACGGAATATATAAAAATAATGTTATTCTAATAATAAAATTAAATTAATAATACAAAACATTCTAAATTGCTATTGTTAACATGCATATATTCGTATTTACAATTCCTTGCACCACAAAATATCTAAGTAACTACGTATATAACAAGAAATATCTAAATAACTACATATGTGCATACAGTGCATACTCATACACTCGTTTAATTTTTAACTCTAAAAGTATAAATATATAAATCGAAGCGTGATTCGTTTAATAATTTTTATGTGTAATAGACTTACCTATGATAAAACATGATCTCTCTTTGATTTTAGTACTATTTACGCAATATAAAACACTATAAAAAACAAAATATAATCGTAGAATCGTTTACATAATGTAATATATAGAGTTACAAATTAATACAAATACTTAACTGTAATATACACAAGTTTGGGCATATTGTCTATAAATATGGTTGAAATTGGGTTGTTAGAATAAATTGTAGTTTTTTTCATTTCTTACCTAAATTCAGCATAAACCAATTCGGATAACAAGTCCTCTATTCATAGTCAAAAATAATGGATTTTATAAATTATTTCCTTAATATTAACCGAATTCCTAACCTTGGCTTTTTTATTTCTTTAACCTGTTCCATGTACGGTTCTAGTGTTTAAATTCATTCTAAATATATCCATTTTCTAATAGAAACTGCATTAAATATAATAATATCACACCGATACACAATAAAGTGATGGAGATATAATAAAGTTAAGTAATCTCCATTCACGATTGTTATTCCACGAAGAGAGATGCTAAACATGTTAACTTTGTAATATAATTATTACTTGGCGCACCTCATATACTTCATAAAAGTGAAAAAAATGTGACATTATATAAAAAATAAAACTTCCATATTTGTTTCCACGAAGTTCAGAGCATTTTGAATAGACCTGTGAAATAGAATATTATTTTATTAATATTTGATATATTGAAGCTGTAAATGCTGCATTTGATCCTAACTAAGACTTTTAATCTAATCGTTAAAAATGACGTTTAGTAAGGTTTTTAAAGCCGGGTTATAATCTCCAATAAATTTTCTTCGCAACCTAATTTTGAGAGTAATAAATAGAAAATTCAGAGTGATTAAAACACATCCCTTAAGAGAAGTGATTGTTTCCGTAACTGGTTGGTTAAATATTTAAACTGAAGTGATTAGATAAACAAAGTTCATTTTAAATTTATATAGATAGATTAGATAGATATATAATGTTAGTCCTGTAGATATAATAATTGATCTTCTATAACCTGCGATGTATGAAAATAGGTAGGTTTTCTCTTGTGCCGCTGCATTGCATCATCGGAAAACGTATAACCATCGTGCAGAAAACAAGAAAGATATTAAAGACATAATAAGTATACATTTTAACGTCCTTTTGTTTTCCAGTAAGTTTAACAACTTAACGACTTTTTGTTTCAGGGCTTTGTAAATCGAAAAACCTATAAAAGAGTTAATCTGCATTGCATTCATTTCCAATTTGTTCATTCTTTAATTTATTTTGATATGCAACAATATAAAATTTGAGTTGCATTCATTCTTAATCTATCATTATATGCCACAGTCGGTATTGCATTCACTTTCAATATATTAATTCATTAATCTATGTCAATATGCTATAATCTGCACTACATTAATGCTTAAACTATCCTTATATGCCTCAATTTGCACAGCATTCACTCTTTATCTGTCTATATTGTGTTGCATTCACTTATTTGTTCATTATTTAATATGTTATCTTTCTTTTTACACTTTAAACCTGTATCTCATGTACTTACTCCTAATTTGTTCATTCTACAATCTATAATAATCTGTTGCAACCTGAATTGCTTTCACTTCTAATTTGTTCATTCTTCAATTTATTATCATATGTTTCAATCTTCGTCGCATTCAATCCAAACTTATTCAGTCTTTAATCAGTCATACATGATTGATAATTTAAATCTCAGTAATTTCGTATGAGTTTTTAATTTATAATGATATCATGTATAACATTATTTTGATCTCGGTTCATTTCAGTTCCATATAAAGAAATGTGTACCTATCCTATGGTGCCAAATAGAGCCTCCATATATTCGTGATTCCAACTATTCGAATATCGAATAGTTAATGATAATATATTCGAATATATTCGTAAAATTTTTAAGAAAGGAATAATTTACTTCGGATGATCGGTACAAATAAAGACATTCTTTATATTTAAACACAATAATTGTAGAGAATTTATTTAATTTATTTATTTAATTAATTTTTAAAATATATGTCATAAAAATTTAAATTAACGTATAATGATTTGGCACTGCCAAATTATTATACGCCTGTGTTACGTAAACATTCAGGATCGAGTCCAATCTGATAAATAGATCATGTTCTATTTTATTTATTCAGAATGTTGATATTATTATTATGATTGCAAAATAATAATCACGCGTGAAATTAGGTCGCAAACTAAGGAACGAAACTCAAGGAAAACTTAAAAAAAGAATACAAGACTTGTATCCGTGTGACGGAACAAAAAGTATTGATAATATATACTGAGTAGGTAAGTACCTAATATCGTTACAGAATGGCCCACGGCTTATGACCTATATGAACTCACTTAAGTGAATGACATAATGAAACGATCACCAATTCTACCGTAAGAACATTTATCACTTATGTATGTATGTTCTAAATCAGTTTCTTTCATGTATTCGAATGGACTGTGCTAGAGACATCTATATGAATTTATTTGATAAAACCGATTTTCTATGAAGTTCTTCTCCTTGGTTATGTTCCTGAACCATGAAGTGAATCTTTGGTTGCGGACTTCACCAGATCTGTTCATATAGTCAACGATCTTTCATGAGGACGGGTTTCCTCGACTCTGTCTTGTGCCAACAGCCTCTCCATTGCATCCGTATGTATTGTGACATGACCGAAGTATTTTAGGAGGAGGAGCATATGATTTGATTGATGATATTGTGAAGATAGACGTTGCTCAACACTTATTCTTGGAAAATGGAGCTGTTTGTTCTGTGAGTTGTTCATGGGATTTGCACCACACGTCATCAGCATCACTCTTCTTAAGGGAATGGCATCATTGAAGTAATGAAAGACGTGTTGCGGTTGCGCGTTGTTTATTTCTTTCTGGAGATAAGCTTCAGTAGCAAGTGAAGATGTACAAGTAAAACAACAGCGTAAAACTAAGCACACGCACGCTGGAAGGTCCAAGGCTGGCGGACGGCTTGCTGTGGAGACTTGATGATGTATATAACCCGTTGTGTTCCAGCTCGTATATACATAATGTGTCAGTTTTTGTCAGCCCAAGGTTGCTTACGCTGCATTATCTTAGTTTGCAGTATCGTGTCGTTGTTAACCTATTAACCTACTCGTTTGACCCGACTCAGCAGTATTATCGTGATAAAACAACACCGCTGCTAAATACTTCTCCACCTCCACCTACCCTTTCATGCCCAAAATCTTTCTTTTTTCTTTTGTAATTTTATTTGGCTTCCTGTGAATAATTTTTCATGTCTACATATTTTTCAAGATTTTTTCTGGTTTAACCGTATGTTTTCTAACTAAAATAATATAAAGTATCTAAATTATTCGTGTCGACATTTTTGCAACACTGAATTGGGTCAAGTACGCACGGCATTAGAATGAACCGTGTCGAGTCAACATGAATCATCTCCTTACTTGTCTGCGTCTCTGCGCTCTCGTCTTGTCTTGTTTGTCCATCGCTTATCGGCTCATGATATTACTTACTAAGATTAATGAAATAAAAGTCTCTCAGCTATTTTACATGACTGTAAATAAGTAAAAGTCAGCCTTAAGGAGGAATACCTACCTAAACATTTTGAAAAAATCGATTTATAAATTTTTGCATTTTCTTAAAGCATGAGGTGCTAAGACTATCTGGTGAATATTTCAAGCTTAAATTTAAAAAAATAACAAAGTTATACGTGATAATACTGGCATCTCTTTGTTTATTTTCATATATAGCTCAATTTTCAAACGCGTTTTACTAGAAACCGTGTTTTTAAAATCGGTGACCAAAAAATCTCGGCAACCACTGAATCGATCAATTCGAAATTTCTAGTGATTATTCTATACATAATTATCTAGTCTTTGTCGTAGGATTTTTTTTAAGTGACTTAGTTTTTTTTATCGGCATAATAAAGTTGAATTTTTTCTTTAAAAAAGCGATTTTAAATTCAAACGCCCGCCTTTTTGTCAAAAATCTATATTTTCAAAAACCCCTACGTCATTTTTGCGGTAGACGATAAAACCCAATAACTTTCCGCCAATATTGAATATTTTTTTACATTTTTTTACATATTCTTTAAAGTATGTACTTTCATGTAGAAATGATACAAATCCCATAATTTATATTGGTTTTTTAAAAAAAAATCACAAAAATTGCCCTTTTTCGCGCTTCGTGGGTAGGTATTCCCCCTTAATATACGAGAAAGATATTTTGAAAAAAATTACCTCGATTTATTTTCATTTTTGATCTGTAATCGTATTTAAAGATGCACAGCTGGCGTGGCAAACATTTATGTTTTTGGAGCACGAGCTCTGACCCTGATTGAATACCACTGGACATGCATCATCGTAAATGGCCAGATACACCACTCTATTTGTTGGCTAAATCCAAGATAATGGTCCCATTGCATTTACAACGAAAATGATTATTTCACTATATTATTGAATGTGCTAATAACAAAATGAAAGATAATTAACGTTTAAAAAGTAAGTATTAAATAAGATATTACACTTTAAAGTTTCGAAAAATGCACTGCATATTTTGACATTTCATAGGCGATATATGAGGTTAGGTTAGGTTATTAGGTTTGGTTTGGTTAGGTTATTAGGTTTGGTTAGGTTAGGTTATTAGGTTTGGTTTGTTTAATTTAGATTACGATTATTTTAGTTAGATTAAATTAACAGGACATTAAATTATATAGTGAAATACTTATTTTCATTGTGTGAACAACGGGACCATATTCTTAGATTATTCCTATTTGTTAAAAAGAATTAATACAAACCCCAATGTTTGTTATTCGGAGTAGGGTACGCGGTAAATAATGACGTAAAATGGATTACGTGGTAAAATACGGCCAAAGATAATACTTGTGAATCACATTTCGCAACTCGGCGAGAGGTATTTGATCTCTCCGTAATAATACAGGCGAACATCGCATGGCTTTTGTATTTGATAACTGGTGCATGCAGGCGCTTGTCTTCCTGGGTGGAATCCAAAAGTATACTCTCTTTAAAACATACAGCTTGTTAAATAATTATTATTTAAAAAAGTATATTTTGTATCTAAAGTGTACTATTTTTATTTGATTAATTACACCAACACGTTTCAGAAAAATCTTTCCATCGTCAGGGTGTTGTATAACTGTAAAAATATCAGAATGAAATGTCTTTTGTTTCTTGTTTTTCTAAGAGCTAGTCCACAATACTTCATAGATGAATTCCTGCTTTGATAATGGTCGAAAATAATCAAGCAACCAGACCTAATATCAATAGTTAAGGAGAAATGCGACAGCAAAGTTTGCATTTTTTTTCAATGTTTCTGACTTATTTTTTGCAAAACGTTGGACTATCATTATAGTAACATATATCTAATATGAAAAATTCATTCCCTTTAAAATAAAATGATAAAAACCTTTCAATTCCAATTGGAATTTTTAAAAGTTTTTATTATCTTATTTAACTTTTATTGAAACGAATGAATTTTTCCTAATCGATATAAGTTAGTGTAATGATACTTGAAAGTTTTGTAAAAAATAACCATTGATATTAGGACATGGTTGCTTAAAGGTTTCGACTCATAATCAAGGGAGGAATCCACCTGTAGGGGACTAGCTCTGTTACACCCTATATACAGGTGTAACGGAGCGAGCTAGATCACAATTGTTCAAAGGTAGATTTCTGCCCATATTATGAGTCAAATATTATTTAATATCAATGCCTTAATATCAATAATTTTTTAAAAGAAGCAACTCCAAAGATTGCTTTTTTCAATATTTATCTTTCATCTTTTGTGAAACGTTGGACCATCATTAAAGTAACTTATATTAAATATTAAAAATTCATGAGTAAAAATTGCAGAAATTTTAACCAAATTTTTTCTCCTACGTTTTAATAGTTTTTATTGACTTATATTAAATAGTAAGATTTTAATAAAAAATTATGATAATCCAAAGTTTTACAGAGAACAGATTATTGAAATAAAAATGCAAAGTTTGAAGCCTCTTATCTCCGTTACTGTTGATATTAGGACGTCGTCGTCAAAATATTTTGAATTGATAATTTAGTCAGGAATCTACCTCTAAAGTATTGTGAACTAGCTTTATTAAATCCTGTGTAGTCCTTCAATAATTCTGATTTAAAAATAATTTAATTTCATACCCATGAAATTAATAATGTCTGTATGGAGTGGTACACAGGTATGCAACGAATAACGGTATACTAAAATTACTTTCTTAGAAAAATAATAACTGTTATTTGGATTGCACCTCATATATTTGTGTGCAATGGCCTGAGAGCTGACTGCACCTCGCGTGAACATAAATAAGTAAAAACACTGCAGTATATTCGTTACTAAATAATTAATTTATGACCGAAGAAAATTGTATAATTCAGTACCTACTGAGATAAGTAGAAATGTATGAGTCGAAGCCAGATTATTTAAAAATCTTATTCCCGTATAAAATAAAAATGCACTCTAATATTTTTATACTACCTAGAAAAAGCGCCCGCAAGACTGGAAAAAGTAAGATTTTTATAGATATATATTTTTAATACGATTTTTTCTGTAATTATCTACTTTTTCTATTACAATAAAATTTATTTCTATCCGCGTGAAAAAATGTAGAAAAGGCTCTCAATCTAACGTAATAAAAAATGTCAAACAATTAATGAACGAATTTCATGCAACATTAGTGCCACCTCTGAATAACGAATGTTATCTACCTTATTTTAGAAATCCCGAGCGACATTAGGGTCGTCTGTTAACTAATTCTGTTAAATAAACCGATTAAATAAATTGAAAAAATATATTTGTTTTTAGTACCTACCTATTGTATTATTGTAGGTAAACATTAAAGCTCGATTATTCTTAAAAATTCCCATATTAGACTAATAACTTAATGTTAATTAATAAACTTTAATATTTAGACTAAACGCGCCTTCTGTTTGTCTAAATGGCTAAATTTAGATATGTACATTGTAATTATACACTAGCTTAATAATCCAAGCTTCGGCCTTCATTTGGATACTTGTGTAAGTACTAAACATTTATTACATATTCCCTTAAGAATAAAAATGCCAAAACAAATCAAGTAATCACAAATTACTTTTTCTAATAAATTTTAAAACTCTACGCCAATAGTCAAATAATTGATTTTGTCTGATGTCATGATTGTCATGATGGAAATTCCACTGCGAACTGAAAAATAACGCGTTGATCTATAAACTCCAAACAAAATAAGCTTTAGAATTTCGTGACGTCGGTGTCGCGCGTCATAATTACGATGTTAAATTATTTTTTTTACGTTACAACAGACCAAGAGGCCCAATTACAGAAGCGAACATCGCAAAACACCCAGGCTTGAGTAAATCACATACTCGCCTTCAACAAAAAATCCAAAATCCTCAAGGATTCAAATCCCCCAACATAGATTTAAAGGTTCGGAAAAACTTGATTAAAACTCTTGTCTGGAGTGTGCTGATGTATGGCAGCGAAACATGGATCATCGGCCAGAGCACGTCCGGGAGGCTAGCGGCCTTTGAGATGTGGTGCTACAGGCGCATGGCGAGGATCCATTGCTCAGAACATATCCGAAACGACGAGGTGTTGAGCAGGGTGAGCAGGTGGAAAAGAGGCGGCTCCTTAACAGAATCGCCCACAGCGAGCAATTTGGATAGGCCATAATATAAGGCATCCGGGCTTGCTTTTAACCATCGTCGAGGGAAATGTTGAAGGCAACCATCGTAGAGGCCGCCCGAGATTAAGCTACGTAAACCAGATTATCGGAGATGTGCGCTGTAGCACCTACCAAGAGATGAAGAGGCTGGCAGGTGACAGAGGGGAGTGGAGAAAGCGAGTGCTTGTTGCAGACCAATCCTAGGACTGCGACCCAAAAAAAAATTGTGACCTCACCGGAAATCGAACCCGGAACCCTCGGTGTGAGAAGCCAATATCATGCCCACTGAGCTAGGAGGGCCGTCTGTTTAAGGCCATGACACAATTATGTTAATCAAATAATGAGCTTTGCTTATAATGCAGTACAAATTTTTCCCTACAACACCTGCGCAATTAAGAGGATATTTTAAAAATGGCAAGGCCATACTTTGTACAAAATTCTAAATGCGTAAAAAACGCAATTTTCAAAGGCCCAATGTGCGCCATTAGCCGTTACTCATTATCATTCAGATATTCAGACCCGTTCTCATTAATGTCAACATTCAGGAGATAATGCGCCGCCGACATTCTGACATGTAAATACGAAATGTCAATCCACTTCCATGTTTGATCAGGTGAGCCGAATGGCTAATTGAAAGCGGCGACTCTTGGAGGGGACGTCACCCGGTACGGAAATCAAACTGGGTGACGCGAGTTTTAATTCAATGGAGAAATTAAGATCAAGGACACTAATTGTTTTGGTGTACTCATTCTTACAAGGTTATCTAGAGTACGTAGATCATCAGAATTTTAATATAAATTATTGTTTTCATTTCCAATATTTTTCCAACACTGTTTTTTTATGTTTATTTGATACCGTTCAGTAGCGTAACTTGCCAATACAGGATAAGCAGTACAGTGAGAACACTGAAGCGTGACATTTACGTAAATATTTTGAAAAAAAAAATTGAAATGAGATATAGCTCGTAATATTCCTATCACAATTAATATTATCATAGGTACTTTTCAGATTTTAATATACAAATCATAATATTCTGTTTTTTTTTCGATATTTTTAAAGATAATTTGTGAAGTTGGTAACAAGTGGCGTACAGCCAATACGAGGGCGCGACGGGGGACAGGTTTTCTCACTCTCTCTTCAGATAGATTGCACCCATGGCAGAGGAAATTTACCTGTAGATAACACCGGTCAACATTCTAGCAAGGCTTTTCTACAAGATATCAGAATAAACCAATATAATATAATTTACGCGTCTTCGTCATTAAAATCCGAAGTCGTATATTAATTATTATAACACCCGTTCGGTTCGGAAAAACTTTATTAAAACTATTTCGGTTAGAGCAACGATTCACAAATCGTGTTCCCTAGGATTCCTTTGGAAAATTAGTAAGAAAAAATTATCATACAACACACAGCACGTAGTTGGGTTCTCGCTAAATTCTAAAACTAAAACAAACCAACAAAACATTTTTTTTCAATTAACCTTAACACATTGGCTACTATAATTCGACAGATATTTTTTAATTGCTGAAATCTTTGCAAAGGTGGTATCGTACACGCGGGGTTCGAGTTATAACAATCGTGTTTTGATAGCTGTTATATAACATTGTATACTTCGTCAAATTCGATGTGATGATTATTTTAGATACAATAAGTTCAATATTGTTTTAAAAGTGGTAGAAATCAGTTTGTTTCACACATATATACTCATTTATTCTTCCAAAGTATCCAAATATTTAATTAAAGCCAATATTTCTGCTATAGGGACAGATATATTGACTTTTGACAAATGTCTTGATATTTCTCATAGAATCTCTACATGTACATAAATTAATACGTCTCGTTTAACTTGTCTTAGGATATTTATAATGTTTTTTTTTATCCTCAGGATAGAGGGAATATGTCTGAAATGTGGAACATATTTTTCATTTCCAATGTAAAGTTCGTGGATTATTTAGATACCGCATAACATTATGTATATAGTATATAACACTATTTAAGGTGCAAAATAATTATCATAAGAATGAATTGGGAATTATTACAACCACTTTTTCATCGTTTTCTAAGCGCACAGTTCTTAGCTCTGGGGGGCAATTACAGTACAGAAATACCCCGATTACTGCGGTCAGTGCAGTCAGGAAAAATTTCACTTCGCCAAACCACAATCGGAAACCTGTATCTATGGAAAATACGAAATTGTTGTCGAGACCTTGAATTTCTCACAAATCAATAAGGTACCTAGTAAAATAAATACAGTACCTATAAGAAAATTTAATCAAATATTTTAATAGACTTGTTTGCTTCGCATTTTTTCCGTCTTGCTTTGGTAAGTTCTGGCTTGCTTCCATCCATTATTTTCTGTTTCAAAGCTTCACAATTACGAAACATTTAAATAAGTTCTTTAGTGAGAATTTCATTTTTTTCCACACCGTAGTCTTTTTTCTAAATTATGAAGACGTTCATCAGTATAGTTATTGTCATTAAATTGGAGTAAGTCTTAACATTTCCTTTCATTACAATTTTAATTTCATCTTCGTCTCCTTCCAAATCATGTTACACATGGTCTTGTTCTATGTAGATTAAGAAGGTCGTCATTGAGCTCATTATCATAACACTGAAGCAAGTATTGAATACTTTTAATGTCTGTTTCTATTAATCTTAGTTCCAATCAATGATTCCTGATTTTCTTAATTCAATTCAACCTCAAAGCCTTGGCTACGGTTTTCGCGATGAGGAATAATATTTTTCCAAAAGTTTTCATGGTATTTTCTGTAACTTCACGCCATAATGCAGTAATGTTTTTAACGGCATTTATTATGTTAATATTCTTCAAAAATACTGTTAAATTCGTTACATATTTGCGTGTTGCCTTTTCGATTATTTGTAAAAAAGTCTTATGCAAATAATAAGCTTTGAAAATGCTGTAACCACCCCTTGTTATATATAGGCTTTATTTAATAACGAGGTTGTATTTGTTGATATAAAAAATCACTTTCACATTTTGACACGAGTCGGGTAAATTTGTCGAGTGAGTTGGGGTGTTATCTAAAATTAATAAAATTTTGAAATCAGTACTCTCCGACTACCAATATTTTTCGACCTCGACCGACGAAAAACAGTTTAAAAACCATTCTTCAAATAGCTGTTTCATTATCCGAGCCTTTTCGTTGGTTCCCAAAATACTGGTAATAAATTTTGGCTGTAACCTCCAAGAATGCGTAGATTCTGCGATCTGTGGACGAGCATTGGCTTTAATTTTAGATCGCCGGAAGCGTTATCACCCAGTAGAAATATCAATCGATCCTTTGCAACTTCGACATCCGGTACAGATAGATATATTTGGCATTTGTTTCCAAAACAACCTCCATCTGTAATAATTTTTCTAACTTCAGCTGGAAAGTCATTCAAAGCCTGTCTCACGAACCTTTTGAAAGTCTGATCGTCTTTTGTACCTATCGAACTAACCAGAACTCGCGCAAAATGTTTTTTTACTCTTCTGTACATTACTATTTTCTTTTTATCGTTTATTTTGTAATTTTTGTTACAGGTTCATCGCTTTCGCTTTAATAGTAATTTGACTTACTCGTTTTTGGTTGCAATCTTCTATCCATTTCAACAAGTGCCTCTCCATTTCTATCATGAGAATACTTCTATTTCTTGTCGTCGTTTGCGAACCGGAAATTGAAACGCTTTCTCCCTGTTGCTCGCATTGATTTGCATGCTGTAAAATATGTCGCACTGTAGACTCACTTTGCACATGATCTCGACTTGGTTTAGCTTTTGTTATAACAGCTTTACGCTCTGCGATAATAGTTAATTTTTAGTGTATATTATAGATATCTCACAGAGACGAAACTGTATTAATTATGGGAAAGTAGGTATAGAAGTCATTTGGGTGTAACAGGACTTATGACCTGTCTTTTTATGGTTGGCTTAAGTGATCACTTTACACAATTGTAACATTCGCCATTTCCACCCATGATAGAATATACCATGCTTATTCATTTTTTTGGAAGTTGTATATATGTTCAAATTGCGTGAAAAGCTTTCATATATGAGTTGTAAGCGCCTTTTCCATGCGGCCTGTACAAAGCCATTTTCATTCCCCTAAATCCCCACAGATGTCGCTAATGAGAAAATCTACATTGATTACGGAATTTGGGAGCAATATACTTTATTGTGGTGTAATGAAATTCATCCGAATACTTGCATACACTAGGATACGCCAGGAAATATTATTTCCAATTTTGTTAAATTCCTTTTTTTACCAGTATTTACAATTCAGAATATTTTGAGTTGTTCAATCTTCAGAACAGGCTGGGATATTATTTCTTATGGGTGGAAATGGCGAATGTTACAATTGTGTAAAGTGATCACTTAAGCCAACCATAAAAAGACAGGTCATAAGTCCTGTTACACCCAAATGACTTCTATACCTACTTTCCCATAATTAATACAGTTTCGTCTCTGTGAGATATCCATAATATACACTAATTGATTAATAATGTCTCTGTGACATAAATCCAGCACTGTTCTGAAAGATTTGAACAAACTCAAAATATTCTGAATAGTTAATTTTTCTTCTAAACTTATAACACTTTCCTTCTTTTTACCTCTTTTAGGTCCGGTTTTACGTTTATACTAATATTTTATTAAAAGCCTAGATTTATTGGTTCTCCACAACCCGTTTCCGAAAAAATCTGTGCTTTAAACGAACTTTTACTTCAATCCAACTTGACACAACCGGGTCTTAGTCACATCACTTTTTCGTTTAGTAAAACTCGTATCTTTAAGACGTGCACCTTACGGAAAGTATAGCGATACTAATGCCCTCTGCGAGCGTTGAGTATAGGTCTTTCCATTTAAGAAAGACAATCGTATTAGTATGTGCATCGTAAGCACGACTCGCATACTAATTCGATTGTCTTTCTTAAATTAAAAGACCTAAACACGTGGCATAAATTTGAACTCTATATTATAGGTAACTACGCAACGAATACCGCAAAAATCAAACTAAGGTAGGTACCTTTTCACGAATAAATCGCAGCAAAGCAAAACTGCATGGAAGTACCTACAGATATAAATTTAATAAAGGCGAAGTCATATTACGAAACTAATCTAGGACTTGCTAAGTCATAAATCGTCAGTTCGCTCACTAAAAACTAAATTAAATTAAAATAAAACACAAATCAGTTTGTTTTCACCACTTTACTAGATTAAACAATCTACATGTTTCGGGAACAATGTTCCCTTCTTCAGGATTATTGGCGTACTAAAATTGAAAAAGTAAACCATGCAAATGTGTTACGGTGAAGGGATGGATGTGTTAATTATTATGGGTCATCTGGAGAGGATGGAATGTTAAGTGGAAAAATATTCAATATTGGGTTATGCAAAAATTTTGTCTGTGTATTTATTAAATTTGAATTGTTACCGAAACATGTAGATTGATTAATCTAATAAAGTGGTGAAAACAAAGTGATTTATGTTTTATTTTAATAATAATATCACCACAAAGTTCAAGCCTTCATACAGAAGAAAAAATATTCTTCGAACAGTTAAATTAAATTTCTAATTTTTTTTGTTATCACGTTGAAGCCCAGTTAACAGTTCAGCTTCAAGCCAAATTTCCTTCCTAATTTGGCTTGGCAAATGAGAAGTTAATTTGTTTGAATCCGATGTGATTTCTGATGGGCAGCAAATATTTTTTCGTCTTTTATGCAAGTAGGCACGTTTTAAATAGCATAATTCGTTTGTTATTCTACTTCCTGAACAGTTAACTGTTAACTAGTGATGGTATTTTAAACAGTGACACGATACCCGTTATTTGTATCTGATTGCGTCGATTTGGCAACTGATTTATTGCAATTCGACGGGCTATCATCGGTACTAGACAACAATTATATTTTAGTAATCAATCATCGATACAATAAGATAAAAATCCCAAACAACTGTACCGAAAATAACCGGTGAAAATAGCGGTTTAAGCATCACTACTGCTAACCGTTACGGGACGTGTATAAGTAATCTAAAGTGCCGCGGTCATGCTGTTGTACAATTCCATTTAATCCCTCACTGGGGTAATCCTATTACAAAACATTCAGTCCGTGCAATGTAGAAAGGGTATATAGTATACAGGGTTATTTGGAAAACATTAGCATCCTAGCAGGACTATGTTCAAGCAGCCATGACCTAATATCAATAGTTATGGAGTTACGCAATATCAAAGTTTGAATTTTTTGACAATATTTCTGACTTATTTTTTATAAAACGTTTTACTATCATTACAACAACTTATATCGATTACGAAAAATCCATTCGTTTCAGTACAAGTCAAATAAAATGATAAAAACCCTGCAGAAATTCCAATTGGAATTGGAAGGTTTTCTTAAAGGATATGGATATTTCATATTTCATGTAAGTTAGTGTAATGATAGTTCAACGTTTTATAAAAAGTAAATCAGAAATATTGATAAAAAAGGCAAACTTTGATGTCGCATAACTAAGATTTTCGACTCATAATTAAAGCGGGATTATAGTCCTACGAGATTATTAATGTTTTTCAAATAATCCTATATGTACTAAAATAACAATTTTTTGCAACACATTTTTCAAAAATATTAATTGGTTATGTTATGTGACATACTCCATTTAAAATAACTGATAAAAATGATGATGGTGCTTGTTTTTGTAGCAATGCGGGTAGCTTGCTGGTCTAGTGGTTAAGACATGATCCAAAGATCGGTAAGAATGTTCTTAGGTTTTCACGGCCACTCAGAATCTTCAAGTTTGTGTTTACTGGGGTATTATGCCGTGTTGTTACGACCTTTCGGGCCGACGTTTCGGATCCCATTGCAGGGTCCATCATCAGGGCTGATGTGTTGTCTTGAATGTTGGTGTTGTGGTTAAGTATCGGCTTGCAATAAACCGTGCCGAAGTCATGATGTGTTTGTATTGTGTTGTATGTATGATTCATCTGTTGTCTGATCACTATCTCTGCGGAGTCTGCGACGGGAATGACTTTGAAGCGCCGGATACCAAGATGTTTTTAATTTGAGACCATCATCTCTATTAATGTTTATCGGATGCTTGTAGATTTCTAGTGCTTCCTTGATAAGACGCGCATGGTGACTCTTAGGCTTTCCAAGGATTTTCGGTTCGAATGCAAAATGATGGCCGGTATCCAGAAAATGCTCAGCCAGTGCTGATTTTTCAGGATGACCGAGTTTGCATGCCCGTTTGTGCTCGTTGACCCTTTTGGAAATGGTACGCGCCGTTTGCCCCACGTATACTTTATCGCAGTCTTGATAATCGAGTCTATACACACCGTCCGTTTCTAAGCGATCTCGATCCTTTGCTGATCTCAACATATCTTTAATTTTGAAGTTGGCACCAAAAACACGGCACGGTATTGCAAACCGATACTTAACCACAACACCAACATTCAAGACAACACATCAGCCCTGATGATGGACCCTGCAATGGGATCCGAAACGTCGGCCCGAAAGGTCGTAACAACACGGCATTATACCCCAGTAAACACAAACTTGAAGACAAAGATCGGTAGTTCAAGCCCCATTCCAGGATAATATCATATTAGTCTTATTTTGTGTACATCTACAGAAAATATTTCAGGTTTGATATTACATATAATGTCGCTGGCTCGTAGGCACGAGGCCATTTACGGCAGGTGAATCACTACAGGGCGACCACCCTCGCTCTTGGGCAATCAAACCAATATGCAAACCAATTTGTTTGAGGCAATTACGGCTTGCATTGTTCTGAGAGATGGACCAAGGTAGTCCATTGTCCGTAACTAATTGGGTGTTGGTTAGCGCATCTGTTTCGACAAGAATAGCGCGGAAAGTGCGAGCCAGGATGCAGTATTATATTACAGGATATTTGAACGTGGTTATGCAGAAAGCAGCCAACCCACAAAATGCTAAAAATGAGTTATGCACGGGTTTGGACAGCTTCCTACGATATCTTTATATGCTGAAATCGTGCATGCTCTTTGTGCTATAGTTTTTTAAAAATTCAAATTTTTTTAACCCACATCAAAATTGCACTTGGTGAGTTTTGCCTCCAAAGGGACGATATTTGTTCAATCATTCTTAAAACATATTAATTTAATAACCACGACTACGACAAACAAGACTTTTTTACACAAAAGAAATTTTGAAATAAAAATGACAACTGACTAAACAAACATGCTTATACTTAAATTTAATATTAAAAATAAAAAAAAATATGTGTAGAATAAATCCAAGCCACATAGTACCTATAAAATAACTGACATTTAATAATGTCACTCCTATTTTATAGAATACATCCAACCCACATAGAACAAAATGAGTCCTGTTTTTCGTACCTTTTGACATTTTTCAGAAAGAAACCAACCTGTAAAACGCGTCATATATTTGTAAATGAAAGTTTTTTTCTTATAATTACATTTAAAAACCATAAAAAATATCTTTACAATAAGCCCTACGCAAAAAAATATGCAATAATGCATTAAATGTCGACATATTAGATTTTGGAGATTTAAATTTTTAGAAGCCATTTTCTCAGTTCCATGTTTTTTGGGTTGGCTGCTTTCTGCATAATTACGTCCATTTGTGGTTAGGCATTACAACAGATTGTTAGTTAACTTTGTAATAACCACTACCAGATTTTAGGTCTACCGGTTTCGAGACGTACCCGTCTCTTCGTCAGGACCAACACTACACGGCTACATTCACAACACTACACACCTCAACCATAGTATTGTTACACTTCCAAATTAATTGATGATTATCTTTACTTCGATTTTTAAATTTTATTTTTGTTATCCTGACGAAGAAGCCATTGGCTTCGAAACACGTTGAATTTCTTCAATAATAAAAAAATTGTTGTAAACAAAGTTTAATTCTTTAAGTTATAATTATAATGTCACCACAAAATAATTTTGCTGGGTTTGAAGAATAATATTATTAAATCTAATGTTGAAGATTTACTAATGCCAGGTGCGTGCTGCAGGAGTACTTCCATCGTCCGTCCTCACCAGCTCGTGGGTAGGTACTGTTACTTCCACCTAGCCCGCAGCCTCCAGCAGATTCCCAGGTTAATTGCAGCGAGGGAACAGTTACTCAGTTAGTCGGTGGTCGGCGCTCACTCTTCTAGCGCGCCCTGTATGCCGGCTCGGTTGCACGCCACAGAGAATAATTATTAAATTAAACTGCTACTTTAAATTAATGTATTTTGGTCGGGAATGCGTGTCGGTAATGTATTTTAAAATACCGAGCATTTTAACCCACTTAAATACGAAGATTAAGCTGGTTTACGTCGAAATAAAATCCAAGTGTTAAAAAAAATCTGTACGTAATTTTAGGCACTTTAGACAAGAATTGTTTTAAAAAAAACGCTGAACGCGCGCGTTCCAAAAGAAACTTGTTTTTTAAATTAGGTAAAAAACATTAACTTTGTTATTTCTACGTTAATAATATTTTTATATTTTACTACTTAAGTTTCGAGAGTAACAGAATCTCATCGATAGGTAAAGCATTACACTTTATTAGTGATTATTAAAAAAAATCGCGTTTTTCAATTAGATTTTTTTTAAATATTATGATCGACTTTTCAATGTTTAATTTTGTTTCTTTTCCAGGAATATTCTTGCAATTATGTATCAAACATAATAATGTCTGTCCGTTCGTAACTTCGTTTGACGTCAACCCGTCAAAAAAGACAGAACATTGGTTCGTGTCTTTGCTAAGCCCTAGTAAATATTTATAGACGGACGGACAGACAACGAAATTATTATGTTTGATAAGTACCGGTATTAACTTGTTTTTTTACAGACTTAGCTAGAAAATTTTCCGTTGATTTCGTTAGGATTTCTTCAGGTTAAGCGTAAATTGAGTTGTTTTTGAGATTACGGCTGGACATTCACTTTCATCATCATCATCACTCTTGGCTCTACAACCCCTGGCCTTCGTCTTGGCCTCCTCAGGAGTCTACTTGGACATTCATTTTACGAGTTTGAAGTACTAGATATTCTGTAATTTTATCGTGCTCTTTCAAGATGGGTCTAATAGGTAAACTAAGTGCAATGCCAAGTAAACATTCACGCGGGTAAATATTTCTACAGGGAATATTTAATAAGTAAATATTTCTCAAAACAATTATAAGCAGTCAGTGGAAAACTGCACACGTCGATTGTGTTGCTTGAAAATAACACGATTAGTCAATATTTTGATTATATTTTCTTCGTTTGTGTCGCTCTAAAAAGTGGAAAAATTTATTATATGTAAATTTTTTGTAATGAAAAATTTCAATATGATTCTGGGAGTTATACTTGATTAGAGTCAAGAAGCTGAAGATGTCGTGTTAAAAGATAGATTAGATTGATCGTCCATGTCGAATGTAAGGGAGAATACCTACCTACGAAGCACGAAAAAAGGCAATTTTAGTGAATTTTCGTAAGAAAATCTATATGAATTATGGTATTGGTATAATTTTTTCTTGAAAGTAGGTACATACTTTTAAGAACATGTAGAAAAAAATATTAAAAATATTCATCACTGGTGGAAAATTGGATTCTGTCGACTACCTAAAAAAAGGTCCTCCGCGGTGACCACTTCCTTTTCATCTGTAATTGTCAGAATAAAAAAAAAACAAAAAGATTATCAAAATTGACACCATAATTTAAACTTTGATGCAGAGCTTTTTGAAAAAATAGATTTTTGACACAATGGCGGGCGTTTGAATTTAAAATAGCATTTTTTAAAGGAAAAATTTGGGTTTATTATGCCAATTAAAAAAAATAAGTCACAAAAAAATCTACGATAAAGACTAGATAATTATGTATAGAATAAATACAAATTTCAAGTAAATCAGTTCAGTGGTTGCCGAGATATTTTTGTCACCGGTTTTCAAAACATGGTTTCGTGTAAAACGCGTTTGAAAATTGAGCAATGAATAAAACGAGAAATTTTTCAACTTACATAAAATCATCGATTCCAGGACCTTAATATACGTCCTCCACCTTGCTTAGAATTCCCATATCATCGAACACTCTTCACAAATATAATAAAGAAAGAGCCCGACTGGCAGCTACCTGCGTGAGGCGTAGCGCGTAATTGACAAACGGATGCCACTATTATCAGCTATAACTTTGTTATTATTTTGAATTTTTGATTAAAATTTTCAGTAGACATTCGTAAGACCCAAACCTTTAGAATGTAAAATTTTAAAATTCGATTTTTTCGAAATGTCTAGGTAGGTATTCCCCCTTAAGAAGATCTTCGGTCGGTTCAGATGTCGCTCACCGCATCGTCAGGCCGGGCCGGGCGCGCGGGACGTGCCGGTATTCGGGCGTGCCCCGAGCGGCGCATGGGGCTCTCTCTGACCCACAAAGAGGCACTTTTGACAGCGATTACCACATCGGAGTCTCCCCGGCTCCATGGAGGTCGCTAATACCGCATTCGCGGCAGGCAGCGCGGCTCCGCTGCCGCACTGGGCCGGACGTGACGCGGGCGACATTCAATTTAACAAATAAAGACCCCGTGGCAGGAAGTTGTTGACTAACATTTTTGTCAAAAATGAGTTAATTAGCCGTCTAAACTAAATATTGTACGCCCTTTCCATTGGAAATAAGTTCAGAACTTAAAATAATTAGAACACGTTCAAATCATAGGGATGAACATGTTAACTACACTTTTTCATAAAAACCAAATCAGTTACTAATGGGAAGAACATGTTATATTCAATAATAACATGTTCATGCCATTCTGCCAATGCCATTCTGAAATTAACACGTTCTTGACTTTTAATTTGATTGAAATATTTATGGTTAGCATAAATTTTACTCTGGCAGTAGGTACTGTCATATATTTTCTTTCATTTGAAGACTATTATAATGTACTTATATGATATTTTTCAATAATTTTAAATGGTACATACCATGTTTTGTATTATCAATTAACATGCCAGGTATTTTGTAATTTTGGATAATGGATGGTAAAAACGGATAGCATTTGAAGGATTGCTTGATGTTCGTGTTTTACCAATTTTAAAAAGGTGTTATTCTATTAAAAATGAGTTCCAGAGGCGAAAAAAATGGTTGTTAACTACATTTTTTAGGGAAAATTAGTATATTTTTATTTTTTGTGCATAAATACATTTTTTTTACTTTGTAAATAATTTTTTGATATTTTAGTGACATAAATCAATAAAAATTAATCTTGAATTAGCAATAAAACATTTTTTTCAAAGGATAAATGCAAATGTCTAATTACCTCAAAATGACTTGAATGTTAGTTAACAACTTCTTGCCATGGGATCTTCAAATAAAAGTTACGAACTGCGGTTGTTGAACTATTTACCTCCCACAAATCTTAAAAACCAGAAGAATTGGCGGTGTAATATGCCCAAAGAGATGCCGAAAATCGGCACATGGAATGTTACGACTTTAACCGGGAATCATCTTGGCAACCCCGGTAGGAAAACGGCCGGTGAATCTCCCCAGATTAAGCTGGGAGAAGCAACAAATAAATGTATGTGACAGAATGGAGATAGACTGGTTGACTCATGCGGAAATACCGCAAGACAGGGGAATATGGAAGCACCTTGTAGAGTCTTTGGGCCCCCGACCCTACTAGGTCAAGGGGATGAAAAGGATCATGATGAAAGTTTTAAAAAATGAGTCCATGAACCTACGTACGCGCGCTAGAAGTTATACTTTTATTTATATAAATATTTAAAATTAAACACGGATTAGTACCCAAATACTTTGATGAGAGGATGAAGATGAATAGGGATTTTCATTCTTACAATACAAGAGGAAGCGACAGCATAAGACTACCTAAGAAAAAGAAAAACACCTCATAAAATTGTATGATATACAAAAGTGTAAAAATCTTCGATAGTCTGCCAAAGGTAATTCAAAACACGGTGAATATAAGGAGGTTTAAACAGGAGTGCAAAAATTTTATTGTAAAAACTTTTAAATGACAAGATGGAATGCAATATGTTTAGGTTAAATCATGCAATAGCCCATACAACATTATGATGTGTGGAACTGAATAATTAAGATAAATAAAATAATCATAATAAAAAAAATACTTCTCTGGAAGAAAGCTGGACAGAATACTCAAGGTACACGGCACAAACTATACTTGACGTCAATGACAGTTCTCCATCAACGGATTACAAATCTAAAATACTCATAGCAGTACCGTATTGCACTTGCTTGTATAAAAAATAAACAATTTAACAATAAGCACACAATTCAATAACCGTAATTACACATTAATAGCGCCTGGAGCATACGGATTTTTCAAAATAGATTTCAAACAGCGCCCGGAGCATTTGCAATTTATATAACAGAATTTTAACCAATACTTGTGTTCGTAACTATTGATATTAGGATATTTTTATTCAAACATTTTTGACTCATAATTTAGTTAGGTATCTACCTAAATTCGATTGTATTGTGGACTAGCTCTATTACACCCATTATATATGTATTTCTAATTTCTATTATTATTATTTTCTCGTTTCGGATCCCATTGCAGGGTCCATCACCAGGGCTGATGTGATGAGTGTGTGTTGAAGTGTAAGTTAAGTATTGCCTTGAAATACTATATCCTTCGTCTAAACGTCAGCCAGAGAGGTTACATATACACGGCAGAATATCCCAGAAAACTATACACAGAAGATTCTGAACGGCCGTGAAAACCTGAAAACAGTTTTTACAAGAAGTTTACTTTATGGCATGTTATTCTCCTTGTTTGTCTAAAAATTTTTTGTCATTATAAGACTCATAAGCGATTGGTGATATTCAGGCTAATAATCTGTATCCATATTAAAAATGAAAACGAATCCTCGACATAAGATGGCGTCCCCGGCGCGGGTGGTCATTAAAATCGTAGTATTTTTTTATTTTATTATATTTTTCGAATCGGGCAACACGGACCTAAACCAACACCATACGTGGTGTTGCCTAAACCCCGTTCGGCCCTGAGCCGCGCGCGTGATTACGTCACGCGGTCCCTCGCGGTCAGCGACCGCCGCCGCCTTGACCGCCGCAGCAGCCGCCGACAGTGCGCGGACGAAATCGCGGAAAGCATATTCCAATTTTAAAATCAATACCCGCGATGTGCAACGCTCCGCAAACACGTCTTGTATTTTCACTCGACAGCCTATAAAAAAAAACAATTCAGATTTCTGCCAGAACGGCTTTTGTCTATGTATTTAAGAATCGTTCCAAATGATTTCGATTTTTGAAATTGATGCAAACGATGCGTAGATAACGAATCCTTCTAGGCGCTTTCTTTAAGATAGTTATTTATTTATTTATTTAACGCCCTTATGGGCTTTTACACATATACAGAATATAAATTTTAAAAATAATAACATAAGACAATAAAATAATAATACAGTTAAAAGTACAAATAATAATAGTTAAAAGGTACAATAATAATACAGAAAAATTTATTATCCATTTCCATTTCGTTGAGATGTAAAGAATTGTATCAGCTTTGTCCTATACACAGTTATATTATCAGCAAAAATGTCAGCTGCCTCTGCATGTTCATTCCCTAATGAGTGTAATCTGGGAATTACAGAGTTTGCTAATGCATTAGTTTTATACCAGCATTCGAAGATCTTTTAATATGCCATTACCAGTCTTTAGTACCCCCACTATCATATTTATTGTTGGAGATGTGTAAAAATGAAAGGAAGTTCATTGCAGTGATGTTCACGTTTTCATCCAACATTCTGCGTAGACATCTTTTCATTTAAGAAAGATAATTGAATTAGTATGTGTAAGCCATGCGTACGACGCACATTGTTTCGTTATGTTGGTGTATACGGATATAAACACCATCAATGTGCCTCGTACGTAGGTACGGCTTACACATACTAATTAGATAGTCTTTTCTAAATGGAAAGAGGTCTACCAACGATTCCTAAAATATTACATTTAAGCACCATTGCATAGTACTTGGCACTATCATAAGATCTTACTTCACGATTTGGATATTTTACACAATTTTATTCAGCTTCACTTGCGTGTAAGCCACAAATATTGTAAATAAGTTATTTCACTCGAGGTGCGATATAAGCGTAGTTAATTATTTTATTATAGACGACTTACAGTCATCGTTAGAAATGCATACCTACCCAAAAAATGCATATCGAAACTTTGGCAGTGAAAGTAATTGCTGTACATAATTGGATATTGAACTGGTTTAAATTAAATAAAATAAAGTTTACTTACGCGCGTGATACTAAACCACTTATAAACCACTTAAACACTCACAAGTTTGAGAGTCAATAGTAGTGTTTGTATGTTATTGTTATTTTTTTAAATGTTGTGTTATATTTACTTCACGACTAATATTTAATTTAATTCAACATCTCTACTTCACAAATTTATGAGTAAATTGTTAAAATGAGATTTTGTCACGCGGAAATATCTTTTTGGAAGATGATATGAAATAGAAATAGAAATGAAAATAATATTTAGACTTATCTTCAAAACCGTGTTATGTTTGTATTTTGAAACGCAAACATTAGTAACAATATTTTTATGTGTAGGTAACACAAAGAAACACAGTTGTTAATTACGTAAAAAAGCGTTAATTTTTTTTGTTAAAAACAATGCCTTTTAAATCATTAAAAGTAAGTAAACAAACTAACAGACTTTTCAATAATTTTAATAAATTTAGAATAATCGTGAATTTTGTAATATTATTGGAAAAAAGACATCCCACAAGGCCATTCATTCATAGTCCCACAAAGTGGAGCAATTTTCCTCATTTTTGAAACATCGTAGGTTTGGTAATTTATTAATTGATTCAATAATTAAGTTTTTTTAATTTTAACAAGATATCCGTATTAAAAATATATTTCCATACAAAAATGTGCTAAAAAACGCAAGAGAATATGTGGGAAATATTGTGAAATTTTCTCACTTTGCTGGACGATCACCATAAAAATTTAAAGGATCTACCTGCCTAAACAAAGTTCAATGCTTAGTTACAATTTACAATACTTAAATGTTAAAAATAAATGTGATATAATTGAATTCGTTTCTTCCTTACCAGTGAACTGTGGACTTAACCCACCTTATCAAGATAAGCGCTAATTATACTCTCTTGTTTTTTTTAATTGGCTATGATTTGTAAGTAATCATGACCCATATTTAGCAAGCGCTAATCAAGCTCGAAAGTAAACAATGAATATACCGCAATGATGCAGAGCTCTCAATATTTAGCTGATGTTTGGATTGTTCTGCAACCGATTTCCACAAGCCGGTGATGGAACGGCCGCCTAGCGGATTAATAATGGTCATTAGTAAAAGTGAAAGAGAACAAACCATTTTGATTTATTATTCGAGAATAGATTTTGATCTTTGTGTGTGTAAGAAAATGAGTACAATATTAAATTGATGAGGTATGGATCCAAACTGCGAAGTTTCGAATCTTACACCCGGCAGCTATTTTCGTACAGTGGGATCTTATTTAAATGTAAAGAATTATAGATTGCCTGTTTGCGTAGCTCCATTCTTATTTTACATATATATATATTGTAAATATAACATAATAAAAACTTATTTATGTCATTTTGCGCTGTACTCATATAGTCTTATAATCTGTAATTTGTAATATGTATAATCTTCTTAATTAATCGTTTAAAAAAAATAGAACAGAAAAAAATTCTTACTGTACGTACATACTTGAGGATTTGTTTAATCAATCATTAATTAAAATACCTAATTCTCTATGTAACAATATCCGTCAATAACGCTACCAGATGGCGCAAATAATTATAAGGTGTCAAATAATAATGAAGCAATAAAATGCATAAATCTCTACGTAACAATTAAACTATTATTCTCCACCAAAGTTGCTAGATGGCGCAAATATAATTATAATCTTTAAAAAGAAAAAAAGGTTGGAGGTACTTTTTGGTAATTAATAAGAATATAGACAATAATGGAGAAGAGTAGGGTAGGTGAGGCTATTTAAATGGTATTTTAATCAAAATTTTGCTGGTTTCCAAGTTGTTCACAATTATTCCCTTACTAGTCAAAAATGACGGTTCTTTTTATTGATGATTCAAACTATTTATTATAAGTAGTTTTTGACTTCTCCTTGTTTTAAATGCTGATTGTTCATGAATTTATTTGTGGTAATATGCTAAATTGCTGAAAATTTTGCTGTGAGTAGGCACTAAAAAATTTACTGAAAGACTGCTAACAGCGCCATCTATCAACATAAGTTACAAGTTTAGCGATAGAGACAGACATACGATTGCAATTATTATAGGTAGATATGGCACCGAGTAGAGAAGCTTTACTTTATGAATATAAAAAAGTGGTATTTCTTCTTCTATAATTTATCATATTACCTATTGTATCGCATATCGTATAAAATTACTATTTCTAATTTAATTTAATTGTTATTTTATTGTTCTATTTTCTCTTTTAATTCTACACTTATATGTCTATCTTTATATTGTTAACTTTTTATGTTTTTAAATAATGAATATTTACATTTGTCTATTGTTTGTCCATTTTGTACAAATTTTAAAGTTTAAAGCAGTACATATGTAAAATTAATATAATAAATTTGGCGCATTTTGCCAGCATTGGCGATGTTGTTTAACTCTAGTTTTTAGATTTATTGCGATTCGAACAATATATTCTTCATACTGACTGCTCTCTGCTTGTTGATTTTTACTCCCTTTCTTATAAGTCGTAGGGTCTGCTTTTTGGCTTGTCTGCTTGTCTGTCGAAAAAACTTTGGATCGATTTTTAATGCTTTTCCCGTGATCCAATCGACAGGAAGACTCGTGGCGACTATGAAAATGATCTAAAAAAATTTCGTTAATTTTTTTAAAATAATTTTAGTATAACTTTTGGATTCTTCGAAATTTTAATGGTTTTTTCAATCTGGAAACCATACAAATTTTCTAGGAAATGAATAGAATAACCGATATGATTTTAAAAAACGTGAAACCATTAAAAATAAAGGTACACTCACTTAAAAAATATCAACATCCATACCAGGTTTAAATCAAAACACCAACGTTATATTCCGTTTGAACCGCAGTTTGCAAAAAAAGTTTGATTACTACCAACGGCGGACTGACGACGTCACGGAATATTTAAAATTTGAATTACTCCGTCGGTGTAATAGGTACTTCACTACAAATTTCGAAAATTTATGACAATTGGTTCACAGATGACAGCACCCTTCGGTTTTTGGAAAGAAATCGAATAACAATATAGATTTCTGTTTAGTTTTGAAGAATTCTACATTACTCAAATCTGATTCTGCCTATTAAATTTAACAAAAGTCAAATCATTTGACGCTGGGAATTCATAAGGTACGATATTGCTGATAAATGAATCTATCAAAATCTTGATTAAATTGACTAACAAATGTTTTTAGAATTTAATCTTGAAAGCATGAAGTATCTTATCAAACCTCAAAACATCTGACATTTTAGAATTATATTAAATTCATGTAAGTTTAGTGTTATGTTATATGTTTTAATTCGTCTTTAATTGTTATTATATTTTAAAATGAAATAGAGTGTAATAAAAACTTAGTTTTTATGGGTTAGTTTTTATTTTATTTCTCTAGCTTTGATGTTCCGGTCTTCACACCGTTTACTGATCGGCTCTTTCCCTTTAGATCTCCCCTGCAGTATGTGGTTTTTATAGGGCTTTAATAAAAACATAATACGTATAGCGTTACATGCATCTTCCGGAATGTCTGTCATTTCCGGAGCCGTTCGAACTTTACAAAAAATATATAAAATTTAACGAGAATGGTATACGAGTTGCCGTTTCGTAGTATTTAATAATCTACCAGCGAACATAAGAATTATACAACATTAGACAATGTTCAAAAAGTGCTTAAAATCATTGAACAATTAGTGATTGGATTGTGATATTAATCTTAGCATGCTTATTTTTAAATATTGTAATATAAACTTAACATTCTTATCTATACAGGGTTATTTGGAAAACATTAATATCCTCGCAAGACTATATTCCTCCCTTGATTATGAGTCGAAAATGT
The DNA here is from genome assembly GCA_016648135.1 of Agrypnia vestita. Taxonomy (NCBI): domain Eukaryota; kingdom Metazoa; phylum Arthropoda; class Insecta; order Trichoptera; family Phryganeidae; genus Agrypnia; species Agrypnia vestita. The sequence goes on along the minus strand of JADDOH010000267.1, from coordinate 276,765 downwards.
TCAAGCTATTATGACCTAATTATCAATAGTTAAGGAGATATGCGACATCAAAGTTTGCATTTTTTTTCAATATTTCTGACTTATTTTTTGTAACACGTTAGACTATCATTACAGTAACTCATATCTATTACGAAAAATTCATTCGTTTCAATACAAGTTAAATAAAATGATAAAAACCCTGAAAAAATTCTAGTTGAAATTCAAAGTTTTTTTTTTGACTTGTATTAAAGGGAATGAATTTTTTAAATATAAATCAATGTAATGATAGTCCAAAGTTTTACAAAAAAGTGTCAGAAATATTGAAAAGAAATATTTTCGACACATAATCAAGACAGGAATATAGTCCTGCGAGGTTATTAATATTTTACAAATAACCCTGTATATTGTCTTCCACTGCCTACGAAAAAAACACGCGGGAAACATGCAGAACCACCTTAACAATAACAAAACAAGGCAAAGAATACTAAAAGTGTTGTGTTTCTTTGTACACTTTCGGTGCTGCTAAATATGGCTTCGCTGGCCATACGTGGTTAGCGTGTAGGGGGTGGACGTTTGTGGCCCACGTACGAACAGAAGTAAACAAAAAGAGACATCAGTGCAGAGCGCGTGCGCACGTCTTTTTATAAATTAATTCTATTTATAGAGGTGAAGTGTATTTTAAAATAGCAGTTGCCATTTTTTGTGATGAATTCGAGATTTAATATATAGGTGCCTACCCAGCTGTTAATTCTAGTATTTCAAAAAGAGGATTTTAATCGTCACTTTTCCGAAATGTATTGTATGTAATATTATAACCATAGACGTACTATAAATATAGACTAGTACTAAAAAACAAATCTGAGACATCTAGTTTCTGCTGTCTTCTATTGCGTACTAAATGTATCAGTCAGAAAGAGATTATTTTCATATCCATGTATAAGGAAGGACAATAAAACATAATTTTTAATAACGAATGCATATGAAATTAGTAGCGAATTGCGGTATTTATTCTATGGTCTTTTCTCTTTCTTTCTTATAGCGTAGCATACGTATAAAAGAGATACAAATATAAACAGGGTTGTGTATTGTATTAATATTATATATATATATATCGCGCGGACATACATTTTGGACACCCCAAGGCCAACTCCCGCAATGTGCGTCTATGTTCACAGTAATTCTTGTTGTCGTTCTGTGTATAGTCCGTCTAACTTATCTGAAGAATGGCCAAATTTGGAACTAACGACGCCATATTGGATTATCTACAGCTGACAGACCTTTGACAGACTTTGTTTACAGAGAGGTTCACGACTGTTTCGATAGTTTTTTAAGAACATTTTAGATTGTCACCATGCCAAAAACCATTAAAAGCGGTGTTCGGGAAATAATCTTGAAAATGCACACGTTTTTTGAAGAGGAACAACGTCTAAAAGCCCCAATTATACCGTTTGATTTTGTTCATAGACTTATTGCCGCCACTTCAGGTTAATGCTGCCATGCAATTATAATGATTTTCCCATACTTAGTTTTTTATTTACTATTATACAATTTCTTCAGGTATTTCTGAATCGGCAATTTACAAAATAGTTAAAGAAGGTAAAGTGGCCGTGGAAATGGGCATTAAAATATCTACACCCGGAAAAAAAGAACAAGGATAAGTGGAAAAATTGAATTAGAAGCCGTAAGATGAGAAAAGTTTTAGAACATATTTTATTCGATAATTTTTTACATAGAATTTTTATTATTTATACTTTTTATTACAAAATTCATTAACGAGTTCATTTGTATAAACATCTTTTTTCAAAAATAAACTTTTTTATTTATGCACATTAAAGACTGGTTGCATCAACTTACTTTATAGCAATAGTTCATTTAAAGCATAGATTTTTACGAGAGCAAGTTGTTTGATCGGTGGAAAATGCAAAATATCTATGCTTTGAACGAAAGATTACTATAAACCAAGTTGATACAACGGCCCTAAACCGATTGATATCCTTAGGTGTTACTGAGTTAAACATGGTGGTCATGATCATTAGGTATGAGACACCGAATAAAACCGGCGCCACACTGCGCGGATCTTCCGCCGCGTCTCTTCTGTCGTGGAACATCGCTACATTTCTTTCCATACAATATGCGCTTATTAAACACACTACGCGGATGATCGGTCGATCTATTTGCTTTGCCGATTTGGCGCAACGGAAAAAACGCGGCGGAAGATCTGCGTAATGTGGCGCCAGCCTAAAAGAATTATTATTGTTTGTTTTTTTTCCTGAAAATGGTATTTTTCTTTGATTTTGAAAAAACGCCATTTTGTGACGTTGTGTATTTTACGAATGTATATTTTGATAAATTTATTTGTACGTTAGTTTACATTTTTTGTTTTTTATCGTGTCGTATACTGCTTAATAACTTGTTTAAGAAAAAACGAATTTGCATAAAATTCCCTATAAATTAGATAATTTTTACACTATGAGCAGTACCACAACGATTGGGACGCCCTCCTTTATTCTCCAGATAAGTTGGACGGACTATAGCAGATATTTTGGTTTGTAACTAGTCTATATTTATAGTACGTCTATGATTGTAAAAAAATAAACAATTTAATTTTCTTTAATGTTTCTTATTTCTTAACCATAAAAATATGTTTTATGATGTACGTTTTATGAAAAAAGTATGTTTTAACCTTTTATTCCCCTAATGTTTTTAAATTGTACTTTAATGTCACACTAGGACTATCTGTATGTTGAAAAAATAAACATTTTACTGAAATATCCCCAACACATGGACAAACGTTAAGAAAAATAGTTTGATGTTAAAACGTAAAGAAAAATTATCATTATAAACGGAACAGTTATGGTATAACAAGGATTAAATTTGTTATGATTATCTTATTCTGTTATCATCTGTATTTTTTTAAATGGAACCGATGGTAGTGTAAGTGAGAGGGAAATATATTTGTCCTCAGAGTCACGCAAAACCTCTCGGCGGTTGACCCATATAACAAAAGATATTTTAAATCATGTAAGTATTATATTATATAATATTTACCTACCTACTCACTAGCTACAACGGAATGTGTCAATTTCCCAATCAATTTCACGTGTGACACAAAAAATCTTTGTGATATACACATATAACATACGTGTGATAAATTTCAATGCTATCTTCTCCTTAGCATGGCGGTAAAATTGGTTTTTCGGTGAATTTTCACATCTCTGAGGTTGCCTTTCGGACTTTTAAAATGCCACCGAAAAAGAATAGATTTGTCTCACATTCACATTTTTTAATGTTTAGAATTAGATGCACAACGAAATGAAGCATTAGGGAAAATTTAAACAAGACAGTTCCGTCATTGTGTCCACGAGCGATTTGCTATTAACATTATAACTAACTACTACAATGTAGTACTACATTACATTGAAGCGTACACTACACACCTTTTGAAGCATAGTTGACACTACAAACTAAACACATTTCAAAGTTATTTTAAAGTACATACTTCAAATATTTCATTTCATTACATTTTATTTTCAAGTGCACACTACAAAGTACACACTTCAAATTATAAATTGAAGTGTGGTGTTTTTTATATGGAAATTTTTGAGAAGTCGATGTAGATAAATGAAGAAATTTCTGAAAATCGAAAACTGAACCCCCCCCCTCACAGATCATTACAATCTTGTAGTACTACAATTAGTTCACTTCATTAGTACTACAATTTTGTTCTATATACTACATGTAGTACTATGTACTTATGTAGTATGTACCTCATGTAGTTTATACTACAAAAGGTGAACGTGTGTGTGTTGTAATCTTCATTTCGAAATGTAGTTTTTCCCTTCGCTTATTGACATATTGTTTTTAAGCAATTTTCATAAGCATGCGAGTGATGTGCATGATCACGTCAGTGACGTACCTTTACGAACACGCCCAATATCGGACCAATATAAATATGTACTCCACTTTCCAATACTCACTAGCCGTACGAAAGGGGAAAACTCTGAACGAATGCAAATTCTTCACTTATTCAATGTTATTTAACGCGCCACTGCACAAGACGGCAACATTAAGCTCTGATCACACGATGATGCTAGTGCAATTGTGCGTCTCTTTCAGTTAAATACACTAAACAAAGCAACCAACATCAACATTTTTCAAAACTTCAGTGCGTAGGTACCTATTTAACGGTATAATCTCTAATATGCTTAAAATAAATTTAAAATCATAATTAAAGATCTCTGGGGGAATACAATTTTTCCTTCACCATTATCCTCGACTTTATAATCCAGTTAGGTCCTGAGAATACTCTTCAATTATCATTCAGCTCCCGCACCGCTTTTCAGGATTTCCCATCGAGATACCCACACTCTATGAGCTCTCTAAAAAGTTAGGTTTCTACCATACTGCAATAAGACATCATTTCCAGAGGGAGAAAGCTTCGCTGCACCCTCAAAACCTACGATCATAGAGTCTCTAGCATCCCTCAATATCTCATTAATCCAGTATACATTATGGACCGATATTTCCTTCACCCGGTTGCAAATAATTTGCTTCTGGACTCACCATGACCGAGATCATCTGCGTCATCGTGGATCTACCTATTTTTCGTCTTCCTTCAGGTTTATTTTCGAGCAGCCATTTCGGGGTTGCGCTTTTTCCGTATGTAGTCGTATGTAACCTAACCATCGAAGCATTATTAATTTTACACATTTTGGGAGTTCCAGCTTATCATAGAAGTTCTAAAATTTCTAGTTTTTACAACTATAGCATACTCCACTTTCATTGACAGCTCTGAAAAATGTATAAGCTTTGGTCTAATTAGTGCTTTGTACAACACTACCTCGTTTTTTATGGACATCTTGTTCGACTTTTCTTTGTTTTTGTGGGGTCGAAATAGCAATGCTTTGCGATTATGCAGCAAAAAAATTACTTTATCTTTTTTGCTTCCTTTAACATTCAATACTTTTAAGTAGATTAAACATTTACTTTTTACTTCCTTTCTTTGGTTTTTATGGGTTACTTTTTTTTACTATTCAATAGTAAACTAAATCTTAATCCGACTATGTTAGAATGGGAAGTAAGTCGGGTCTATCTTTACAATATAACATTGTACACTTTTTCAATTTTGACTTGATAAATATTAAATTAAATAAATACAAATATTATTTTAAAAGTTAAAAGACACGAGTTTATTTCACACACATATACAAATTTCTCCATTCGTGTTTAAAATATTAAATTAAAACCAATATTTCCGCTAAAATAATGGAAATATTTACATTTGACAAATGTCTTGACATTTCTCAGAAACTTTACGCGTACATGAATAAGTACACCCCGTTTGTCTTTGATTTATAAGAATCTCTAATATAATAAGCTTCTTATAATATGTAATACCTACTCCTATATTGCTAATGCCCATAAGTGGAGAAGTCAAGGACTAAGCGGGGCAGAAAATGTTACTTTTATCTCACTGCTGTCACTTGACCTGTTGTGCGCAAGCGTCGTGACTCTCATTTATCCCGTGTGGCGGCGCTGATTCTCGGACATGCGCGTAAGACTCGAAGTGACACCGGCATGGGTGAGACAAACACATGTTTCTGCACTGTAGTGATTTCGCCTATTTCCAGACCCTGCTAGCAATACAGGAGTATTACATACATGTGTAAAACTTGTTATTTAGAATGAGTGTGAACGCGGCTTAGCAGCATTTTAATTTAATAATATGCACCGTAATTGTGCTCTCGGGTTTCCGGCACTGTTGGGGCCGCTCAATTCAATCTCCTCCATAACACAAAGTGAAACAATAAATCGTGTCCGCGTCCACTCCTACGCATCCAATGCGTTGATCGCCATTTTCAATAAGGACGCAGCACAATAGCGGGTCAAGTCTTTCAGTCCAAAATAATAATTTTATTACATTTGACGTAGTACGTGCCGGTATTCAAGTAATTATGCCTCCATGATTATTTATATTTGCGGCGAACAGTTGCGAGCAATTTTCTAACAGTAATACTGCACTATCGCAGTAAAGAGAGATTTATTTCACATTCATGAGTGACAACTTTTTATAGTGTTTACGAAAATATATAAGCATGTTTCATTGTTACTGAGGGTCTTGGCAGCAAAGTAAGCACTATATTAATTTGATGCCCTGCCTGCTACACTAGTATTTTACTGTATTATAGCAGACTGATATACATAATACAGTAGCAGCAGAATCTCTTGCTCTTTCTAGAGGGCTCGTTCATGTTTTATCAATACACAAAGTGTCGTACATATAATATGTATTGTGCTAACCTGCAAACCCAACATTGATGGTGATATTCTATATATTCATTTTTTTTTTTTTTTTTAAATAGAGATGTGAACACGGAATACGTGTCACATCAATATTCTTACTATTTTCAAACTAAGCTAAGCGCTTGTGCTATGAAAATAGGACTAACTTGCTAGTCTGGAGTGAGGTTCGAACCCGCAACCTTTGGATCACGAGGCCAGTGTCCTAACCACGAGACCAACAAGCTACTCATTTAAAAAGTAACTCCTACACAACATCCACGTTCTTAACAATAATCTGAACCTCTAGCACACATTCTTTGTTTATGATAATTCTCTTAGTTATAACAATCGCAACTTTATTATTTCCTTAAATTGGCGATGTTACTTTGTATCAACAATTTTTACAATTTAATTTTTTTATCGTTTTTTTATGTTTATAGCGTTAATTTTGAGGCTAGGCATAATTTTTAAATTTGATTAAACAAAAATTTTGTTTTAACCACTCGGAAAAACATAACGTCTACGGTTTCTTGTTTACTAAAATAAGTAATGGAATGTTAATATGCGTACGTCATGACGAAGATACAGTGGTATCGAAACCGGTAGACTGAAAGTCACTCCAAGTATTTTCAATTAATTAAAATTAACAATTTGATTTTGCTTGCTTGTTAGTCACTTGCACTGTAGGTACACGCTTAATCATTGTGCAGGACATGTGATAATTCGTAGATGATTGCATTTGTTTGATACATTAAATATGCGCATGCTGTAGAGCAGACCGAAGACGCTTGTAATTGGGATATTGGGATGAGTTTGAAATAAATAATGCATTGTGGTTTTATGTATTTTTAGCAAGTATTCTGTTAGCGTTTTATTAAAAATGAAATAAAACAAAACACGTGGTAAATGCATCCAGCGCGTCTTCATAATAGGTGTTAGAAAAATGGCAAACGCACTCATGCTGTAAATGCGAAAATTGACGTTGAATCTTTCGGGCTTATACATGTCGTAGCCATCTGGTTAAATTAGCCAGGTGATTGGACGCCTAGGCCGTTCATTAATCGCCGGCAACCAATTGGATGCCTAGACCTATAGTGATTGAACTAAAATTACTCAACGTTTAACAACTTGGCGTATTGAAAGTCAGCCCTTTGAAGATGACTGACCAAGGCAGTCAAGTGATTCAAATCTGACCTCACCTAACCTAACCTAACATTACAAATTCATAAATATCCAATTTAACTAAATGCCTACACGACGTTCAGCCAACTGGTTAAACGTTGCTCTCAATGACCTGGCTAGTTGTCCTTCAGCCATTTAATTGAATGGCGGCGTTTACCTGGCTAATTTAACCAGATGGCTGCGACATAACTATTAGATATACTGAAAAAGTGTGATTAAATTGCATGTTACTTTAAAGTTTAAAGTATTGTACGTTGTCATGCAACAAAAAAAATGTGCAGTCAAAATTATGTTAAAGTTAGACAAATAACCATCAAAAATTACAATGATGAGCAGATACAATTTTTCATTATTCGGGAATGTATTATTGTTCGTAGAATGATTTCATTCCTTGGGCTAAATCACAAATTATGTGTGCCGTAGTAAGCGTATTCGCTTGGTTTTTGCATAAAACAAAAAAAATCAAGAGTTTTGCTTAAATGCGCGAGATGCACGTCCGCCAAGCGTACACGACCGTAAGTGCTACTTACGGTCACGGTGTCGCTCTCGCTGCCCGCGCTCCGCCCCGCGAATAACGTAAAAATAATAATAGTGCACGAACCAGGCTTACAGGGATGTTCACAATATGTCCAATTTATTTTGCGTTCAAACTAGTGATGGGTCCGCTCTGTACTAACTACTACAATGTAGTACTGCATTACACTGAAGTGTTAATATGCCTTTTGAAGTGTAGTGCACACGACAAATTACACACACTTCAAAGTTATTGAAAGTAGAGTAGCCGGCAAACATCTTGAAATTTTTCGGCGTAGTGGGGGGGAAGTTTGCGCATGTACCATTCCACCAACGAGACCCAAATTATGCCTTCTGCGCATTCCCCCACTACGCCAAAAAATTTCAAGAAGTTTGCCGGCAACTGTATTCAATTTCTTCAAATAGTACACTTCATTTTAAAGTGAACACTACAAAGTGCACACACTTCAAAGTTATTGAAAGTATGAATACATACTTCGAATAGTACATTTTTATGTGAAATTTTTGGAAAGTTGATGTAGATAAATGAAGAAATCTCTGGAAACTGAAACCCCCCCCCCCCAAAAAAAAATTTGGGACTGAACGAAGAAATCTCTATGTGTTTTGATATATTTTTTTTGACCTTTTTTTTAGGTCGCCAAATGTTATTTTACCAAAGAATGTTCACTTCACTTCATTAGTACTACAATTCTGTAGTACTGCAATAGTTCACTTCATTACTACAATTTATTTATTACATTACTACACTTCATTACTACTTCAGTACTACAATTTCGTAGTACTACAATTAGTTCACTTCATGTAGTTTTTACTACAAATGTAGTGTACACTTTGTAGTCTTAAAACTGGTGAACGTGTGTGTGTTGTAGTCTTCGTTTTGAAATGTAGTTTTTCCCTTCGCTAGTTCAAACACACCCGAACCACATTAGCTAACTGACGCGCCCTCGGAAGAAGCGAGGAGGCCAGCGAAGAACCGAACCAAATGAAAAGTAAAAACAAACAAGACTTCTCATTACGGTACCCGTGATTACCGGCAGGTAATTGGCGATGTGAATAATATAAAATAACTTAGCGTTCGGAACAATGGCAACGAGCATTATTTTAATTACAAGACTCACCCGTTCTCATATTTACTTTACCTCGTTCTATTGGGAAAACATTACTTTCACCTCAGGACGGTGTGCCAAGATCAGAGCTCTTTTTGGCAATAACAACATCGGTCATGCTTAATGCTAGCGCTGATCTTTTGGTGTGACCTTTTACGGGAGACATTTATCGCTGCACAGTTTTATAAAATATCAATTATTTTCTGACATTTTCATTGATTGGGTACGCAGGCCGAATGATGGCAGGTTAACAAAAATTACATTAAAAAACTAGTTGAAAGCCTGCCTGTAATGACAGAAAATATCATATTTTTAAGTTACACAGAAGTTATTATTGAGCACATGGAAGTGTAGTCAACCGCTGAGGGCTTTGGTATGATTATCGCATTCTGTTATGTCCCGTCTTCTTCTTTTATACGGAGTCAATGGTAATGCAAATGAAAGAGAAATATATATTTTTGCATGAATCATACAAAACATAGACGTACTATAAATATAGACTAGTCACTAAAAAACAAATCTGAGAGTTTCTGCTCTATTCTATTGCGTACTAAATGCACCAATCAGAAAGAGATAGAAATTATTTTCATAACCAGAAGAAGAATAATAAGAAAGGACAATAAAACATAATTTTTAACAACGAATGCATATGAAGTTAGTAGCGAATTGCGGTATTTATTCTATGGTCTTTTCGATTTCTTTCTTATAGCGCAGCATACGTGTAAAAGAGATACAAATATAAACAGGGTTGTGTATTGTATTAATATTTTATATATACATCGCGCGGACATTTATACATTTTGGACACCCCTAGGCCAACTCCCGCAATGTGCGTCTATGTTCACAGTAATTCGTGTGGTCGTTCTGTGTAGCTGATATTTCGGTTTGTAACTAGTCTATATTTATAGTACGTCTATGAAACCTCTGGCGGTTGACTTATAGTTAGGTAGGTACCTACCTATAATGTATACGCAAAGCTCAGTTCAAGATGGTAAGATTTTTTCGTATAAATATTTTATCCGAAGGTTGACGACGTTATTAAAAATATGACGAACATACAAACGGCGAAAATAATAAGTATATTAAAAATTATTGCGCGATTAATGATTGTGAATATAACCAGCTCTGAAAATAAAAAAACAGCATTCAGAAGAATTTATTTAAGCAATTTAAATAATTGTGTGAATTTAAAACAACTTATTGACGTTTTATGACTCTTGTTAACAAAGACTTATAAATAAATTTTATTAAAATGTCGACAAATCTTTTGTAAAGTGATTAACATTTGATCAATAAGCCATGATGTATAAGTAATAATTATGTTAATTGTCGAAATGAATTAAACGTGACAGAATTTTAGCAGTTCTTCGTATCGTACCAGAATATTAATGAGTACCCAATGAGGCATTATATAAATGTAAATATAATTAATTTAATATAATGTTATGGGTAGTATGCAATTCACATTTTAACCGTGATTTTTCTGACCATTTTCCATCACGTCTTATGGGCGCTGATGTTGTTGATTTATTTTTACAAACTTCGTTTACAGGATTATTATTAAAAAATTTTAACTTATTAAAAAATTTCTACAAGATCTAGTAAGTTGATTATATATATTATTTATAAAACAAACCAACTGTCACACATACGAACAGTCACTGAACCTAACGATAATTCTTAATGCATAATATCCTCAATCCTAATGCATCGCCACGTCCGGAAACGTGACAGAAAAGAAAGATGTCTGATGCGCTTCGCGCCATGCCATCGTCACCGAGTGAAATAATTCCAGTCCTGTTTCTTCTTGACATCGGAACCACGACAAACACAATTATTACACTTTAATACATTTATTTAGATCATTACATCAAGTTTACAAGACTTTCGTTTGTATCGTAAGACTAAATGATGTGCCGCTTTGACATTTGAGCGGCTAACGCGATTTCTCGCTCGAGATTTTTTCCTCGCGGTCAGTGAGAGTGAATTTTTTACCCGTTCATTCCTTTTTTTAAAAAAGTGTCAGTGCAATAAGGAAATCGCGAAGGTTGACGAATTTAAACCGGTGAATTTAATGTAGGTACTTTTTTATCTTCGTGGCATCACTGCGAATTTTAAAATTTAAATCTGTTCGAAACGGAATGCTGACCGCGCGAATTATTTTCGTGTTTTACGCGGTAAAGCGTTTTAAGATAACCGAGGGTTCCATTAAATACATACAAACGTACATATTTCGTATGTGGAGCCCATAGAGGAGAGTTTGTGTGTTCATTACGCTTCCGTACTTTATTGCATTAGTATTTTTAAAAATCGAATTAAAACAGCAGATATGAGGAAAAGGCCATCTGTACCTAATATTTTTTTCTTTTTCCAGGTCCTTTTGCTGACCCGTACCACATGAGGTCGCCACCATGGTGATCGTCACAAGAGTGAGTATTTTTTATCCCTCTCATATAATCTACATTAAACACCAGTTATAACCATTATTATAAATATAAATGATATCGTAAATCGTCGAGAACCGTTGCAACGCAATCTTCCTAGTGCAATGCGATATCTCTAGGTACCTACATGCATCGGTAACTTCGGGTTCTTACTAGTAAGTAGGTATCCAAGTCAGTTAGTAAAACGTCTAATGGAAAACAATATCGGCTATTTACTGCAATTTTTAGTCAAAATCTCTTCTTACTACACTCCTAATAGTAAATATCTAGTCTCCTCACTACAAGACGGTATCATTTTTCAATAATATAAAATGACACGAAAATTAATTCTGACTAATAACTAGCTTCACACAAGATCAAACTGTACATAATGTAGACATATATTGTCGCCGATGATTTATCAACCGTAATTAATGCACAGACGACACAGTCGGCTATTAATTTGACATTCTGAATTAAGTATATGTAAATTTAATTCAAAAGATTTGGTATGATTTATGAAAGAAATGCCTAATAGATTGTGATACTGTTTTTTTGTAAATAAATTAAACCGATGAAGGGGCGGCCACTCTGAAACTGGTTGGGATTAAAAGATAGAAAAAATTGTTTGATCCAAGTGACTTATTTTTATTATTAAATCGTTCACCTTTCTTTTGGTGACGTGACCATTTTGAAAAAAAGAGAGACTTTCTTGAGTGTGTTGGTATTGACTTTCTCTCTCTCTGTGGGAAAGGATTCTTCGAGAGTATTTTTTGCATCATCATATTATTATTATATACTTTCATGTGTATGTAAAAACAAAGCATAATGATGATACGTTATTACACAAATTGTAGCATACGTGATAATTCCTATCAAATTTGTCTATAAAAAGAAAGCCTTTGCTGTAAGTCTTTTATTTTTACGAGTATTAGTTACAAGCATCAAGGGATATAAGTATTTATTTCCAACATGCATTCTCTTGAATTTTTTTTTAAGTTCAAAATTGACTAACTGCTTTTATCACCTGACTTAACATATTAATTTACTCAATATTTCAAAGGAATATGCCACTTTTAGTTTTACCCACAAAGGTGACTATTTATATTCGATGATTTATGTGTAGGGTACCTACATCATTTTGGGCGTTTTTTCGAACTCAATTTAAAAAAATGTATTTACAATACGTTTATTGATGTTTGAAGGATATACAAAAAAAAAATAAAAGAAATTGAATTTGCGGCCCTCGTAGCCCAGTGGGAATGACATACCGAGGGTTCCGGGTTCCATTCCCGGTGAGGTCACAATTAATCTATGTGATTTACTCAAGCCTGAGTGTTTTGTGATGTGTTTCGCTTTTGTAATTGGGCCTCTCGGCCTGTTGAAGAGTAAAAAAAAGGTTCTAAGCTGGTAAATTTGGAAGTAAAAAAGGGGTGTAGTGGTTGACATGATATATCAAGTTCAATTTAACCGATCAACTTAATTTTTCACAGAACTTCAATGTAGATATACTTTTTTAACGCCCCTATACCTCTTTTATATCAAAATTATTGTTTAACTATTTTAAAAAAAAAAAGTCGGAATGTGACTTTTTTCAAACATCCGCGATTTTCCGAAAAAAAAAATCGTTTTCTCTTAGGTAGAAGCTATAACAACATATTTATTTATTAAGAATCTTTTTATTTATTTTGTTGTTAAAAGATGATCAGAAAGTTTGCAATCGTGTCAACCAGTACACCCCTTTTTTTACTCCCAACTTTACCAGCTTGTAACATATTCAATTTTAATTTTTTTGCTCTTAATTTTTTTTATATTTTAAAAACATCAATAAATTGTAAAAAAAATAATCTGAAAATATTTTTTAATGAGCTCGTTAAAAAAGCACAAAATTTACATCTCTAGACCAGAATATCCCGCAAAGAAGTATGCGATTGTGTTTCGAATTTAGTGTTAAAAGCTATAGACGTAACAGTATAAATTGGCGTGCGAGGGAGGGCGTCCCCGTCGCGTAACAGAAGTTGCCAGGGTGTAAATTTATTACACATTACATAATGTACAGAATGTCCAGTGACCAGTGTCGGAGCCTTTAATAGAAATTTGGTCGGGCAACACTAAAAAAACGAACCAGTAATGGCGGCCGCTCTATCTGTCAACCTGTCAAACGGTAATATCGGTCCATTATTTGCTTTTTCAGTTTCGCAAAACTTTAATACTTCATTGGCAATTGTTCTTGCACCATCCACTGTTTTGGATGTTTTGGAAATAATAATTCAGTGTATATTGGAAATCAAGATGTCACAGCTCACGCTCAAATACGAGAACGAACTGAATGACAGGGCGAGGGGTTACCGCCGGATGCGGGCGGGGCGGGTTTTAGTTCCAAAGTCGCCGCACGCCAATTTACGTTGGGCAAGCAATACGCCTAGATCTTCAGCGACCCGAACTAGCTATAATCACGTGTGATATATGTTCATGAACGCGATCTTTATCGTATTATTCGCTTAATCGGAACCGTTTTGGTGAATAAAGGCAGGTAGATTTGATTAAATGGGGGAACCGGGGGGAAGTCGCGTCAATTTAAAATACAGGAAATAGGCGAAGCATTCATTGAAATTTGGTGCATTTTTACATTCGGTATTACCAACCCATTATTTACGCATGCATCCAGTTTACATGTGGACACACGTGGGTATAAATGAATTGGAAGTACGGGCTATTTAATCAATTGAGTTTCATTATTCAATCAAAACTCTTATCATCCGAACATGTAAAATTTTAGCTACACAGGGTTATTTGTAAAACATTAATAACTTCACAGGACTATATTCCTGCCTTGATCGTAAGTCAAAAATGTTCAAGCAACTATGTATGACCTAATGTCAATGGTTATGGATATATGCTATATCAAAGTTTGTATTTTTTTTCAATATTTCTGACTCATTTGTAGTAAAACGTTGGACTATCACTTCAATAACTTATATCGAATGTGAAAAATTCATTCCCTTTGCTAGAAGTCAAATAAAATAATAAAACCTTTGAATTCCAATTGGAAAACATTCCATTTGGAATTTCTGCAGGGTTTTTATCATTTTATTTTAACTTATATTGAAACGAATGAATTTTTCGTAATCGATATAAGTTGCTGCAACGATTGTTCAACGTTTTCTAAAAAATAAGTCAGAAATACTGAAAAAAAGATTTTCGCGGGTTCGAGCCTCATTTCAGATCAGCAAGTTAGGCTCGATTTAAGAGTCAATACTTAGATTATTTAAAGGTTAAGATACGTCTTAAAAGCGTAATTTTCAGTAAAAAATACATTTTTAAGGCGTACAACCTTTAAATCATCTAAGTATTGACTCTGAATTCGGGCCTTACCTACCTACTGCTAATTTTTACAGCACAGGCATTTACCTTATATTGAAAATAGTAAGAATATTGAAGTGACACGTATTATTGTACGCATCTGTATTTTTATTAAATAAAAAAGTGAATATTTGTCTACATATCATGTAGAAATGATTACTTATTTATCTGCAAATTTTATTAATTGTGGCAACATACAGGGTTGTTTGGAAAACATTAATAACCTCGCAAGACTATATTCCTGCCTTGATTATGAGTCTAAAATGTTCAAGCAGCCATGACCACATATCATGTATACACGACATCGGAAAACATGATAAATATACTCGTATGTCGCCAAAAACGGTTTATATGGAAATAAGAGTTGTAGGTATATGGGCGCAATGAATTGTGTGTTCTATCTTCAATAACTTTTCCGACACCATATATTGTCAAAAAAAATTATGCAATTCATGTTACGCACACTAAGCAAATTGAATCCTTCCTTGAAAAGCAGTCTGCCTTGGGTGGATAGTGATCTACGTCACACTGTCATGGTGGCCGCACTGTCTGAGTTGGTGATGGATTCGCGGGTTCACCCCGTCCATTATAAATTCAGATTCGTTCTTTAAACAGGAAGTCCCGCTCGGTTCCGGTCCGCCGGCCGCGGCCATATTCCGCGGAGCTGATGACCAGAGCTGGTCCGGCGCTTCCCGCTGGCGGCAGAACGCTCGCCGCGGCGGCTTTTCTTACCGCCCATCTCCGCGCACATTTCGCAATAGACACTACCGTAGATGCGGTGACTGTATCCTCCTCACCAAGGACTGGGACCTCGTTCGTGATATTTTTCAAAATTTAAGAAGTTTTTAGTGCCGTTCACTTAAGGCGGCACATTCACTGCAAATGCATATTTCGGCGTTATTTTTTTTACGAAAATTGTGGGTTTTTATTATTAATTTATATCGGAATGTATACTCTAACAATTTTTTTAGGGCAATAACTTAGATAGAATAAAAGTAATAAACTGAACATTATTATTAATAAAATATAAGCATTAATCGACAGGCCGCGGCCAAAAAATCGTTTTTAGTGTCCTAGGCGGCGGTAATTTTTAATGAATATTTATATGCTCGTATAATATATTTTTTTATAGGTATAAAGTATACTTTTTTATTTAGAATCCGTACTAAGGAAATTAAGAAATACTCAATATTAATAAAGTTATAATGTTTTAAATTTGCAAGAATTTTTTACGTTTTTTGTTGATTTTAAAACGCTTTTTATTTATATAAAGATATGATTTTAAACAGTATGTTCTATTTTTCCCGTATTTTGAGGCTTTACTCACTTAATTAAAGTTAGTTTTTTTAAATAAAAACTCCTTAATTGATATTTAAAAATAAACTAAAAAAAAGTATGAAATGTGTCGATAAATGACGTAATTATAAAACAGAATGCCGTTGGCAACTGCGTCATTTTTTGGCGCATTTCATACTTTAAAATTTTTATTTTTAAATAATAATTAAGGTGTGTTTATAAAAAAAAAACTAACTTTTATTTAGTGAGTAAAGTATCAAAATACGAGAATAAATAGAATATACTGTTTAAAAATATCTCTTTATATAAATAAAAAGCGTTTTAAAATCAACAAAAAACGTAAAAATTTCTTGATTTCCTTAGTAAAATTCTAGATAATGAAGTATGCTTTATGCGTATAAAAACATATTTAAACAAAAAACAAAAAAACGTAAAAATTTATTGATTTCCTTAGTAAAAATTCTAGATAATGAAGTATACTTTATACATATAAAAAAACATATTATGCGTACATATAAAAATTCATTAAAAATTAGCGCCGCCTAGGTCACTAAAAACGATTTTTTGGCCGCGGCCTGTCGATTAATGCTTATATTGTATTAATTATTATAAAAAATATCCAGTTTATTACTTTTATATAATAACAAAGGTTCTCTCTAAGTTATTGCCCTAAAAAATGCAGCATAGAGTATAAATTCTGATATAAATAAATAATAAAAACCCACATTTTGGTAAAAAATAAAAACGCCGAAATATGCATTTGCAGTGAATGTACCGTGCCGCAAAACCGGGAAAACCTACCTAAATATTTCGAAAAAATCGACTTTGTTGCATTTTCTTAAAGCTTGTGGTTTTAAGAATGTCTAGTGAAAATTTCATGCAAAAATTTAAAAAAATATATAACAGATAATAGTGGCATCCCTTTGTTGATTACTACTACTGCTTTCATGTATAAATGATACCAATACCATAATTTATATTGGTTTTCTTTAAAAAATTCACATAAATTGCCTTTTTCGCGCTTCGTAGGTAGGTATTCCCCCTTAAAAGGATCCAGAATCATTATCTTTCTGCAAAGATAAATCCACGAAACGTAAATATTAGAATAAATGAGCATATTAGATGCCTAACGAATACATCAGGGACCTCCATTAATTGCGGGAGATTGAGAATAAAAATATTGCTATTTCGGTATCTTAACAGTTATTCTACAACATTGTAATACCGTCAATGTTGGCGTTTTAAGTTTGAGAGGTTTGAAATTAATGAATTCAATCAATCAGAAAGCTCTAAAACCTAAACAAACATTATGTTACTCACAAATTGTGTATAACTTAACGTTTTTTTTACGTTTTAGAGCTTTCTGATTGATTGAATTCATCAATTTCAAACCTGTCAAACAAAATTTAAAACGTCAAAATTGGTGGCAATACAATGTTTACAATAACTGTCAAGACGCCGAAATAGAAATATTGCTATTTTCAGAATACGGCCGATTGTCGCGATAAACAATCGACGGGGGATATAATTTTTTTTTAAATTCGTAAAAACGCTTTCTTAATTAATAAAATTAACATTTCAAACCCTGTGTAACACAGGGTTTGAAATGCCAATGCAAAATAATTTTATTTGTAAGCGCCAGAGATCCGCTCGAATCCCCATTATTTCAGTTATTCGAAAGGAATTTATATATTAATTAATGTAATTTTATTTTAAAAAAAAAGTTATTTATATGACGTTAAACTTGTCTAGCCCTCTGTTTACCACCCAGGGTACCCGGGTACCCTTGCGTTCTTGCAGTTATAGAATGTTACATGAATTTATCCATTACATCAACACCAGATTTAACTCACTCGCTCTTACTCATCGTCGTTTTCTCCTAATAACTCCACCTATCGATCGTAAAGAGAAGGGGTATTTTCAATGATTTTAACTTAACTTCCGCACGCGCGGGAACAGATCAACGAGACCGTCATTTTTTTGGGACAGGGGTGCAGTTCATTTCCTGCAACTCTTCATTAGTCAAAGGTTCGCCGTGTGATATAAAAAAAATTAAATTTCATCTACATCAATACCTTCGATGCCTCCGAAAATGATTATAAGACTAGCCTCTTCGATCATGGGAGGAGTCCTTTCACACAAATGATTATACGCAGAGAACTTTAATCTAAGCTTAAACTCAAGGCGCACAGTTTACACCCGCGCTGTAAAAGTAGGTTTCCTGCTAAGCATCGGACCTCCCTTCGATGATATTTTGAATTATAAAATTGTTATAATAATTTATGTGATCTTCAGCATTAATCTAAACAATCTTTTCCAAACACCTTTCGTACACGACTCGGGCCCGGTTGTTTCAAGTTCGATCAAAGTAAGCGGAAATACTGTCTTAAACTGAGCTGGTCACGCGAAATCTCGAAGAATTGAGTTGTTTCAAATTAAAAATCTGTTAAAATCAGATTAGGGTGTTGCAATTGTGTAAAATAAAAATCATAGACAAATGCACGCCAAAATAATTTTGCATATGGCAACACATAATTTAAATTTCATTTGAAAGCAAGCAGATCAAAGCAGATGTTTCGAAACATGTCATCAACAATGCTGTTTTACTGAAGATTTCCACAAGAAGATGAAAGGAGACTAGTGGGCCGCATTACGCAACTAATTTAATGTTTTGTTACTTTGTTCCCGCCTAAATGCGTACTGTCCAACAGATTTTCGAAGTAGATTCGAGAATACGATGAAAAGCGCCAGGAAGGTTAGTTATTGACGAAATTAAATGTTATCTTACCTATTTAGTGTTAGCAAGAACAATATGTTTTTATTTGATCTGTATTGTATTTCTTTAGTTTTTCTGTTTATAACCTTTTCTTTGTTTGCAGGTAATAAGAAAAGTGAATCCAAAGCCTACGACTGATATGCAGAATAAATTATATGTGGTTCAGTTAGATATTTTCAAAACCCAACTATCTAAAGAATCGGCAGGAAATTCACGAAGTTGTTTTGGAAAGGCATAATGCCAAAAGAGATCTGGCTTAATTTTATTACAAGTTGTATTTTTTATTAAAATATTCATTTTCCTGTTAATAGGTAGGTATATAAAATACAATAAAATAAAAGAATTTCATACACCGAATATATTGTTTTATTACTATTATTCCGCGGACGTCCTCTGCTTCTGCTGCTTTCGACAAACAATTTTCCTTGCCATCCTTTCTTTGCTCATCTGTTCCACATGACCAAACCAGTGGCCATGTCACTGGCTCTGCATACTGAGAATTCCGAGTTCGATTCCCGGTGAGGTCGCAATACATCTTTCTGATTTCTTTAAAATCTAGGTGTTCTTGTCAGACCGCAATTAAAATTGGGCCTTCAGGCCCATTGTAGCATTAAAAATTGCTGTACATTTGGTTTGAGGGCATAGTCCCGGTCTCCTACAATATAGCAATTACCAAATCTGGTACCTAGTACCGTTTGTCGTAACTTGATATTTTGTTTGGACATAATGACAAATATATTTCTGATTTTTATAGTGCTCTTCGGCTGACTAAAATGTGGCTGTGGTCAGCCATTGCTCTGGTAATGGCTGACACTATCCGCAGTCCAAGAAGCAGTGTTCCAGATAAATCACCTACGCACCTTTCATGGATATAAATGTAAAATTATCAAAACCCGAGTGAAATAGAAACCTTGAAAAAAAAATATTGTCGACAATGCCCTGCGGTAAAATTCATTTAGAGTTGCGGAAAAATCAATTTCTTCTGACAAAAAAGTATTGTTCGAGATCTAAGTAAATTACTTCTCCTGTTAAGGATATACTGTAGGATCAGTCGATCGTCAGAAAAGCCTGTGTCACCCTACATAATATTGTACATTTCGACACTTTGTATGTAAAATGTCGAAAAATTAATAAAAAAATATTTTATTGACAGATGTCAATTACATTGCGCAGTGCGCATGTGCGACTCTGACCGAGAGTTTAATCTAAAATTTCCGCTCAGAATTCTCCGACAGATTTCGCTTAATCCGATTTGAAACAACCCGTTTTTGAAAAAAGTACTAAAAATTTCAGTTTAAACTCTACGCTTACTTTGATCGAACTTGAAACAACCGGGCCTCGGTGACTTGAGGAAGTTGTTTACAGAAACTTTCGAAGATAACAACTCAAACCATAGTCATGGATTACGGTTAGAAATTTAAATAGTATTTTTCATAAGATAAGGAATATATAGGTAATTAAGATTTGTTTCCTTGAATTTTAAGTAATGCACAGCTTTTTTGCTTGTATGCGCTGCATGCCACTGCTTGTCTTGTATGAAGATACCTAGGATGACCTATAATATTAAAATAAAAATAAATAAAAGCAATAGTGGCTCGTTTGCCTACCTAAATTATTATGGTATTCGCCGATTACGTCAGATGCCGTACTGCAACCAGTTATGTGTGATGCGACTAATGAATATAGATAGATAGGTCCAACGATACTTCAGGGCCGGGGCTAGTTGTAATTCGTGCGAAAGAGAAAGACGCGCTTTTCGATGGATTTTGATGAGAAATGCGTCACAAACTAGCAACGGCGTAGATGACCGATGCGCGGCCATCAGTGCCAGCTACCTGGCCATTGCCGTCAAAAGGATATCGACTGTATTGGCCACTGCGCGGCCGATAATGGCTACTGCGCGGCTATTAGCGTTTGCGTTAACTATCGCCCATTGTCTGTTGCTTTTCATACGAATTGGTTAATTTTTGATAAGGACAAAACCACGCACTGAATACTGCGTATTTAGCGCAATCATAATATAGATTATGGGACTGTGAATCATAATTTACGTACACGTATTGTTTTCTTTTTCTTTTACCGCTTGTTCTGAGAAAACAATTCTTAGATTTGCCCACAGTTACATATTGGGATCATTATTAAAGATAAATTATAGAAGTCTCAAAGAGACGAAGCTGTATCATATATCATACATACAAATATAAATATTTAAAAAATATTTTTAGGCGTATTCTATTACTAGCTGTAACCCGTCAAAAATGACGGTACTTTTAAATGTCGGTTCCTAAGGAATAAGTATTTATTTATTTTATTTTAAAAAATCGTAAAAAAAAATCGCTAAAAGTTTTTCGAAAAAAAAATATTATAAAAAAGTTACGGACATTACACGTAGTTACTGACAACTAAAATATTATAATTGGGATAGGGTAGGATCCCCAATTATTGGCACTTTAAGCAACCTGATAATTTTGCTTTGTTGAATAAATAGCATATATATATATATATATATATATATAAGTTCGCTTGTTAAGTCGACCACTCCTTTAGTTTGGTGGATTTGTCCTTTTTCTTAACGTGGTATAATTTATTTAAGAAAATAATCAGGTTACCAAAAAAATAAAGTTTAACGATATGCTTACACATTCCCAATTATTGGCACAAAAAATCCAATAATTATTTTCATCATTTCGATTTAATAAATTCTTCATATATGCAGATAGTTAGGTAGATTTGTATAATAATTCTGAAGAATATCATATATACATTAAAAAGAATATTGCTTAATATGCCACATTAAAAATATTCAAGTATCATTACCAGCTGCGAAATCTATATATACTATTTCACGAGAAGGACTACAGATGTCTCTAGCATAGTCCCATCAAATATATGAAAGTATCAAATATATTGTTAATACATACATATGTATATATATATATATATAGAGAGTTATTTGTAAAACATTAATAACCTAGCAGGACGATATTCTTGCCTTGATTATGAGTCGAAAATGTTCAAGCTATTATGACCTAATATCAATAGTTATGGAGATATGCGCCATCAAAGTTTGCATTTTTTTTCAATATTTCTGACTTATTTTTTGTAAAACGTTGGACTATCGTTACAGTAGCTTATATCGAATATGAAAAATTCATTTCCTTAAACACAAGTCAAATAAAAAAATAATAACCTTCAAATTCCAATTGGAAAACATTCCAACTGGAATTTTTTCAGGCTTTTTATCATTTTATTTAACTTGTATTGAAACGAAAGAATTTTTCGTAATCGATATGAGTTACTGTAATGATAGTCCAACGTTTTACAAAAAAAAGTAAGAAATATTTTTTAAAAAATGCAAAATTTGATGTCGCATATCTCCTTAACTATTGATATTAGGTCATAATAGCTTGAACATTTTCGACTCATAATCAAGGCAGGAATATAGTCCTGCGAGGTTATTAATGTTTTACAAATAACCCTGTATATACATAACTTTCAAAAATTTGATAATGTGCGGATATTCTTACGATGGAATTGGTGAGTGTTGCCTTGTTTAGAGCAAGGCTGCCCAACCTTTTTAACAGTCTGGTAAAATTGACGATTCAAAAATCACGGGCGGGCCACTGACTACTGACTATTTTTCCTTCTTATTTTTTTCCTTCTTATTTTTATTAACCTTATTAACAATTTAAATTAACCTTACTTATTAGGGTACTGTGAAACAAAAGAAATGCAATATTATGATATTGTCGTTTATTAAAATAGTAAAATAAATGGCATCTTCTGCCGAGTAAAGACACAAAATTTAAAAAATCAAAATCAAAATAATTGGTATAATTAATGTGATTTCTGAAATTGTTCCTGTTTTAATAATTCTCCTGTGTTAGGCGTCAGATCAGATGTTGCCAGTAATAACAAATCCAAAATATGATGCTCAGTCAGAGATGTGCGGTAATTATTTTTTATACAATTACGATTTGAAAATATCTTTTCATAAATATGTGTTGATCCGAAACTACTTATTAATTATTGAAAAGCCAGGTCAGTTCTTGGAAGAAAGTCTTTTTTGGCACCAATTTTCACAAATCTACAAATTCTTCCAGACAAGTTTGAGACTTTTGAAAGTATTTTTTCTCCAAAAAGGTCTTTAAGTGCAGAATGATTTTGCAGTCCAGTGAGTTCCAGCTGAATATTGGCAGGATAACTGATCATATAAGTGAAACTGACTGTGAAAGGATTCACAAAAATTTGTAAATTTTCTTTTATACTTTCAAAGCCCTGGAATCTGTTCTGAAACGACTGTAACAAGTAAGCATCTAATTTTAATCAAAAATAATTAACTGTCAATAAAAAGGTATGCGCGAGAGCTATTCTGTAGCTTGAACAAAAAAGATACTAGCTATCTATGATCTTCCGAGCAGGAAGATCAGGGCCCGCGGGCCCGGGGTTGGGCAGCCTTGGTCTAGAGTGATCACTTAGGCCAGCTCACACAGGTCGTAAGCCCTGGGCCATCATATAAAAATGCTTTCATACACATTTCTCATATAAATTGTGGCGCCTCTGTGAGCCTTCTATAATTTATCTTAATCAGCAATCATGTTGTCGATCATTGCATCATCATCCATTATTATGATTAATCCTGAGGAGAAATAATAAGGTAGTTTCCTGTTACTTTATTGCAACTGTTTGGATATATTAAACTTTTTTTTACATTTTTATAATGGGTGAATTATTGTCGATTTCAGGGTGATTACATCTGGATCGAACCGGTGTCCGGGCGGGAGTTCGATGTGGCCATCGGCGCCCGCGTGGTGTCGGCCGAGGGCCGGCGCATCCAGGTGCGGGACGATGACGGCTCCGAGAGCTGGCTGGCCGCCGAGCGCAGGATCAAGGCCATGCACACCAGCTCCGTGCAGGGTGTGGAGGATATGATCTCGCTGGGCGACCTGCACGAAGCTGGCATCCTTAGGAACCTGCTCATCAGATACAACGAGAACCTCATATATGTAAGTGTACTATTTAAAACTACGAGTGGCTTTTTCATAGCTCAAGTTATGTGCGC
Organism: Agrypnia vestita; assembly: GCA_016648135.1. Lineage (NCBI taxonomy): Eukaryota > Metazoa > Arthropoda > Insecta > Trichoptera > Phryganeidae > Agrypnia > Agrypnia vestita. Next base: position 252,762 of record JADDOH010000267.1, on the reverse strand, counting down.
TAGTTGCACAACATGGTCTAGCCAAGTAAGAAAATTGATACCAGCAAATGTCATTTGTTCAGTAATATTGTGCTTGTATCAATTATAATTTTAAAAAACAATTTATTTTAAACTCAAATCTTCGAACCACAGAATAACTTCGAACAAGGTAAAACGAGGTTATTGAAATATAGCAAAAATGTCTATAACATTAAAAAAATAGTTAAACAAGATGTTCTAAACGTAATGTGCATAACTTTGAACAGGGCCACCCTTATCAATAGGCAAGTAAGGTAAAGCCATTCAGGACGCCGTTTACAAAGATTAAAATGGAAAATAAATTTAAGTAAACAAATGAAAATCTGAATTATTTTATTTTTAAAATGTGGATGGAATGCAGAAAATATCAAGTATTCAAAGAAATAACAGACACATCAAAACAATGAGCTTAACGTAAGAGTCATTGTTTTGTGGACGATGGAATTTTTATCAACATTTTTAAAAACACTTCAATATTTTATATCAGTTATGCTGGAATAGAAGGGCTACCAATATCTAGGGATATTCCTGACTCTGGATATAGGTGAAACAAAAAATATTGCATAAAAATTTGGTCTAAAATACTCCATTGCTGAGATATATTCGGTTGACATTAATTACTTCACGTGTTTTGCATCTTTTGGGGATACCTACAAAGCAAACTGCAAAAAGGCAGTCACTGCAAAAGAAGAATGTGTGGGCATGGCATTGGCTTTTCATACGGGGAGTCACAGAATCAATTCCCTATGTATTAACTACAGTAATTGAGCCTCACAGCCTGTACTAGTTTTAAAATTTTAAAAAGGATTATGATGCGTGACGAAATAAGAGTAAATGAAGAATAACTCCCCAAGATATGGAATTAAATTTTTGAATGCTGCAAAAAATGAGCTGAAGCAACAAGACATTTAGCATTTAATTTGGGTAAAAATATTTTTTCTTTTATCTCAGTTATAGAACATTTCAGATCAAACTTTTGTATAACAATGTTTGTTTAGAATTTTATATTATACCTATATAAAGACTTGGTCTGAATCGCAATCAACCAAGGAGATGTTTTTCTTGGTCACAATGATCTTCGATCTGAAGTGTTCCTCTCTTATCGTAACTTATCACACAAAACACATTTGATCCTTCATATGGATCTGAAGGAGATATTCCCTTTATCGCAGATATCACCAAAATGATTTATAAAACATTAGAAATGAAAGAGAGTTTTTTCTTTCATCCTTTTATTGTATTATCAAACCATAGAAGAAAATACCAACTAAAAACAAATGCACAACAAAAATGCCACATTTCTTCCTTGTAAAACCATAGATGTCGCCCTCGGGTGCATCAATCACAATTATTGACAAACAATGCAAATGGTTTTGGCCATGACCCAAAGAGGTCGCTCGAACACATGTATTTAAAATATTTATATAATATTTTAATCAGAAAACAAAAGCAAGATAGATTTTATTTGTTTACAAATAAAGGTACTTAATACTAATTTAACAATAAAACATAAGATAAATTACACATTTTTTTGTTTTGTTTAATTTGTGGATTATGCCACTCTACTAAGCTACGCCTGTCCCAGAGTGGCGTTATAGAACACAATTATAATATTTTTTCGAAATCGTCCGTAATATTTATTTTCATAAGGTAGTAATTATGTATCTACAAAGTATCAAGTGGAATGTTAGTGAAAGTTGAGTGAGTAACTGTGTAGTCCAAGTGTAAATATGTGTAGAATAATTGTTTAATGTAAAAAGGGTTAAAGTTTTGTTTAAGATTATTTTTTATTTTCCTTAATTAATTTATTTATTTGTATAGGTATATATTTTTATTTGATGACATTATTATGCAATTACAGTAAGTAAATTTTCAGTTGCTGTTCTACCTTTCGAGGTAAGCCAGTTGTTTGCTAAAGCTTTTATTTTATTAATTGAGTATATTCTGATTTCCGGGAAGTCTGTTTTAAATATCGTCGGCTTAGGGTGTAAACCTGCTATCTGCACCAGAGTGAATTATACAGGGGACAATAAAAACACTTCAAAAAATTAAATATAACTGCAATCGAAAAAATGAAAATACCGTTGAAAGAATGTATGATCCTGGTCTTTACAAGCTCATTAATGTATTGAAATATTCAGTAGCCTTTTAGTTATTAGAGTTTTTATATTATAGCAGGTTTTCTCACTTAAATAGTAAACAATGAAATGTACATAGCAGGTTTTCATACCAATAAAATTCAAACAAATATCTCAATAATTACATTAATTTCCGTTACTCATGTGGTAAGTTTTCATAATACTGATGATAATCAAGCGGTAAAGTAGATTTAAGTTGTTGCATGTCATTAAATGTTCTCGCTGTTATTTTTCTCCGGGAATCTTGTAGATTTTTCGTTGTCTCCATTCTAATGGTTTTGCAACTGTCGATTTTCTTTGTGGTAAATTTCTCCAAGGATCACAGAAATTTTATTGAAAATATATTTCATCATCAGGAGTATATTTCAGTGATCTTACATCCGTAACTTTTGCATCTTCTTTGTCACGACCAGGACGGATGCTGTTAAAAAACTGAATATTGCCGAAAGTTTTGAAAAAATTGTGATTAAAATAAAAAACACATGGGTGCGGTTTTGTTCTCGCTACTTTGCAAATGGCTACATAGTCAGCAGGAACATTAATATTTTTATTTTTTAATGACCGTTCAATACTGGAATGCATACTGTCTTTTTCCATTTGCCCTGTATGTATGCCCTACTTCAAGGAACTTTTGTTCTATTACTATATTTCAACTCATTGAAATGTTCAGAAGAACATTTGCCACTGTGCTATTCCTATTTTGGTATGAGCATCCGTCACAGAAAATTAATTTGGATTCAGCTGAGAGTGTTGGTAAAATTTTATTTTCTATAATATCTGACCAAATACTGGCAAACTCCTCAGCGTTAACTCCTCCTTCAACTTCATTCCAAATGAAACAAAACACGTCTTTATTAATTACATTGTAAAATATTAGGTTGTGAACTTGCAGCTTTATTTTGTAGTAAAAACTACTAACATTAGATTTGGGAGCAGTGAGTACTGATTGCAAATCTACTGTGAATACATTCGATTCTGAATTTTTATCAATCTCCTTTTCTTTTCTGGCTTCATCTTTCCTCTTTACGTGATTCCTGTAGTACTCATCAGATACTTTGCCCAGAGAATATGCTGCACATTTTTCACATTGATCTTTCTTGGGATGAAATATTCCGATATTTTTCATGCCAAACACTTCATGAAATATTGTAAACGCGAGGGGTCGCACGTAATGAGATTCGCACCAATCTTTAAGATAGAAATCATAAAGCCGTTGTTTAGAGAACCATTCCGGTAGTAAATAATTTTTGTTGATTGTCGCCCGGCAGTAGTGAGATTTCATAACAGGTAAGGAATCGAAAAATCCATGAAGCTTTATACGTTCTTCTTCAAAAGGTTTTTAACGACTAGATTTCGTTATATTTTCTACAGATTTAAAGTTCTTCCAATTGAGAACGGTCCATTGGCCGATTCCTGTAGTATTTAAAAAAAAAGTTCTACATACTCTGATCAAAACGTATCATCAACTTTTAAATAGTAAAATAGACTCTGAGCCCTTCTCGATTTACTTTGTGATGTAGTTTTCCTTTTAATTCATATACAAAGTTACCATAATATCGACAAAAGTTTTTTTGTCCCCATGTCAGCTTCCAAAAATCATGAAAAATCTTTTGTCAGCATTCTTCAGTGACATAATGCATTTCATAACTCTTTTTGTATCCTTACATTTGTACCTGCCTTTAATAATGCGGGGCTGCTTAATTAAATAACAAAATACACGGAGCGCTCACAAATACGCGCCGCCGTCACAACTTCTCAGTACAAAAATGACAAACTAACATGGAGATAGCAGCTTTTCGCTTTAAGTATTTTGTGCGCTTAAAATAGCATGTTTACGTTTCGTTCAAAAAGCATACTTTATATTTCGATATTGATTTAGCTGTTTATCATACTTTATGCAGTTTTTTTTTCTCTTTCCAATGATATCAAAAACGTATTTTACCTAAAAAGTGTAGATAGCGGTTTTACACCCTAAGCCGACGATATGTTAAATATTTTAGGCCCTATGTATGAGTAATTTTTCTGTCCATGTGTTGTCTTAGTTTTTGGTATTTCGTCAAGGTTTCGTAATGCTTGTCTAGTATTATGTGAATGCGAGTTACTGGTTATGGGATAGTAACTTACATTGGTTTGTCTGTTCGGGATGGCAGATATTAATAAGAACACAAAGCAAATGCATTTAAAGTCTACTGTAGAGTTAGATACCTTATTTGGAGCTGTGAACCCATTCAGAATTATATAAGCATAACTAAAATCAATAACACAACTGTATTAAGAAATTTTTATGCATTATTGTAGCAATTGTGTATTTCTAGAGCTGTGTTACCTTTATGGAAGGTATTTCCTGGTCCCATTCTCTATCAGGAAGAAAAATTAGCATACGCAGTAAAATAGTTTCGGCATAGTAATGGAGTTCACTTACTTGAATCTATCATCAACTAACTGTGTAATTCACTTGGCATCACCGCTTTTCCTTATATCGGATCATGTGAGGTCTTTTGCGGATGCCCTTATTCCTGTTGCCTCCAACACTCATGTCATATATTTTCTTTACCATCCCCTCTTTGGTCATGTGTTTTTATTGAAACAGATATCCATTAACCCTACCTTATTTATTCATTATTAATAGATTCCCCATTTCCCATACATACACCCTTTTCACTGCATTTCGTCTACTTTTTTTGATTCTAAGCCTCATTTTCATGCTGTGTGCGTGTTGGAACTAGATCTTCATTAAGCACCACTAGTCTTACTTCATATGAAAAATACCTACTGACAACATTTGCATTCAGATCACCAACCACTTTATTTTTTACAGTCTTTTCGATGTTCCTTTCTCAACTTTGCCGTCTTTAGTAAACCTAAACACTTAAACCACTTCACATTTTCTAGGCATTCATACTATTATACTCTTGACTTTTCGGCTCTGAGATATAGATTTTGACTTTATTGACCAAGACGTTTGCGATGAAACAGACTAAATTCTTTTATAATTTAATGCCATCTATATAACTTTTCATAATAAATAGTTGTAGGAATAGCTTTAAGCAATGTCAACTTATCTAAATCTCTAAGACATATCTCATCCCATTGACACGGGCTTGTAGTCACTCTTTCACCTCTTTCGCTCACCATAATTATTGATTTGCTATCATTTATCAGAAGATTACTCTCCATACGTACACATCAGACATCCTGGTCACCAGGTACCGCAGATCAGCTACAGGTATCTACCATTACAGAAAGTGCGTAAGTAATAATAATCTGTATTTACTTTCCAGACATACACCGGCTCAATATTAGTGGCAGTCAATCCGTACCAAATCCTCCCAATCTACACTGCAGATCAGATCAAACTCTACAAGGAGCGCAAGATCGGAGAGTTGCCCCCACACATATTTGCCATTGGCGACAACTCCTATGCGCACATGAGGAGGTATGGCCAGGATCAGTGCATCGTCATCAGCGGGGAGTCCGGAGCAGGCAAGACTGAGTCCACCAAGCTGATTCTGCAGTACTTGGCAGCCATCAGTGGGAAGCATTCTTGGATAGAACAACAGGTATTATTAGAACCTTTGAAGGTGTATATTTATAACAACTAGATAGGAACTTGATCATAAACACAACCTGAATTTTTTTGCATACTTTTTAATGAAATACAGGGTGTAGCGGAGCTATGTCCACAATACTTTATAAATAGATTCCAACCTAAATTCGTAGTCAAAATGTTCAAGCAACATTTTTTTTGATTTCAACTTATTTAATAAATATTATATACATGGCAGACTTAAATTTCATGCGTACATTTAATTAATTTTCATATGCATGGTGTAACGAGCTAGTCCAAAATACTTTACAGGTGATTGATTATGATGGGGAGATGGGAGAAATGTGAACTTGACCATAGTGTATAAGATTCTTAAACCCGTGCCCTGTGACAATCATCTCTTCACTGCTCTGCGCAGAGGTCCTGGATTTGGGGACTGTCTGGCCCCATTCTGTGAAACCGTGGATGCTAATTTTTCAATAATAAAATTTAATTATTTACTGTATAATAAAAACAATATGTATGTTGCAAGAATAGAATATGTGAGAATTAGCTTCCCCGATCTCACCGTAAAGGGACCAAAGAGCCCCCAAATCTGGGCCCACCGCGCGGAGTTGGGAAGAGATGGAAGCCACATGGTTTATGACCTGTTGTCGGTAGATTTAAGGATACTTTATGTCATGACACCATCTCCATTTATTCCATCCCCTCCCTCCCCTCTAAAAGTAACAATTTTTGGTGTAGTGTATTCATTCATTAATTTGACAAAACAAAAACCCTGTCCGCCACTCCACACCAGTCTACCCCTCGCTGCCGCCGACCGAGCACCACCAGTGTCGCAGCCCCAACAGGGCACACACCATCAATGCTGTATCGTACACGAGCGTCTTAAAATATATGTTTAATAAACATATTGAATAGTTTGGACTGTAATATTACAATCAAATCATAAAAATTTAAATAAAAAACAATTCAACTGATGCAGAAAAAATCTAGAATATGAAAATTTAATATTGTGCTCTTTTAGCTGACTCTACTAATCTTTTCACTAATCCTCTCCGAACTAGTATTACTCAATCATTGTAATGAAATAATCAAAGTTTATTCAACCTTTGAAGTAGTATTTCATAATAATATATAATAATTATTCTGCAAATAGAATATGCAATATAAAATTAACTGCATCACATTTTATAGCATATTTCAACATAATTTTATGTTACTTATGTGTCCTCCTAATTGCATTTCATTTCAATGTTTAAATTTCTGACTATTTTAAACCAGCAAGCATATTATTCTCGCTCACTGGCTGTCGTCACCGTGAGGTTCGATGGACCTTTGTCTTCGCTCAGTTATCACTTTAATTTCAAACTTTCAGATACTGGAGGCTAATCCAATTTTGGAAGCATTTGGAAACGCCAAGACCGTGCGGAACGACAATTCGTCGCGGTTTGGAAAATACATCGATATACATTTCAACAGTGGAGGCGTCATCGAGGGAGCAAAGATTGAGCAGTATCTGCTGGAGAAATCTAGAATTGTCTCTCAAAACCCGGATGAGAGGAATTATCACATATTTTACTGCCTACTGGCCGGTCTGTCGAGGGAAGAAAAACAAAAATTAGAATTGGGAGATGCCTCAGAGTACAGATATCTCACTGGGGTAAGTACTTAGTTAAAATGAACAGCCTATTTTACTAATTAACGAGCAATTAACATTATAACTTATTTTGATTTGATTATGGTACTTCCTGATATAGAAATTGATTACATCCTTATTATATTGTTGTAATTATTTTTGCTTCAATTAACATTAATTGAATTTTTTAATTTTATAGGGAGGTGGAATCACTTGTGAAGGCCGAGACGATGCGGCAGAATTCGCCGACATCAGATCGGCCATGAAAGTTCTCTTATTTACCGAACAAGAAATCTGGGAAATTTTACGACTTTTGGCTGCCTTATTGCACACGGGAAACATCAAATACCAAGCGACAGTTGTTGACAATCTGGATGCGACGGAAATTACGGAACACATTAATGTTAAAAGAGTGGCTAATTTGTTAGGAGTACCGGTTCAACCCCTCATTGACGCTCTGACAAGGAAGACGCTGTTTGCTCACGGGGAAACAGTGGTATCCACATTAAGTAAAAATCAGTCCATGGATGTGAGAGATGCTTTTGTCAAGGGGATTTACGGACGACTTTTTGTTCTCATAGTTAAAAAAATAAACAGCGCAATTTATAAGCCTAAAGCATCAACCAGAAGTGCGATAGGAGTCTTGGATATTTTCGGATTTGAAAATTTTAACCACAATAGTTTTGAACAGTTCTGCATCAATTATGCCAATGAAAACTTACAGCAATTCTTCGTACAGCACATATTTAAATTGGAACAAGAAGAATACAATCACGAAGGCATCAACTGGCAGCACATTGAGTTTGTGGATAATCAAGATGCACTGGATCTGATCGCCATTAAGCAACTTAATATTATGGCTCTTATTGATGAGGAGTCAAAATTCCCCAAAGGAACGGACCAAACGATGTTAGCTAAATTACACAAAACGCACGGCTCTCACAGAAACTACCTCAAACCTAAATCAGATATAAACACGAGCTTTGGACTCAACCACTTTGCTGGTGTTGTATTTTATGATACGAGGGGATTCTTGGAAAAGAATCGAGATACTTTTAGTGCAGATTTGCTGCAACTTATACATATTTCAAATAACAAATTTTTACAACAAATATTTTCCGAAGACATAGGAATGGGATCAGAAACTCGCAAAAGAACACCGACTCTGTCAACCCAGTTCAAAAAAAGCTTAGATTCATTAATGAAAACATTAAGTAGTTGTCAACCCTTCTTCATACGATGCATAAAACCAAACGAATATAAGAAACCGATGCTTTTTGACCGTGGTTTGTGCTGTAGACAGCTTCGGTACTCTGGAATGATGGAGACAATAAGAATAAGGAGAGCCGGTTATCCTATCAGGCACAGTTTCAAAGAATTTGTTGAGCGATACAGATTTTTAATATCCGGAGTTCCCCCATCACACAAAACCGACTGCAGAAATGCCACTTCGAAAATATGTTCTTCTGTTTTAGGAAGATCAGACTATCAACTAGGACACACTAAGGTATTTTTGAAAGATGCGCACGATTTATTCTTGGAACAGGAGAGAGACAGGGTGTTAACAAGGAAGATACTCATCCTCCAGCGATCTATCAGGGGCTGGGTGTACAGGAGGAGATTCCTGAGGATGCGTAAAGCGGCCATTATCATACAGAGACAATGGAGAGGGAAGCTGCAGAGGATGAGATATGTGCAGATGAAGGATGGTTTTGCAAGACTGCAAGCTCTGATCAGGGCTCGAGTGCTGGCACATAGATTTAGACATTTGCGAGGTCATATTGTTTCTCTCCAGGTAAATAAATATTATAACATATAACTTTAAAATAAAGTAAATAGTTCTCAAATCCAATATATATTTGTTTAATTGAAATTATATCGGAAAAAACAAGAAATAAATTAGTAAAATATATAAATTGGTGATACTTCAAGATGAAAAAGGCAAACAATTTTGATACTCACCCAATAAAACTTACCTGTGTCTATAATATTTCTCATACATAGAATTTTTTTGTCAATAAATATATTAACGATCGTGTATTTTGGAACCTTACTCAGTTAATTTTATTATATTTAATTGATTGGGATGGAGCCTTTAAAATATTTTGTAAAAAAAAATATTTCCACATTTGTTTATCCAAAACAAATATGGAAATCATTTAAAAATAAAAAAAATATTGACTAAATCAGATTGACAAAACTTTATTTTGCCCTCCTGTAAAGTTCGAATATGTAATTGCCCTTTTGGCCCTTTTGGCTTTCTACCCTTGATCGAATTTATGCATTTAAATAATTACTAAGTTTAGGTGAATGTACAAACTAAATATATTAAGACTTCATTTCATATTTTTTATATAATGCTTCTGGATGTACTTATATTATAATTGCAATGCCCCCGTTTAATATGAGAATTTATTTTTGTATTCTCAAATAATTTAATAGTAATATTTTATATAATTATATAAACAATTACAAAGAAACAAATCATTTTGTATTGTTTTTCATGATGCTTGAAGATCTTTTTTTATTTCTAGGCTGCAGCCCGTGGATATCTCGTTCGCCGGTCGTACGGCCACAAGATGTGGGCGATTGTAAAGATCCAAGCTCACGTGAGGCGCCTTATTGCAATGCGCAAGTACAAGCGACTCAAGGTCGAAGTTACGCAACACCGGGAAGCGCTGCGCATGCGCAGGCAAGAGGAACAGCGGCTCAAGCACCAGGGGAATACCAGGGCTAAAGAGATTGCAGAACAGAATTATAGAGTTAGTATTGTTAATCATATTCCAGATATCACTATTCTGGATTGTCCTACATCTCTTCAATTAAAGATTCACATTCATCTTATTACTACATTTCATTCAGCTTTTAATATTCTCAATAATGTAAGAATTTTTTTTTTTTTTTGTGTAAACATGTGATCAAACAAATCAAATATGTCTAACTCCTCATTACAATAACTACATATCTTATGTAACACCTGCAAACTTCAAACCTACATTGTGAAACTCTCTACAAATTTACATAAACGAAAAGCCACACTCACGTGTTCAAAAATTTGAATTTGTCTTCTCTCCAGCAATCCCTCGTTACAGAGATGACTTCCGCCATGTTTTATCTATTGTTTGTCCGAGTGTGGCTGAGGAGCCCTGTTTTCAAACTGCACATGCAATCACAAGTTGTTTACGTGCATCCGGTGGGCGGAGGGGTTTTGGTGAATGGATCTTCCTCCCTTTCTTTTCTCGGAAATTGCATCAGACCTACTTTGCAGTTTCCCCAGCGCAATGTACTTTTTGATGCCTTTGTGCCGCGACAATCAAAAACTTAAATGACATTATTAGTTGCCTCCATAGTAGAATTTGACTATGCTGATAACTGCGCCATTTTAATGAAATATTATGGACCTATGTAGTTAGGTAAATGTTATATTATAAATAGTATTTCGCTGACATGGGATGCATCCTCATGCATGATGCATGCATGTATTTCCTCATAAGACGTGACCACGGTTGGATAGAGGATTTACAGGAGTTGAATTAATAAAATATACATGAAATAATGTGTCATTAATAGTATTCATTTTAATTAACAAAATATACATGGAATAATATGTTTGTAATAGCTTGAAACGTGTATATGTTACAGTGAACCTGATTTTCTAGTGAGTCCATCATTCACTGGCATTTTAGAGAAAGTATATTCAAGGTCATTCTTATCATATTCAAAGAGTTTTTCACCAATAGAAATGAATACAATATTTTAACTTGCACTTACTAGTGAATTTATTGGTTTCCGAACTGTCAAAAATTAAATTTGACAAGTCTGAAATCCGTTTCCGTAAAAATCTATGCTTTTAAACGAACTTTTATTTATCCAAATTGAAACAACCGGGCCTTGAATAACAATTTAATAAGTCATTGCGTGAACAAGGTTCTTACTGCATTATTAATTTCTTCTGTGCAAATCAACATTATGTAGGTAACGGATATTATTAAAATAGTCATTTTGAAGTGTTGAAAGATTCGTCTGCACCAATTCTTTATTATATGATTTTATAACAAGATTCTAATGGCACATGGACCTTGTTTTTCAAAATTTATTTTGCGTTTTGTGTCTCATTCTACACTAGTCTAGTCCAAAGTCATCACAAAGCGACAGTATTTCTAATTTTTATCCTTTGAGCGATAGCATATTCTCTATTCTGTGGCGATAGTTCTGTTTCTCGAACTGTCACACTTCTGGACTGGTCTTTGATATTCAATGATTAGTTTAGGTAGGTAACTAAAACGTAATATATTTTTAAAATTTTAATCGCGAACACTTACGAAATTCTGATCATCTTATAATTCAAAAGACAGTCGATTAAACTCATAAAAATGATACGGTGCGAGCAAGCTTCACGTCTGTCACCGACGTCGAGCCGAGTAAGTTTGCGAACTTAAAAACCGCGCACTTTATGTTGTACGTCTACCACCCGTGCTTACACGTGCGCAAACAAGAAACGCAAACGACATTAGACACATTTTTGATAAAAAGATAGAAAATTGGAAATGCGGAAGAATCTGAATGAATTCAAACGTAAATGATGACTTAGAATCTCTTTGATTTTTGTATTTTTCGCATCGAGTGTTTGTTACTTGACGCACTTTTAAAGGTTCATTTAAAATTAATAATACCGGGTGTATGTTTATTTATGTTTCTATATTTGTAAGAAATAAACTTTTGTTGTATTGTTATAAAAAAAACATATTTAATAAACTTAATTGACAAAATACATATTCATTAATAAAAATTTTCCCTTAACCCCCCAATATTTACATGGTGACATAACCTCGTTTTGTTCCGGCAGTCGTCAGATATCATAAAAAACCCGAGTGCGCGATCTTTCAGCCGACACCTTACTTCGCGATTCGTATTCGTTTTGCGGTGCCGCTGTCCTATTTTAATTTAGGAGTTAAAATAGGACCGCAAAATGAATAAAAATCGTCTAGTGTAGTGCCGCCTTTATACTTTCTACGCTTTAAGAATTACGTGTACAAATTGATGGTTTCACCGATATATTGTCTATGCTTTGAGTAATGTATTTTCACGGATTATGTGTAGTGAATCTGAGAATTCGTTGATTTAGATGTTTTCACTGCCCCCATTCTGCCCGACCGGGAAAAGTACATTTTTACTAGTGAAAGTATAGTCTCACTAAAAATGCAAATTCGCTGTAACATATACGCAACTTTATGGCTGAATGGCATATCTAAGTGACCCATGCGCGCATGCGTTGGTCACACATTTTCAATGACCAACTCACAAACATCACAGTAAAGAACACCTTTGTGAATTCAGTACTAACCAACAACATTTATTTTAAAAAATACTACGTAAATGGATTATTAGTTTATCAATCCAAATCACCAATAATATGTATAATCATATTAATTTAAAAAATCTTAGGATCGTATGCACGAGTTGGAGCGTAAAGAAGCCGAGCTGGCCATCGAGGAACGGCGGCAGGTGGAGGTCAAGAACAACATCATCCAAGATGCTGCCAGGAAGCAGGATGAACCTGTTGACGACTCTAAGCTGGTGGAGGCTATGTTCGACTTTCTACCTGACTCCAGCAGTGAAGCTCCAGCCCCGAGGGAAACATCCGTCTTTAACGATCTTCCTCAACCGAGAGCCGATCAGCAAGAGGTTAGTTTAAAAACGAATAAAGAATTTAATTGAATACGTAAAAACGTAAATTGAAATAATAACAGCGATAACAAATATGTGAGTAGATATATTACATGTTTAGATATGAAATAAACAGATATTTTATCAGAACTGTATGGATATGTTGAGATACGATTCTCAACGTTTTGCTGGAGTCATATCAGAGCGTCTTCGGAAGTGGATCCTCTTGTCGCGAGGGTTAAGATCTTATAACCAGAAGGATGGAAATCGTATTTCAGCACATCCACACAGTTCATATAAAATATCAATTTATTTTTACACAATGTTGCAAGATGCCTGTATATAGATTAATAAACAATAAAATAAAAGATATATTAATAAATAAAAAAATAAAAATTCAATGCCTAAATATGTCAAGTGACTAATATCATCATCATCATCTTTATCCCCTTGTCCTAGTAGGACAAGGGATAAAGATGATGATGATGATATATATTAAGGACTTGACAAGGTGCTTCTATATTCCCCTGTCTTGCATTGCTTCTGCATGAGTCAACATGAGCACGAGCATGTGCTAAGAATGCCAGAGGAACGAATTCCAAAAAAAATTCTCTTGGCAACCCCGGAAGGAAGACGGCCAGTGGGTCACCCCAGATTAAGCTGGGAGAAGCAACAAAAAAATGTATATGAAAACAGAATGTGTCTGAACTAGTTGACTCATGCGGACAGTGGTTTAAATTTAAATTTCTTTTAATTTTTAGTAGAATTTTTCAATTTTTGTGTTCATGTATGCGACTTATGACTGCCTATAATTTTTAACATGCCTTAGTTTAATTCATAAATATTTATCATTATTAACATATTTCTAAATGTGGAGACCTGTAATTGGCCATCTATATTATATCAATGTTTTCTATGCTTCTTTGTTGTGCTGTTGGTCTTCCATGAATATTAAATAAATAAATAAATAGTGATGGAGATCTGAACCAATTTTCGTTTCTATATTCAATTTTGTAGTCATTCAAGTATAAATACAATTTATATATATTTCATCATTATGTGGTCTGAAGAATTATTTCAAAGGCCTAACGCGTTGTGTGCAACTTCTAAATGAATGAGCGATCATGTTGATGTATTTAATGACAGCATTGAAAGTATCAAGCAGAGGATCGCCTCCAAATAGGTACTCACTCCAAGTTATAACTTGCATAGTAAATTAAACAATCTGTTATGCAATTAAAAAAAAATTAAGATTACAAAAATATGTAACTCCTTCGAAAATTTTATAATCATTTTCTTAAATGCAACATGCTTGCAATTTTAAAAATTGCATTGGTGTCTTTTTACGTACACGTGCAACAGACTTGCTGACTAAGCTAAGCTGAAATTTGATTAGGTGGATGCTTGGTCTTGTTCTAGAACAGCAGTGTTCTCAAAACCTGATTAAAAGCAATTCAGCAAATGTTATGCTCTACACAAAATAGAAGGAAAAAATTATACAATGCAGTACATCAAATGCCTTTGCTGTGTATGGTTACTACATATATATTTTATTTATAAAAATAAGTCCACTCTTCAAAGTTTTAAAACGTAATTCATATAATGTTCCAGATGATAACACCGATGCAGACAGCTTCAGAAGATGAGGAAGACCTGTCAGAGTTCAAGTTCCAGAAGTTTGCTGCGACGTACTTCCAAGGAAACATCACGCACCAGTACTCCAGGAAACCGCTTAAACATCCTCTCCTGCCGTTGCATACACAGGGAGACCAGCTGGTATGTTGAATGTATCTAAGTGTTTTATATCAATTGTTAAACTTTCCCGTGCGGTGCCAAAATAAAAATGCAAGACTCCACGCTTTAAACTCAGAGTTCACGCAGACTTTTAAGTTAGAAAAATATTAATATTTTACATTTATTACTTATATTAATCATTAACCTCCTCAGACTCAGTGTCGCCTATAGGAGACATAGATCGACAGTTGGGAAAAAATCTCTCAGATCAATGTTTGGCATCCTGTTACAAATTAGTTAAGCTCACCATCAATATATGATAAATCAATACATTGCATGCCACACTTTCATCAAAATCAAGTTATTTGGGTATTCGTCTTTAAAATATGTGAATATGTAATCTAATCTTGTATATTCAAAACAATTAGTTATATATAATTAAACGAATTAACTTAGTTTATCACCACTTAATTTTTGGTAAAACCAACCGGTTTCGAAAACAACGTTCCTTCATCAGGGTATACTTAATACTAATTAAACTTTACAAAATTATGAACAGTGTCAAGTGTCCAAATGGAGGTAAATATTGGGGGGTGCGAAAGAAACAGGTGATAGGGTGAAAGGGAACATATTCAAGATAGGACTGTAAGTTAGATTTTTTTGGTTATTTATAATAGATTCATTATTATTTATGGATTTCCTCATTTCTAGGGCTTCTAAATTATTTAGGCGTCTACTTTTACTATCAATGTGAAGCATATTGACTCCTGTATTTTTATCAAAACTATGGTTTCTCTCAATAATATGATTGGCAAATTGGGAAAAATTTGAATTATTTAAGCATCTTATATGTTCTTTAATCCTAATATCAAAGTTATGGCTCGTTTTTCCAATATAAGAAGAGGGACAGCCATTACATTTTAGTTTATAAACACCCAAGTGAGTCAATTTTTAAGTGGTGATAAACTAAGTTAATTCGTTTAATTATATTCATAATGTATAACCACACTGTATTAAGCGGCATACGAGGTATTGTTTTATCATGGGTGATATATTACGAGTGCTATTATGAAACCTAAATAGGAATTATTTGAAGAATGTTCAAATTTGAAAAGTGTTCTCAGGTTTTCACGGCTGTTCAGAATCTTCTATGTGTAGTTTTCTGTGATATTCTGCCATGTATATGTGACCAGATAGGTCACATATAGACAGCTGATGGACCCTGCAGTGGGATCCGAAACATCGACCAGAGAGAAGATATAAAAATATTTTCGTTAAAAATAAATTAGCTGTGCGGTTATCCTTATGATTATCCTTTGAGTCGGAGGAGGTTAATATAATAATTGATGTGTATATAAGTTAATATGTGAATCAATTGTTGTGTTAAAGTGCTAAAAATTAGAAAAAAACATTGATCATCATGAACTACAACATAAAGACACATCCAACTTGGCCAGCGTAGTACACATTGCGTACCGCACTCTATGCCCTGTGCACCGTGCACTGCGCTCCTCACACCACTCCCCGCTCCAATATATACATGTTTGACAAATTAATGTCAGTTTCTAGAAGAAAACATTTTTTTGTTGCATCCAGTAAATATTTACAAATTGATTTTTTTTATCAATGCATTAATAATTTGTGGAGGAATGCCTAAAATATGAACTCTGTATTTACCAGGGGCGTGAAATGTATACGAAAAATGTATACCTGTATCTATGCATATTTTTGTACTTATTTGATTCATCTAATTTGTTATAATTATCATATAATGTATTTTCATTAAATAAATAAAATTTAAAAAAAACTAAGAATATCGTGACATTTTCATAATTCATTTTCATTTTGAAAAAAAAAATCGAATTAAAATTTATATCTTGTAAAATTCCTATCACAATCATTGTCGTATTATTCATATTTCGATAAATCATAATATTCTGTCACATAAATATTTTATTTCAATATTTTTTCAAAATATGTATATATCTGCGTAAAAGTCATGCTTCAATGTATTTACTGCACCCGCCTGGTAGGTATTTACAGAGATTATTAGTATATTTTCAGAGATATTCACATAATTATTAGAGGCAATTTCAACTCACAACGCACCAGAGAGGAAAGATTGAAATATGGATACCAACTTTCTTATATTTATACAGAGTAAATAGAATAGAAACAGAAAAATTTGAATGTTTATAAAATATTGTTTGTAAATGTAAAACTTGAAATGTGAAGATGATAATAATTCATTGTACATTATGATATTGAGGACACTGCAACAATAGATGAAACTTAAAGTTGTGTTTTTTTCAGGCTGCCCAAGCATTGTGGATCACAATTCTCCGTTTCACCGGTGATCTGCCTGAACCTCGCTATCATACGATGGACCGGGATAACACATCTGTCATGTCGAAAGTGACAGCCACTCTGGGCAGGAACTTCATCAGATCTAAAGAGTTCCAAGAAGCGCAGATGATGGGTTTGGACCCTGAAGCTTTTCTCAATAAGCAGAAACCGAGATCCATTCGACACAAACTGGTCTCGCTAACTCTCAAGAGGAAGAATAAGTTGGGTGAAGATGTTAGGAGACGTCTACAGGTACATTTTTTTGTTTAAATTGAATAATATATTTTGTTTAAAATGAATGATATGAAAAATTAATCTCTACGCGTTTTAAAATTTTTAAGATTTTTTTTAAATAATGGTGTGAAACGGAACACATGTCATGTCACATCAATATTTCTACTATTTTCAAATTAAGTTAAACACTTGTGCTTTGAAAATAGAACTAACTTGCTGGTCTTCTGGAATGGAACTCGAACCAGCGACTACTGGATCACCAGACAACAGTTTTAAACACTCGACCAACAAGCTATTCAAATTATCACATTTTATTAAAGACGTAAAAGGAAATAAAGAGAAATATTATGACAGGATTAACCAAAAATTAAATGACAAATTTATTTTTTTCAATTTATAAATTTACAACTTCTATTTGCAGGATGAAGAGTATACTGCAGACAGCTACCATTCGTGGTTAGAATCCCGTCCAACATCAAACCTTGAGAAGTTACACTTCATTATTGGCCACGGAATCCTCAGAGCTGAACTGCGTGATGAAATTTACTGCCAAATATGTAAACAGCTCTCCAATAATCCTTCAAAATCATCTCACGCAAGAGGCTGGATACTGCTGTCCTTGTGCGTGGGATGTTTTGCACCAAGTGAAAAGTTTGTTAATTACCTCCGCGCATTCATCAGAGAGGGTCCACCGGGCTATGCACCTTACTGCGAAGACCGCCTTAAGCGTACTTTTAACAATGGCACAAGAAACCAACCTCCTTCATGGTTAGAATTACAGGCGACCAAGTCAAAGAAACCAATAATGCTCCCGATAACATTCATGGACGGTAATACCAAAACTCTATTAGCTGATTCAGCCAC
The DNA here is from genome assembly GCA_016648135.1 of Agrypnia vestita. NCBI lineage: Eukaryota > Metazoa > Arthropoda > Insecta > Trichoptera > Phryganeidae > Agrypnia > Agrypnia vestita. The sequence goes on along the minus strand of JADDOH010000267.1, from coordinate 234,575 downwards.
CACAGCCAGAGAATTGTGTAATCAGTTATCGGAAAAAATAGGTTTGCGTGATCAGTTTGGTTTCTCTCTATATATAGCATTGTTCGATAAAGTCAGTTCTCTAGGTAGTGGTGGCGATCATGTGATGGACGCAATTTCGCAGTGTGAGCAATACGCTAAGGAGCAAGGCGCTCAGGAAAGAAATGCTCCCTGGAGACTGTTCTTCAGGAAAGAAATATTCGCTCCGTGGCACGAGCCCACAGAAGACCAAGTGGCGACGAATCTCATCTACCAGCAAGTAGTAAGAGGCGTGAAGTTTGGAGAATATCGCTGCGATAAGGAAGAAGATCTTGCAATGATTGCTGCTCAACAGTACTTTATTGAGTACGCCTTAGACATGAATACAGAACGCCTTTACACACTATTACCTAACTACATCCCAGATTATTGTCTGACTGGTGTAGAAAAAGCAGTGGACCGGTGGGGAGCTTTGGTTGTGCAAGCGTACAAGAAAAGTTACTATTTAAAGGAAAAAGTTCCTGCCCTCCGTGTCAAAGAAGATGTCGTTAGTTATGCTAAATTCAAGTGGCCTTTATTGTTTTCTAGGTTTTATGAAGCGTACCGTAACTCGGGACCTAATTTACCTAAAAATGATGTGATCATAGCGGTCAACTGGACAGGTGTTTACGTAGTTGACGACCAAGAACAGGTATTGCTAGAATTATCTTTCCCAGAAATCACAACAGTTTCAAGCCAAAAAACCAACAAAGTATTCACGCAGACCTTCAGCCTTGCAACAGTTAGGGGCGAAGAGTTTACATTCCAGAGCCCCAATGCCGAAGACATACGAGACTTAGTTGTTTACTTTTTAGAGGGATTGAAGAAGCGTTCCAAGTTTGTTATTGCCCTTCAAGATTATAAGGCCCCTGGCGAGGGATCTAGTTTCCTTACTTTCCTCAAAGGTGACTTGATTATTCTAGAAGAAGACAGTACCGGTGAAACGGTTCTTAACAACGGATGGTGCATAGGACGTTGTGAGAGGACAGTGGAGAGAGGAGATTTCCCTGCTGAAACAGTTTATGTCCTTCCGGCGTTATCTAAACCCCCACCCGATGTCTTGGCTCTGTTTAGTCTGGAAGCAGCGTCGCACGGTCGAAGATTATCAGCAGCTGTAATAAATGGCACAGAGCCCAGAGACAGGCCACACACTCTAGCGGAATATGGATTAGATCACTTTAGAGTTCCTCCTAAAAGAACAGTCTCCAAGGCACTGACATTGACGACAGCTCGCAGGGGAGGACCGGAAGATCTATGGAGGCACTCTAGAGATCCCATTAAACAACCGTTATTAAAGAAATTAATATCAAAAGAAGAACTGGCTGAAGAAGCCTGCTTTGCCTTTGCAGCTATTCTGAAATACATGGGTGACCTGCCTTCCAAACGGCCGAGGATAGGGAATGAGTATACAGATCACATTTTTGACGGGCCATTAAAACATGAAATCTTGAGGGATGAAATATATTGCCAGATAATGAAGCAACTCACTGACAACCGTAATCGTATGTCCGAAGAGAGAGGGTGGGAGCTAATGTGGCTGGCCACAGGTCTGTTCGCCTGCAGTCAGACTTTACTTAGAGAACTAACATTATTTCTAAGAACTAGAAGACACCCCATATCGCAAGATTCCTTGCAGAGGTTACAAAAGACTCTGAGAAATGGCCAAAGGAAATATCCACCGCACCAGGTTGAAGTAGAAGCTATTCAACACAAAACCACGCAAATATTCCACAAAGTGTATTTCCCGGATGATACAGATGAAGCATTTGAGGTAGATTCTTCAACGAGAGCAAAAGACTTCTGTCACAATATTTCCCAGAGACTAAACTTAAGATCCAGTGAAGGTTTCAGTTTGTTTGTGAAAATTGCGGATAAAGTGATATCAGTGCCTGAAGGAGATTTCTTCTTTGACTTTGTGAGACATTTAACCGATTGGATTAAGAAAGCGAGACCGACAAGAGATGGTGCTACCCCACAATTCACATACCAGGTGCCTATTTCTTACTAAGTAATAATTACATCAGCTAGTCTTTTAAGATGAATGGCTCAGAAATGCGAATTTCAGAAGGTAAGGCTAAATTAAATTTTCGATGTTATGTTATGTTGCTAAATTAATGATATAGATAAGGCTTTACAATCCGATATGTCCATGATATGAATGAAAAATGATGTTATATGAGATGTAAAATCACCACGCAAGAATGTATGGGTTCTAAGGCCGACTAGGTATATCACATGCATGCAACCGTCCTCGGTGTAATGAATTTTGCAAAAATAAAATTATAGTATAATAAAAAATTAATAATTTTAAGTGATTTATGGAGTATTTCACTTTACTAAATAATATGAAGTAAAGTTAAGGTATCTTTTAATTTGTATTAAAAACATGAATAAAAAAGAAAATGAGTAAGTACTGACATAATATCAAAGAAAGAAAGAATGTGTAAAAAAAATAATTTCATTTTAGTTCAGAATATTTTGAGTACCTATGTCCAATTTTTTTGAACACAATACTGAATTCTATCTCCAGGGGAACATCATTAATCATGATATATTATACACATCTCATAGAAACGAAGCTATTTTTTATATGAGAAAGTAGGTATGGATGTCTTTTCGGGTGTTCATAGGACTTACGAACTATCACATGGCTGGCTTAAGTGATCGCATTACACAATATAACATTCACAAATTCCACGCGTGATAGACTATTACATCTATCAAATTTTTGGAAGTAGTATATATGTTTAACTTGCACACATTGTTTCGTATATATTTTTACTACCACTACCTGCAGTAGAAAACTTTGCCATACACAGTATACATAAATGTAAACATATATAAGGAATATTGTATAGTATATAAAAATTACATCAACCTTAATGTTGGCCCCCGCAATGGAATCCAAATGGTTAGCCAGAGAGATGGGAGATTCATGACCGAAAACTTTACACATAAGATATGGATTCAACTTTTACTTTTTATTTCATGGTTTCTATATAAGTGACACTAGATGCAGATTAAGCAAATGCAGCTGTATCTATTCACCAGGAATATGCAGTGAGAACAAGAAGCATGACTTTTATTTAAACATATACATATTTGGAAAACTAATTAAATATTTATCGGGCAGAATATTATAATATACTAAAATCTGAATAATATGTTAATTATTGTGATTGTAATATTATGATTTGTATCTCTTATTTCAGATTCTTTTCAAAATATATGCATAGGAAAAAGTCATGCTTTACTGCACGCCCCTGCTAGAGTGTGACCAGTATAAATTGGCGTACTAGGGAGGTCGACTCTCGTGAAATAGAAGTTGCCAGGGTGTAGATTTTAATATTAAATTATATTATCTATTTTTAATTAAAAAGTTTATTACACAAGACATAATATACAGATTGTCCGGTGACCGGTGTCGGAGCCTTATTCATGGCTTTTATTTTTTAGTGAATGTTCACAAATGGAGATTAACAGTTTCCTGTATTAATTAATAACAATGAACAAAAATAATGAAAATATCATAAATCAATTATGATCCATTTATTACGTACCTATACCTTCACTAACATATTTTTCCATCAGGTATTCTTCATGAAGAAATTGTGGACTAACACAGTGCCAGGCAAGGACAAGGCCGCCGACCTGATTTTCCACTTCCACCAGGAGCTGCCTAAGCTGCTGCGAGGATACCATCGCTGTACCAGAGAGGAAGCTGCCCGCCTGGCGGCACTGGCCTACAGGGCTCGATGGGGAGAAAACAAGCAGGAGCTGCAAGCTATACCGTATGTGTCACCTGTTATCATCACCAATGTTATATCATCATCATATTAATACTGACCAAGAGAAAGATTCTATTGACAAAATAAAGATTTTTTCTGGTATTAAGAGGTAAATGCATAATTATCCGCTGCCTTTACCATGTTTATATTAGCTTCACCTGTTTGTCTGGACAGAATCTTATAATCGATATTTCACCCGCTTAACAATGTTCGTTTGAGCTAAAATATTGCACACATGACAATACACGATGACGATACATGAATCAATTTTCAGGTTCACTAATTAATCAATGAATCCTTCATAATCAGTTAATCAAATTTTGATACGGAGAATAATAAAATAACGGTCAGTACCCGTCATTCTCCAGGATTCAGAATCAGATATAATTTAAAGGATCAGGGGGAAGGGGGTGCCTATTTTTTGCGCGGGATCCCAAAAAGCAAACTAGCAAAAATTTAAATGAATGACATTTGTATGAATGGTAGTGATGGGTCCGCTCTGTACTCACTACTCCAATGTAATACTACATTACATTGAAGTGCACACTTCACACGTTTTGAAGTGTAGTGCACACTACAAACTATACGCACTTAAGGGGGGGTAAGGTTAATTCGTTCAAAAAAGGCATGTTTTTGTGATTTTTTTGTGACGGCACAGTTAAAATCTCTTAAAACCAATGGTACATTAAAGTATGACATTCGAAGAATATTGTGTGAAATTTTCACGAAGAAATATTAAAAAATACGGCAATGGCAGCAATTATTCGGACGTGTCTCGGAAAAAAGTAGAATTGCAGTGCCCTTCATAACTAGGTGCTGGATCATTTGAAATCGAAAAATCAAAGTTCATTCGTTAGATAATAGCTTTTTCCAGGTTACGCTGGGAGGGTTTTTCTAAATTTCAATTTTTCAATTTTTTGGAACACTTTGAAGGGAAAAACGCGATTTTTAGTAAAAAAGATCGGCTAATTTGTTATTAAAAAATAAAAATTCTCAAATAATTTGAAAAAAATTCTTCAGCGTTACCTCTTAAATTGTGTACAGAAATAGTGTTCAAAATTTCAAAAGGATCAGTGTAGTAGTTTTGAAGCTATGAGGGGCACCGACTTTGAAAACGTGAGTTGTGGGAGAAACGCTTTAAAGTTTTGAGCACTAAAAAATCTGGTATAAAACGTTCATAAGCGAATTTTATCGGCTTACCTCACACTGAATATCAATGCCAGGTCCATAAAGGATATGTTTGATGGCATCCAAAATATTCTCGGGAAGAACGCTGTACGTGTTTTTGAACGAATCCAATTCATTAGGGTTGGTTAGGTATAAAAATTCGACAGGTATAAAAATACTCATAACTTCGTCAATTTTGTCCCGATCGACTTGAAATTTTGACACAATATTCTTGAGATATTTATGCACTCAGTTAAAAAATAAAAATAAATACAAAAAAATAATAATAATACCTTACCCCCCCCCCTTAGTAGTTATTGAAAGTACATACTTCAAATAGTACACTTCATTTCAAAGCAAACACTACAAAGTACACACACTTCAAAGTTATCGAAAGTACGAGCACATACTTCAAATAGTTCATTTTTTATGTAAAATTTTTGGGAAGTTGATGTAGATAAATGAAGAAATCTTTGGAAATCGAAACAACTCCCCCCCCACGGTTTGAAAAATTTTGGGATTGAGTGAAGAAATCTGGTTGGCGACTTTTTTTTTTCCAAACTTTTTATTTGGGAAAAAATATAATTAGTTCACTAGTAGTATTACAATTTTGTAGTACAATTACTTCATTTCATTACACTACACTTCATTAATACTACAATTACTTCATTTCATTACTTCACTTCATTAGTATTACAATTTCGTAGTACTACAATTACTTCACTTCGTGTAGTTTTTACTACAATTGTAGTGTACACTTTGTAGTCTTCAAACTGGTGAATGTGTGTGTGTTGTAGTCTTCATTTTGAAATGTAGTTTTTCCCTTCGCTAATGAATGGGTGGGATGAGGGGGCCATGGGTAGGGGGGATGGTGACTATATTTTGCGCAGGGTCCCAAAGAGAAATTAGACATAATTTGGTTACGACCATGACGAAGGGTGCAGATTGAATAAAGAATAGATAGACAGACATTGAGTTTTATATATTATACGTACTAGCTATTATCTGTCAAAAAAGACATACTTTTACATGTTAGAATTTCGATTTTACAATAGTTAGTAGTTTTAATTTCCTAACGGTATATAAAGCAAAGTACCCATTACTCTTCTGTAAAGATTTTTATGTTTAAAAATATTATATATTATTAACTAACCGACCCTAACATTGATGCTGATATTCTTGCAGACACGTTATCTTCGTTCAAAAACTCACTCATACACAACATCCATTTTCTAAACGACGACATGAACCTATAGATCATTAAATAATAATCGCACTACACTCAAACACAAATATATAATATACATAAATGTACATGTGAAATATAATTAATTACAAAAATACATGTTACTAGAGCATGCCGAAGACACTTGTAATTGGGATAATGGGCATAGTCTTCACTACAATGTTTATTATCTGAGTGTTATGTACCCATTATCCTGTTAGTGTCTCTAATAAATAAAAAATAAAAAATAAAAAAACTATAACCCATCAATGACGGACTATTTGATAATAGTCTAGTAAGCCAAAATAGCTATCATATTTAAAATAATGCTTTAAGCGAACTCTTTACTTTACATTAAGTATGTAATTAATTATAAGTTATAAATTAGTTAGTCAAAACAAAAAAGTGTATTGGGAAATCAATCTAAAATGTAAACTTTTATGAACAGAATGAGATCAGCTATCATACTAATCTTGAAAACAGAATTAGAACAGCTATTGGATTTTAATTACGGTTACGGATGGACATTCAAAATTATTATTGGGGATTATAATGTTGGAAATTTTTGTTTCTTTAAATTTTTAATGCTTTATCATTCTTTAATGACAATGAGAAAAGCGCCATCTATCATAGTGTAGTGTCTTGGTAGCGTTAGTAATGGACATTTTAGCATAAATAATTATACATTGTCACGTGGCGTGGCTAGAAGGAGGACAAATGAAAACACTGGAAATTAATTACAGATTTATTAATTCATTATTCAACGTGCAGCCACTTAACACATATTAAACTTAACACTGTTTCTCTACAGTATTTTGCAATATATCACTTTGAGTGAAGCTCTATTCTATCTACCTACTCCTGTTATTTAAAATATTGTTTTTCACTAAAATAGCAAATAGACTAATAATATTACGTCATGACAACGCAATTACAATTTTAACCCCTGTATAGTTGATACGTTCTTTATTTGTATTAAATATCTTAAAGTTTTTAATTATAATTATAATAATTAACTTGTTCTCTTTATTTTAGACAAATGCTCCGAGAACTGGTGCCATCCGACTTAATAAAGATCCAGAGTTCCGCAGACTGGAAACGGGCAATAGTTGCCGCCTATAATCAGGGGGCCGGGATGTCTCCTGAAGAAGCCAAAATCACATTCCTTAAGGTCATATACCGCTGGCCGACGTTTGGATCCGCATTCTTCGAGGTGAAGCAGACCACAGAGCCCAACTTTCCAGAGATGCTGCTCATTGCCATCAATAAACACGGTGTCAGTTTGATACATCCTCAATCAAAGGTACACATTCGTTACATTTGTACTTTTCTCTTGTTATAAATCATTTATCTTTCTAGCTAGCTAGGATACGTGTATCTATTTAGTTAAAACATTTTCGTTCTTAAGTGTGAACACAAATTATGGAGTCATTCTTCTTCTTCTACCCCATATTCTAATGGGTCGGGGTCCCTGCACCGCATATAAGAGTCCAACTTTTCCCATCTTAGGCTTTGCTCTTCACGTCAGCCCAATTTAGATGCAACCTCGCTTTGCAGCAGTCCTCCAACTGTTTCCGCCAGCTCCTCCTAGGACGGCCCCTTGGTCTTCCGCCTTCTTGTCTTGCCTGGAATATTCACATTGGCAGTCTATCTGCCGGCATCCGCAAAATATGTCCCAGCCACTGTAACTGTGATTTCTAGATAAACATCAATAATGGTTCTACTTCGAGACATTCTCTTATTTGAGTATTTCTGATTCTGTCCCTTCTGGTAATTCTATTCCTTGTAGAAATCCCATCTCGACGCCTTGTAGCTTTGGGCGGGTTCTTACTGTCAAGATTCAGTGCTTGTGGCCGTACACTAGTGTTGGCCAAAAAACTGATTTGACACATTATTATTATTGAGAATGGGCAGCAAGCTTAAGCTGATAGGCCCATATCACTGTTTCTCATTTGATTATCGAGCCTATTCTTAAATTGCTTGACACTGGCTGCAGACACAACACCCTCAGGCAAACTGTTACACATATTGACCGGTTGCTTAATGCATGCTTTCTTGGGTTACACGAGAACCGAGACTTATTCATCTTCAGGTGATGTCCTCGAAGGCCCACATTAGTGTTCAATATAAACATATCTGCCATATTAGAGTATTGTAGTAGCCCGACAGAATCTTAAATGTCTCGATAAGGTCACCTCTTGCTCGTCGCTCCTGAAAAGTGGGCAGTTTTAAGACTCTTAGTCTTTCCGCATATTCCATACTGTCAACTTTGCTCACTGGCTGAGCTCCGCTTTTCTAAGTATGGAATAATACAAGGATCGAATACCTGGCTGAACTCCTATCCAATTCACTTTTTTGCTTTTTATCCTGATATGTTCTTACACCGAGGAATTTGATCACCTGGTTTAGAAGTCTTTTCTGGCACGTTATGTTACATTGTTCTTCACTTCTGCCAATCACCATGACTTCGGATTTATCAGCCCTCAGCCTCATCCCTGCACGATTTGTTTCCTCGTCAAATTTGTCGACAGCTGTTTGTAACTCCTCTGGTGATTTTGCCAGCAAGGCAACATCATCTTTAAATAATAGTCTCCCCACCGCCACTTCCCCGATGTTCACCCCATTATGAGCAATGCTGTTCCGGCTGATCTTGTCCATAAGTACCGTGAATAAGATATAAATTCGCCTTTTCCAAATCTAGAAATGCTGTGTATATCGGCTTAGCAAACTCCCATGCCTTTTCGATAGCTTGTTGCAGGGTGAAAAACTGGTCTGTTGTCCCTCTTCCACTCCTGAAGCCACATTGATTCTAGCGAATATCTTTCCTGGTTGACTTAAAAGGGTGATCCCTCTATAGTTTCCACATTCCTTATCATCTCCTTTCCTATACAGTGGAACTATAACACCCGTTTGCCAGTCCATGGGCGCACTACTGCTTGTCCACGCAATGTTCATTATCCGGGTTAGTCATTGTAGTCCGGTCTGGCTGAGAGCCTGATCATCTTTGTCCTCATCTCATCTTGTTTTTCGCTAACTGAACCATCACCGTCACTTCCGCAAGTGTTTGAAGCTTCCTCCCTATTAGGGTGAACACATGAGTTCCTGGCTGCTGGCACGTTCACAAGTCTTCGAATTACTGCTTTCATCTTTCCAAGATATCGTTTTCATCTTTTATCAGGTTGGCATCTTTCACTCTGATACTTTTGACGGTCGTGGTACTTGTACTTTTGCGTAGTCTCTTCACTGTTTTAGAAGGTCTTTTGCGCCCCTTAGAAGTCTTCCTCTAATTTCTGCCTAAATTCTTCCCATGCTCGAGCTTTTGGTTCTGTCACTATAGCTTTAGCCCTTTTCTTTTTTCGTACATAATCCTCGTAGTTACTTGTCCTCTGGTTTCCAATCCACAGGATGTATGCTAGTTTCTTTTCCTACACTGCCCTTCGAGTATCTTCATTTAACTATGGAGTACTTTTCTGGAACTTATTTGGACCTACTTGTTTGGTACCGCATGTCACTGCTGCCGCCTCAATAACCGTGTCTTGGAAGCATTTCCATTTGCTTTCCACGTCCCCGGGGACAAAGGAATCCTCTCAAAACCAGCATTCACCTTTTCAGCAAACGCCTTGCATGTTTCGTTATGTGCCAATTTCTGGTAGCTGATTTTTCTCATGGAGGGTATGAATCTTGACATTTGCGTCTTTTTTCCATAGCTGGCTCCAGGTTCGTTTAGTTCTAGCATTTGTGACTACGTCTTAATCCCTCTGATGCTACAACGAAGTCGATTAGTGACTTATTCGTTACATTCCCCGCTCATTTTTGAATCCACGAATATTTGTCTATTTCTTTATGTGGAAATAACGTATTCATAATAGACAAACTGGTGCTTGCACATAGATCCAGCAACATTTGCCCCTGTTTGTGGACATTTTGTATCCCGTACGGACCAATTATCCTCGGCCAAGTCTCTGCGCCATTACCCACATGCGCATTGAAGTCTCCAACATTATTACTGCGTCACTTCTCGGAACGCTTCACAAGATTTATTTTAACTCGTAGATAAATATGCATAATCTCTTATATACTGATATAACTGACACGGAACTCACTCTGGTTTACTCTGGCTCCTTAGCACTGCCATTCTATCGCTAATGGGTCTCCATTCCAGGATGTTGTCGGATAAACTTTTCATTCAGTATAATTCCAACACCCGATTGAGCTCGCTCTGTTGTATTCACTCCCATGTAACAGCCGCCATCTTGGATTTATAATTATCAAGGTATTGAATTATCATTATCATGCTACAAGGAGTTAAAATCTATTCATTTGAATGTTTTAAAAATTTAATAGGTTTTTAAATATTTTCCAGATATCCAAGTATTCCACTAAGTTCAAAATAGTAACAAATAAAAAGTTCATCAATGGTTATATAATTTATTACAGTATATCTTGATTATCCAGTGCAGCAGGAAAAAAAATAGACTCAAATAATCTCGACAAAAGAAATCATAATAAAAATAAAACTAATTATCATTGAAATTAAATAAATAAATCAGTCTAGTGCACATAAGAGCATGTATAATATTGAAGATATAAACTACAAATATAAACAATTAAATAAGTCAATAATTAATCAATTCACCTGCCCGCTTGCATCAAAAATAAACACAAAAATGGTGATCTGTCACTGGTGATGAAACAGTTTCTTGGACTGCCAAGCTAAGCTTTGAAGTTAAGAAATTTATGTTTGACTTAGTACTGGAAGACATCAAACACAAAAATTGTTATAGGTACATATCGCACCCCCGCTCAAATAGTGCTCTAAAAAAATAAAAAATCAATTTTATTGCACCATTAGTTTCACGATACTTCAAAATCTTGTCTCAGAAAGTGTCATGTGTATATAGTTCAATTGTTTGTCCCTAGATGGCACTAGTGTCATTGTAATATTAACCAAAATTATAAACATACCAAACATAAACAGTGTCACGTAACGTCATGTATTTTTTTTGAGTTGTGACGCTATTTGAGTTGTGGTGCGATATTCATTTAGCATCGGTAGATTACTGATGATAAAACAAATTTCTACAAATACACAAATTAGTTTTAGATTTAAAATATAGATGTCTTCAGTATTAGTTCCTGACAAAGCAGATTATTTTTAAATTAGATAAAATTGAAAAACATAATTTTTAGTTTAGAAATACAATATTCTGCATACATTGAAGGTGAGTGGATATCTGTAAGTAATGGAATGATCATATTTATAAGTGTACGATTTTTTGGGATTATAATGTTTAAGATAATACAGACATTTTGAGAAAGGCTGAGGCCCGGTTGTTTCAAGTTGGATTAAAATATAAGTTTGTTTAAAGCATGGATTTTTACGGAAACGGATCGTTTGATTGGTGGAGAATGCAAAAATCTATGCTTTAAACGCACTTTTACTTTAAACCAACTTGAAACGACCGGCCCTGAGATCATTCAATTAATTTTTAGTATGCCAGAAATGGGTGAAAATCTCAAACCACCAAAATATATAGACATGAACTAATGTTTGTTTGACATGTTTAAAAATTTACTATGAGCTTGTAAATTTTGAAACAATTGTGGAAAGGTCAAACTAAAACTTTTAAAAATATAATGTCTTAGCAAATAAAGCTATGTATTCACTAGGGGACAAATTGTCCCTCAACAGCACGCGCAGCATAGTCTACGTGACATTGCAACGTCGTGCACTGTTCCGCGACATCGCACACAACATAGCGCGGCATTTCTACGTGCCGTGGCAACGTTGCCATGTGCACGGTACCCGAGCGAGCTCACTGCGACATTACGCGGAGCGTCAGTACCACGTGGTATGTTTACAAGTGAATACGCATGCGCTGTATCTGTCAAGATGACAATGTGGAGAAACGAAATTGTTCTTGAACTCATCGAGCTGTATCGATCGAAGATCGCATAGAATATCTGTCCTTCTTTCTCTTTGCAGTAAATAATTTCGCATCCACCACCTTTTTCTCCTCTTACGTTTCGATAAACTCGTTAACATAAATAGATACGCAGCTGTTATCATAACCTCATAGGACGACATTTCCGCGATGTGTGGAAAACAATAATTATTTGCAAAAAGGACCTTTTTTTTAATAATATTCAATTTACTGCAGTAAAACCTCGTTAATTTGAAATTGCGACCCAAAAAAACATTTCGAATTGCGCGGAACCCCGTTTTCGCTAAATGATGAATTGTAAATAGATACCGCAGCTGTCATCATAACCTCATCGGGTGACATTTCCGCGACAAGATATGTGAGTCCCGGTGTGTACACGTCAAATGACCGCGTCATTGTCCCCGAAACATGAACGTAGATGTTCATGCGACATGCCGCGCTGAATGCTGCGCTATTTGTCCCCTAGTGAATATATGGCTTAAGTTACGCTTTATTATAAAATTACGTTTTACTTGAAGAGACTCGGTTTGGAATGAAATTTTAAAAATTAAAAAAAACAATGTCTATTGTAAAAATACGTTTTATATACTAGAGGATTTAATTATGCAAGAATGAATACTTTAACTACATTATAAATGTGTCTTAAATATATGCGAGGTGGGGACATACTTTTGCTGTGTCCCAGTCCCAGTGGCGGAAATGGATTTATGGAAATTTCTTGTTTAATATATATATGGAATATAGTTTCTTATGATCTTGAAACCATGATCACAAAAACATATCTATACTAAACAAAATTTTATAAATTAATATAGGTACATACCTACTTATTTATAGAAACTGTCAAATTTGTTTCATGGTTTTAGCACACTTTGGATTTGTATTAACAGGCTTTTTTAATTAATGATGAGTAGCTTGTTGGTGTGTTGGTTAAGACTCTCGCCTAGAGATCCAATGGTCAATGGTTCAAGCCCCATCCCGGGAGACCGTCAAATTAGTTTTTTTGATAGCATTTAGCTTTTAGCTTTCTTTGAGAAATGTAAGAATATTGATGTGACACATATTCCGTGTCTGCAACTCTATTTAAAAATAATAATAATAATAAATCTTAATTGCCCTTGCACAACTATTTAAATCATCAAATATCAAAAACATAATCATTTGTTAAATAATATTTATATTGGTTCTAGTAATTTGTACTTTTTATTGACTTCATTCCTGCTCGAGCAGCTGTAGCAACTTATTCAGAAAATAAGTCGCAAATTTCATATATTAAATGGTTCTTAAACTATAGGGAAAACAATGTTTTCTTGTTCAAAACACACAACACGTACAACTACCTATTAGTCCACTTTCTGAGGCTCACATTCTTATCAGTAAAAATATTCTTCTCACTAATAAAAACCAGGCACCATTTACAGAAATTTGATTTTTTATTTAAATTTGATAATTACATAGCACGGCAAAACCCTATTAATTCTAAACCAAGTAATTTCAGTTTTATTATAATATTTTTCCTGATAATTCGTAATTCTAGATAATTTTTAAGCGGAAATTAAGCGTCCATAACGGAATTTTCATTTTCTTCATGGTCGCAGACACAGAAATATCAAAGAAAAAAAAACAAAATGGCGGAAAACAAATCAACTAATTTTGAAAAAGGAATTTCATAGTTTTAATATGACATTAACTTGAATTTGAAATTCCGACTCAAATGCAAGATAATTGTTAAGATCTTCAAACTAGCCAGTATTAGAAAATGGCAATATTATATGTAAGGACCTAAGACTTTCAAAATTAAATATCTGTGTACTTGTTTCGATATTGTTGATGAATGTTAATGAAGATATCAGCCAAAACAATCAAATTTATGGACTCATGGATTCCTCGATACACAAATATATTTATTTTTCTAAATCAAGTATTGAAAATATAAAAAGTAGCTTTGTGGTTTCTGAGACAATCATTCAACCTCCGACCATTCTGTAAATTATATTAGGTAAAACATTGAAATTTAAATCTAAATTATTCAATAAATCTTAAATTAAATCATAAAAATACTTTATTTTTCTAAACATTCATTTCTTTCTTTTTAAGAAGAAATTGTTATATTTCTGTTGTATTTTTTAATCTTTTATATAATTTTTATAATTATATATAATAATAATTTAAGTAAGTTGTAAATTGTATGATCGACATCCTAAAAGCTCAATTTTATCGTAAAATAATTTATTAATAGACGATGTTGTTGCAGGAAATTCTTGTTACCCACCCCTTTACTCGAATCTCCAACTGGTCCTCGGGAAACACCTACTTCCACATGACGATCGGAAATCTGGTGAGAGGATCCAAGCTGCTCTGCGAAACCTCACTAGGCTACAAGATGGACGACCTCCTCACCTCGTACATCTCCCTGATGCTGACCAACATGAATAAGCAGCGGACTCTCCGGGTGAAATGATAAAATCTCACCAATGAAAAAGATAACTCGCCATATTTGAAGGAATTGTATTATTTCGAGGATCTACAGTACATGGTCTTGTATAAAAATATTGAAGTGACTCAGTGTTGAAGAAAGAACAGTCAAGTCATATTTTTTAGAAAGTAGAGTGTATTTATTACTGTACCATTCATGAGCAGCGTGGGATAATAATACTGGTAATTTACATCGACATGGTTGTCACAAAATATGACGGTTAAAATTATTCAGTTATTTTTAACAGTTTGTATGTATTACCAAGAAATTGGAAAATAAATAAAAATAATAAAACATAATGGTTCCGCGCAAGACGTTGTAAATAAATTTATGAAATTACTGTAAAGTTAAATATTAATTAGCGACTTAATTATTTTTTCTTCGGCGCGAGAAAATATAATTTTAAAAATATCCAGGGCTCAATGTTAAATATGAATAAAATGTAATTTCCTCAGAAACTAACAAAATTATAAAATGATTTTAAGTTACAATAGATTTTACATCTGTTTTGTAAATGTTAATGTATTATGCATTTTAAAATCAAAATAATATATATTTAATACATTGTGGCATTTATTTCCCATTTTAGTAAAAAACCTAATATAACATGGTTTGAGTTTAATTAAATGTGACAATATTATGCAATGAGGAAAATAGACTAAATCAACAGTTTAAAAATGTAGCGAGGCGAAATCTTGCGAGATTAAAATTGGAAATAAGTATGTATCCTAAAATTATCATGAGAGTAGGATATTTGGACAAGTGGTCTACACGTAAAATAGAAAAAGCTGATTCATATGTTTCAATCGAAAAGAAAAATATTATTTTATTTTTCCCGAATTTGATTGAAAAATCGCTTATACCGAAAAGATACGCAAAATGCTTTTGCCAGGTGAGGATTTAATTTATAAAAACTGAATTATTGTAATGGGAAGGACGGCAATAATTAAAAGTGGTAATAAAAATTAATTGGTCATGCCTTGTAGGTAATTTATTAAGAGTTGTTATAAAAAAGATTTTTTTATTTTGAAATTATATTTTTATACATAAAAACGTTTATTAACAACTTGTTTCTAGGGAGATATTTATGTTAGCGATTGATTTTCTAAGTTTAGAATCTTGTAAAGGTTTGGCACATTCCTTCTGTTAATTGTTTAGGAATATTTATGGAGATTCAGTCAATAGTCGTGTTTAAGATAGAATATAGTGTTTCATGTTAGGATGCAAACCGCATTTAAGAAGCAATCTCAATAGAATCTTGGAAGCAAACGGTAAAAGTCGGCACTCCGATGATGGTGACGCGATACCTAGCACATCGTGGGAAGTTCCCACGGGGCCTCTTAATTAGAATCTCTCACACTTGCCTCTGAGTAATCTGCCCCGCGCTCTGCTCCATTGTATTCTGGCAAGACAGGAAGTTCCCCGTACAATCATTACTGCCTGGAATGTTATCTCGAGCAAGAATTCCCATCATATTTTTTCACAATACAAATGGATGGTTGTTACACACACATACAAAATGAAAACAGATTTATGATTGTAATTTTGTTGTATTTCAAAAGAAAAAGACATCAAAACATGCTCATGAACACAAACATAAGCGGACATCTTAAAAATATAAAAGCATAGACAGAACATTGTATGTAGCGCTTGCGAAATATTTGCAAATATTTTTCACTAAATTTAAAATATCTAAATGTCAATATGACATTCGATATGACACGAATCACACTCATTGTTGTAATCTTTTTTGTCATTAAATATTACGATTATAAAATTGAATACATTATGGATAAAAACAATATACATTAATTATACTCAAAAGATTACACATAATATATGTTATTGATTAAATAATAGATTCAAAGACATTTTACAAAGGTAAAAAAATAGTCTATCAAACCTGAAGAGAACATATTCTGCCAAGATATGCTTTGGTCTAATTTATATTCACCCCAGAGTTAATGAGAACACTGATTTGTGTAATTTATTCATGAGACCGAGAAGTCAGTGTGTATAGCTGGGCTAAGTTCTCAGGTGTATATTAATATATTTATATGTTCACTAATGAGTCCATTGTTTGCTGTGTTCCCACAGTCAAAATAAGACCGCTTCATGCACACAACCTTTCCCACATCACTTCACCTAAAATTATGATGTAAATCTTCATTAAAATACTTCATTGATTTTCTTATCGTAAAGGAAAAGGTAGCGCAAGCTTCGAAGCGATGGACCGAGGACCGCAACATGCAGCTTCGCGCAGATTGCGGGCAATTTTGACATTAGGCTCTAGTTGATTTATATAAATTATATACATATTGTTAATTATAAACGTAATATTCTATATGCTTCGCTTTGTGCTATTACATCTAAAAGGTTTAAATGTATTAAATAGATATATTTGTACACTATGTATATACATATATTATTTTACATCATCGGTGAAGCAGATTTGGACTAATTTATCTTCGTAATTTTTTTAATTTAAATATTTCTTATTTCTAAAAGGTATTTGTTCTTATGTCATGTAATGTTTACAAATATCCTTCCTGAAGATCTGAAAAATGTACCCAGTTTGCGCTTCAATATTTTCGGGAATGTTTATAGCGCTTACAAAGTCAAATTGTACAGATGCGTAAAATTCTGACATTTTTATGTATTTAATGTGAAAATCAAATAAAAATCTTAGATATTATAACAAGTGAATTCTTTGTACAAACCCACCTTCAGGGAGCCCCCTCTCCTTATGACGAAACACAATATACACACTCCTTACTTTAAGATCACTCTTACGTAGTTCATTAGGATATCTTAACAGTACATTAAATATATTGAGAATTGTGAAATTATAATGGCTAAAATGCTATTGGATAAAAATAGGATGGCATTTTGCCGTTCATTAGGTCAACAAAGAGTGTATAATGCTCTATGCTGCAATACTTTGGCTATGCTCATTTTCCGAGAACAAAATACTAATCTTCCCTACTACGTGTTTTCATAAAGTTTTTGTTGAACAGCATTTTAATTTATCCATCGCAAAACAATATGAAGGCAACTGCGAGGGAAATAACTAAAGAGAGGACTGAGAATGCTCTGAATATGAATATAATCCTAACGTACGTATATATCGTTTTCAGCTTACAATTACAATTTCAGTCAAATGCAATGAAACTCTTGCAGCGAAGACGGTGATCATTCTCGCAGATTGTTTGTTTCTCGCTAAACGAAGCGCGCAATACAAGTGACAATATGAGCAATAAATTCAATGGGAATCTCAAAATGCTTTATTCAATAAGATGGCGTATCAGTCGGAGGCCACGGAGCCGGAAATGCTTAAGGCAAAAAGTCCGGCCAGCATCTACCGTAATTGCTAAAGGACGTACACAATTATTTGTGTGAAAATAAATAAAGTAAATCTAAAAATACTAAATTATTTATATTGCAATCTCAAACGATTTCTGTTCAAAAGTACAGAATTGTGAAAGTTCGTTTTGCTAATGACTGACTCAAATTTCAATATTCTTTGTGGCTTCGCAGCGTCATAAATATAAAAGCACAATTTGAATCTTAAGGAATATAAACGTGGCACAAAGCAGATCAATATGACAATACGTAGGAATAGGACTTTCCATTCAAGAAAGACAATCGAATTAGTATGTGTAAAATGTGCATAAGATGCACATGGTTTCACTGTACATATTTGTGTTTACGGGTACAAACACAATGAAAACACGTTTGTGTTTATACGCGTAAACACAACGAAACAATGTGTCACATACGCACGGCTTACACATACTAATTTGATTGTCTTTCTTAAATAAAAAGCTGTATACCTAGTACACACTTCATCATTACTTCTGTAGCAAAGAATTATAGAACCAATACCGATGCGATATATTACAATACATTATAAAGTGGTTTTTTTCTGTGGTGCGCAATAGGACTTTTAATAAATTTATGTGTTCTATGTAACAAATGGAAAATATTTACCAGATCAACTATGTTAACAATACCACCTCGCACCAACTGTTTAACTACAGCAGCAAGTACAATCTCTCGGGGTCATCGACATGCCTGGGAAAATAATGTCCAACTGAACGACGCAGTAAAAAAAAAGAACATTAAATGAAACGCAATAAAGCTGAAGTAATTTACTAAAACTAGCAATCCAAATAATGAATAGGTAACTCCATCTACAGAAAACTTCGTTCTTTTGATTTTGCAAAGAATATTACAAAACATTTCATTACCTGGGATATTTATTTCAATAATTATAGAGACTTTAAAAGTTTTCATACAAATGAGATCTTGAAAACTATACAATTTGAATATATAAAATAAAAGAAGGAAGATTTTTAAAAATAAGTATTCTCAAGACATGAGCGTAGCAAAAAAGGATTAAAATCATGTTTTTGCGTAGCCATAAAAAGCCACATCCTCATATTTACGATTAAATTTTTCATGGGAACCATTCTTTGAATGATGATTTAGTGTTTTAACAATAAAATTACAGGTTTCCCCCCCAAATAACTTTGCAAATGTTGTGTTTGCAATTTCATTGTATGTGTCTGCCTTTGTAGATACTTGTGTGTACATGGAATCTGCTCACGTAATGAAAATATTAAATGCCGGGTTTCGATACTGCTAGCAGCCACCAAGTTAGTCTAATTTCTATAGGAGCACAAGCGGTCTGACTTAGTTTGTAAATAATAAAAATATTATGTGCCGTGTACACAACATTATACAGGAATCTCTACGAGATAAACATGAGTTGACCTGATAAAGGAAATTTAACCATTTTCAATGCTAGCTCATCATACCACAGACTGGCTATCACCACTTGTCTTTCCCTATCGTAGTCCTCCTTGCTGTGTCCATCCCGGGAGGGGCACGTCGGGCCGCATCACGTCGTCCACTGGGGCGCAGTGCGGTCGAGGGCCTGGTTCGGGAGTGTACGTGAACGTCAGACCGGTAGCGTAAATTATACCATCATTGCGTACCAATGATACAGGTACCTGTAAAGAAATAATTTTATTGAAAATAATGTTATGAAAAAACTTTTGGGGTATGGCTTCATTGTATGTAGCATTTCCAAACTGTTTTTCTACATAACTTATATATTATGCTATAAACTTTTTATGTAAACATTGAATTCCCGATTAAAAAGGATATTCTCTTATTTTAGTTGCTCAATATTGTATTTTTGTTCTGTATAACTGTATGTGAGTATGTGTATTTTTTTTCACCATTTTTATAATTTGGAGACGTGTGTAAATTTCGCATCAGTGTACGCAACAAATAAACGCCCTGTATTAAAATTAAAAAAATTATTTTTCAATTAATTGTGACCATTTCTAAATGTCAGAGTTGTTCTTACTGTGCATCAAAAATTTGAAATAATTAACAAAATGAAAATGGGTCATCAGTAAATTCGTTAACGAATGAGAGAGAGTGCACCATGAGTCTAATTGTTGGTGTAAATACACACTTAAATGGTGTATTTTGAACTTATGCCGCAGAGAAATGGCGCGAGAACAAGTTATGTAGTAAGAACCGGTTGTATCAACTTGAACTATAGTAATCTTTTGTAAAAACCATAGATTTTTACAGAAACGGGTTATTTGATTAGTGGAAAATGTATCCATGGTTTAAATGAAAGATTACTATAAAACAAGTTAATACAATTGGCCCTTAGTTAAATACAGAGAATCCCAGATTTTAAATTGCCCTCAATTCACCTCAGAAATTTGATGGTCCTGTTCATACAATCCAGGACTAAAATTACCTTTCAGGAAAATGTATTAATTAAATAATATTTTAATACTTTTCATTCATTTCCAAAATAGTCTTAACCATTTTAATTCTAAGGTCGAATTAAATTTAATTACAAAAAATAATAGATTTGAAAAACAATTGGCTATTCAATGTTAAAACAAATAAACGACAATAAAACAATGGATAAGATAAAGAAAATCTATTGAAACGCCAACAATTAAGCATAAAGATTTGATTCTAGTGAGTATGAAATAAATAAAAATTAACAAGTACAATAGCACTGTAAACATCGCAAATGCGCATGTGTGTGTTGTGTACAGTTTACTAGAAGGCAAGGAAGGAGTGAAGTAGGTTTTATTAAATTTATTTTTGATACATTAAAATTTTGTTTCTTAGAAAAATGTAGCTCAGTATTGTACCTTGTGTAAATAGTATTATTTTTTACTAAGAATATATTATTTTTTAATTCAATTACTTAGATAGATAACGTGAATTTACAAAGAAATTCTGTATCTACCTACCGAGACATGAAAGGACATTAAAAATTTGAATCCTGCGACTGTTGTAGCTATTTTACACATTTTCCACTATTCCAGTGAGCGATCTTTTCAATATTACAAGAAACGATGCCGCACTTCAGTGGCAGTCTCATTGGGACCTCACTAAAATGTCAAAAGGTCGACACTACGCCGCTATTCAGCCACTTATCCCATCTCGAGCCTGGTTTCACAGGATCAGATTGAGCAAGAGGGAGATTTCAATGGTTTGCCGAATGCGTCTGGGTCATTGCTCTATCCACTTACACCTTGCAAAAATTCATGTTCTTAACTCCTCAATCTGTGAGTGTGGACAAGAGGAGGAGGATTTGAACCACTTGTTTTTCAATTGCATTTTAAATGTCGGTACTCAGTCCCTACTCCAGGATCTTGCAGATCTTAATGTCCCTTTCCCTACAAATATCCAGCTCTTGCTTACAGACTGCCGACGGGAAGTATTGAAAGTGTTACTACGATTTTTAGAGAGTAATTGCATTGAGCTGTAATGTTTATGTCGATGACCTATTGACTAGTTTTTGGCAATAACATCATTTTACTGGGTGACAAGCCATTAAATTTAAAAAAAAAAAAAAATATTTTTTAATTCAAATACTTAGATAGATAACGTGAATTCACAAAGAAATTCTGTATCTACCTACCGAGACATGAAAGGACATTAAAAATTTGAATCCTGCGACTGTTGTAGCTTTTCGAATATGTGAATTTCTAAAAATTTTAATTGCGTAAGTTTGACATTTATGGAATAAAATATGTATCAGCATGATAACGAATATTTTTCATTACCATGGTGAATATGTATTTTGCTATATTGTGAATATGTATGTCACTTTTTTGTCACGTATTTTTCTGATTTTAGTAAGAAATTTTTTGGGGCAATGCGAGTTAAAATGGTTAATTAATATGTACAATCATATAGGGAATTATTTTTATGTTCGAATGATTTCTATTTTGGTAAGCGCCCTTTTATATTAAAAATAAAATAATATTGTGCGGCCTTTAAAAATTCAATTCATAACCTGGATATCCATCATAAAACATGCAATTAGTAATTTCAGTTCAACAATTGTCCAGTTTTTAATTTGAAACATATATATCTAGTTAAAGTTTACTATGGCAAGATGATTAATGAATGAGACAGATCAATTAACGAATGGTGGTCTTCCAAGTAACCTGTATTATAAGTCTAATCAGAAGTAAATTAAATATTGAATAAAAAAAAATGTAAAGTTCCTGAATTTTTTATTGCTATGTGCATACATCAATAAAATACCCATAACGTAACATATCCAATTTGGAAAAAACTGTTTTTTTGTAAAATTGAGAGGAAAAAATATAACCTGCAGCATTTTTTTAAATACAACTGGCGCTATCTATTAACAACCGCATAAAGTTTTTTGGATACATATCAAAAATAAAAATCAAGCCATAAATATTGTGATATATATCCTCGGATATATATCCTCAAACCCTGAATAATACATACCTTAATAAGTGCGAATAATCTTTTAAAAATAATAAATTAACTCCTTGTAACAGTCACCCAATTTCTGCCTAAATTTCAATTTGTAACCACTTAAAAAATATTATATTCTTTTATGACAACACTGGCTACCAACCTGAGTAGGCTGACGCACCCACAGCCACTCGCCGCGAAACTGCGAGATGTCTGGCACAACACATAGCATGGACTCGGCGCAGCGGTACATTGTCTCAGCTTCCACATCTCCGAACCACACCTGCAGCGAGGGCGTGAAGTTGTCCCCGGCCAGTTCCAGCATGGCCACGTCGCCGCCCCCGTTCAAATTCAACGAGTGTACGAGGGGGACAGGCGTCACTGGCGATCTAAGAACAGAACGAAAATAAATACAGTTATTTAGTGCTAAGTGTGCATAAAATACTTGTACAGTATATTTAAAAGCCCACCAGGGTATTGATAATAATAAACAAAAAAAAGTTTACAGATGCATCCGTCCTGATGAAGATAAATGACAGTAAATTTTTTCAAATTAACAATTAATTTTTATGTTCTTCATTTTATTATTTTATCCATCCTGTCTGTCCTGTACTATCTACCCTGGTTATTTATTGTAATACCTTGCACCACGCTATATTAGTGAGCAACAGCGATACACTCTATGTTTTGTCTATGCTTTTCCTTCTCTCGTAACATCTTGTATCGTGTTTATTGTATTCTTAAATAAATCGGATATTATATTATTAATATTTAAAGCATTAACTTCGTGGTTAGACATTATAACAGAGTGTTAGTTAACTTAGTAAAAACCACTACCAGATTTAAGGTCTACCGGTTTCGAGACGTACTCGTCTCTTCGTCAGGACCAACACTACACTACTATGTCCACAACACTATACACCACAACCATAGTATTGTTAAACTTTCACCAATATTTATCACATGCGTGTCAATCTTGTTAGATCTATATTAGATCACGTAACAAGAAAATTAATGTACTTTTTAATCACAGTTAAACCTGTGACATGATTATCTTTTCATTATGTCACGCAGAAGAACCTTTGCGGGACAGCACATAACTCTGCCATTATTAAATTTTCAAAATAATTTGTCTACGAAAAATATTAACTAATGTATGGCATGGTGTAAACAATGATACTAAAACAAAATTTGTGTGTGCAGTAGTTATGTAAAAAGAAATTTTATTGGAATGAATTTTTTTGTTTCTTGAGGTGGTGATATTTCAATGTAATATGAATAATTTTATCACCTAACAGGCCCCATTCCTTCAAAGAATTGATACTCCGCCTTATCTGTAGAGATGATGGTCCAACAGGCTCCATCGTTGATCATCTCCTTGTTTTGTTCCTTGGGGCAGGGTGTTGCCTGGAACTGAATGATCCTCTCCTGCGACAGGCACAGATACATCCTCTCTGTGTCCTTCATGTAGAAGGCACACTTGTGCAGCTGCGAGACTGGGTCGTCGGCTTCTAACAGAGCCATCTGCTTGTCCACCTAGAAGTTAATAGAGTGTTAGTAAAAGAGAAATAAGACAAATGTAAATAGTTTATTTAATGTACATTTGTTTCTTATTTTTATACGGTTTCGACACGTCCGTGTCATTTACACGTTACAGTTTAAACAATACTGTAAATGACATGGGCGTGCCGAAATGGTTAACGAATTTTATAAAAATAAATAACAAGCTTACATCAAATTAATAAACTCAACAAACAAAATGTCTAGAAATTGTTACATAGTTAATGCCCAAGAAATAAATTAAAAAAAGCATGATATCTGTTGAGACAGTAATTATTTAGAATTTGCAATCATTTGTTAGAAACAGGTCACAATTTCAAAAAAGATAATTCATCTTTTAAACACACTAATATTTAAAACAAATGTCATTAGTTCAGTAGGTGGAAAATAAATCTTTCATTATATGTATTGTAAATTCTAAATCCAAATTCCAGGAAATCTTTGGCAGCCATACCATTTCTTTTCTCTTGGCAGTTTAAATTTTGAGGCCGAATAATTTTTCGAAATTGAAAGCACCCCCCCTCCCCCCCCATGTTTTCGAAAGGAAGAATGGTCACGGTCCATATAAAATTTACCGAGGCCCGACATAAAAGCGACCTATCTCAGTTTTTTTGTTATCTTAAGTGTAATAAAAATATGTAATTTTTATATTCAATGTCAGTGGCTAATATACAAATACATTGCTTTGTTTTTTTCTCCAAAAATTTATTTTTCACCCATTTCTACTATCAGGCCCTTCGAGTTTAGGCTCATTAGAAACGTCCGATGGTCCTACCTAATTAAGTCCAGTAGGAAAAAGCAAAAGTCGTCATAAAAAGAACACTCAAAGACAAAAAAACGTACAGATCTCAACACAAGGCAAGCTAGCGCAAGACGCGCCTGCGTCGTGCGGGGTCGGCCCACAAGTAGAGTACGCCTGGCCAGGGGACCCTAAAATCATTATTTTCGCTCTAATTGAAAGAATAAGATTGTATATACTATCCATATAAGATAATATGGATTGTATATACTCTAGGGTTTTTATATTAAAAATCAAAAAATCAGGTTTTTTGATATATATCCGATATACAGTCGAACTCGGTTATAAGGAGCTCGGCTATAAGGAGATCCCGGCTATAATGAGCAAAACTGTGAATTCATTTTGATTTGAGCGTATTTCCATACAATCGTTCTCGGTTATAAGGAGCGCGATTCCCGGATACAGGGAGCAAATTTTAAAAACTCTGCATACATATTTGCTTGGGTAACAGAAAAAAAACCAAATACGAACTCAAAACAATAAACTTGTTCACTTTGCTTTTAAAGCAGCTCGCACTTAATTAGGGTTCATTTTATGATGTACACAAACTTGTGTGTCCGAATATGCCACGTGTGCAGGCATACAATAGTTCATACCTTATCAAAGGAATACCTACGAACTGAAGGTCGAAAATATTGGTCATATAACTCCGATTATTGGGGGTTTCCAAAATGTTTGATGTCACAGTTTATTTTATGCAGTTTACTGTATTAGCATTTAAAAGCCTAATCAGTTAAACTCGAATTGTTCTATCGGAAACATGTCCACTAACAAACAAAAGTGTCTCTCGGTTCGCAAAAAAGTGAAATTCCGAAGATTGTAAAAAGTTTTCAATATCGTCTTCTACAGTTTCATCGCTCTGGAAAAATAAGAACGTTTATTTGGCTGCTCTTGCAAATAACTTAACAATATAAAAAAAAAATTAGAAAGTGCTGACTTACTGACGTTGACGAGCGTTGTTAAAATGGTTCTGTACCCAAAGATCCACTATATTTTCCATCGATGGACCAATAGTAAAGGCGCAAGCGGAAAAATTCGCAAAACAATTTGAAAGAGATGACTTTAAATGTAGCAACGGACGGCTGGATCGTTTTGAAAGTCTCCATAATATTGTTTATGCAAAAGTTAATGGAGAAGCAGCATCTACCGATTCTGTAATGGCAAGTGAGTGGATTGAAAGCGTTTGGTGAGAATTGAGGCAGAGTTTCAATAACGAAGACATCTATAACGCTAACGAGACAGGACTCTTTTATAATATGACACCTGACACCATATTTAAATTTAAAAGTGAAAAGTGAATTGGTAGAAAAAATCAAAAACTTGTCTGACAGTGTCAGTTTATGTCATCTCTATCTACCCAACCGAATGGCATTAAATGAAGATATACTATACGAAGATATAAAATCTTAGATATTCTATCATAGTTCAATTATATAGTATTCGGATTATTAGTTTAAAAAACTACGCACGAAATTAACCTATCCCGGATATAAGGAGTCCCGGCTATAAGGTGCATATTTAGTCGGTCCCGTCGCGCTCCTTATAATTGAGTTCGACTGTATATACAAACTTTTTTTTCTCCTTTTTTGCACAACATTGATACGAACTCGAAATAATTGGGAAATTTATTTTGTATATGAATTATTATTTATTAAATAAATTAATTGCACACTGAAAAAAACTAATACATACATATATGCAATTATTATATATAAGTTATAAAAGTTGCTCTTTCTTGTTTGTTTCTTTGTGTGAAATAAAAAAATGGATTATACGAAACAAATTAAACTTTAATACAATCATAGCACTTTTTAAAATACAACTAGCGTCATCTAGTAACAACCGTAGATATAAAAAAAAAATCTGTAGCATTTTTAAAATACAACTACCATCTATTAACGACAGCAGAAACTTTTTTTGGATATATAACAAAAATAAAAATCAAGCCATAAATATCGTGATATATATAACCTCGAACCCTGATATACTCTAAAGATAAGACCATTGAACATTTCTAATGAGCCTAAACTTGGTGTTCATGCTAGTAGAAATGGGTGAAAAATAACTTTTTTATACTACGCCTGGAGAAAAAAAAAAATATATATTTTTATATGCTGGCCACTGATATTGAATATAACAATTACATATTTTTATTACATTTAATATAACAAAAAATCTCTTTCGTGTCGGGCCTGGGTCACAGATGAGCAGTCTTCTTTGTTTGAAACATTTATTGATGGGAAAGTGAATAGTTCACTTACAGAAGTTTAAGTAGATAAAAACAATAATTCAAATGAACTATTAAATGATTCAATGTGAACACTTCTCTTGACCCAACGACTTGATGAACAAAAGTTCAGCTAACTGAACTAAAATTCCCATCTCTAGTTGTTACAGTAATTACTTTGTACATTACTTAAGATATTCATTTGTTTGGATAAATTAATATGATTTCAGTCAGAGAATTACTGCATGTTTCGATTTCGAGATCCAATAGATTAACTAAGTAACCATTAAGCTATTTCTCCGTAGAGGTAAGTTAAAGAGTATAGAGTGCAACACTTTTTTGAAATGTCACATAACCATGTCCTTAGGTTTTCACGGCCGTTCAGAATCTTCTGTGTATAGTTTTCTGGGATATTCTGCCGTGTATATGTGACCTCTCTGGCCAACGTTTCGGATCCCATTGCAGGGTCCATCATCAGGGCTGATGTGATGAGTGAGTGTTGAAGTGTAGGTTAAGTATTGCCTTGCAATACCGTACCGCAGTCAGGGTGTCTCCAAGTTTTTGTTATGTTAAATACTGGATTGCAGTACCGTGTCGAAAGCAAGGTGTGTGTCTTGATGTAGTGTGTTATGTATCTACTAACGGATGTCGGACTGTGCGGATCGTCAATTTGATTTATCCTGCAGTGCCGGATACCACAATGTTTTTAACTTAAGACCGTCATCCCTATTAATGTTTACCGGGTGCTTGTATATTTCAATTGCTTCTTTGACCAGGCGCGTGTGGTGACTTTTGGGCTTTCCTAAGATTTTCGGCTCAGATGAAAAATGGTGGCCCGTATCTAGAAAGTGCTCAGCCAATGCAGATTTTTCCGGGTACCGAGTTTGCATGCTCTTTTATGCTCATCAACCCTCTTTGAAATCGTGCGTGCTGTTTGTCCCACATACACTTTGTCGCAATTTTGACAGTCAAGTCTATAAACACCGTCGGTCTCAAGGGTATCCCGGTCCTTCGCTGGTCTTAAGAGGTCCTTAACCTTGTTGTTTGTGCTAAACACTGTCTTAATCTTCTGTTTCTTGAGCGCTTTGGAAATCCTGTCTGTTACGTTATGGATATAAGGCAAGAAAGAATTTAAATTCACCATGGAGATAGAATCATTCGAACAACGCCTGTCAAAAATTCAGACAGATTTGAGTTTGTTGAGCGTCGTGAAATTGAGTAGTTACATTTTAATAACTATTAAAAGTGGGCAAGTTTGTGTTTGTCTGCAACCATGGAAAAATAGCAATATCATTTAGTGACGGGCAGACGTGTGAGGATATCAAAGTGAAATCGCATGCTATTTACAAGGACTATAAACCTGTGATATTTACAATGAGCCCAACATAATACAATTTATAATAGGGAGACTGCGATGGGCAGGGCACGTAGAAAGAATGATTGACGAGAGAAAGCCAAAAAAGATTCTCCACATACAGCCCCAAGGTAGACGCACTCCGATGGCTGGATGGAGTCCAGCAAGACATGAAAACTATAAGCATCGGGGATTGGAGGAGTACATGTCAGGATAGAGGAAGATGGAGAGGAATGTTGGAGGCCAAGGCCCACAATGGACTGTGGGGCCCATTCATTATGATGAACCTTCGATATACTTGAATTGAATACATTAATTTAATTCATTAACCCAATACCACAAGATATTGGGTTAATGAATTCAAGCGCGTCAAGTCATCCGTTTATACAAATAGTAAACAAAATCCATGATATCATGTTAACAGGCCGCCGGTAAATGGTCAAAGACATTGCTGACATTGTAAACATCTTAACTGTACAAAATATTTTACATTAAAAATTGGGCATAAAAAAGCAATCGAGGAGATGGGTGGCATGAAATTGCTCAGAGTGGAACGAAAATGAAATCCCATTACAATCGGCCGGAATGTAATTTTTGTGATTATTATCTCAACACTTGATGTGTTGTTGATGACATTCTGAACTGGAGAGAGCTGGCACTAAACCATGATGAGTGGAAGAAGACTCTTGAGGAGGCCAAGATCCACCAGGGGTTGAAGAGCCAGGAGTGATGATCCCAACACTTAATAGACAGGAATAATAATAAAAAATAAAATAAAAATTTATACTGTTTCCTTTGAATAGTTTATTTTATTCTGTTTAAGTAATACTGTTGATATTACTAATGTTTTTTATATTGATTTATTTCATGATGTTTATTGCCTTTGCTCTTGCTTTTACATAATATACTGTTTATAGTATTTTACCTTAAAATACAGAAAATACATTGAAATGTGAGGCAGTTTCTCCAGAATAGGCCTAGTCTAAGTGAGAAATCATCAGGATTTCTTCCCGTAAATATTTTTTTGTGAACAAAAAAAAAAGTTTTACAGTGGAGGGCCATAATTACCCCTTGAATTAAAATTCAAAATCTCTATCTTGAAAAAATTGATCAATGCTTGAAAACCGTTCATTGATAACTCACACAAGCATTGAGCCCGAAAGAGCATTTTCCGCTGCATGTCTTAATGGTTGTAAGCTGAGAAGACGTCCCAGTGATTCAAGTATCAATAACCTTCTCAGGCCAAGAACATATTTCCAAAATTCTAAAAAATAAGATACTAAAACCTTATTAATTTCATGTTGGTCATTTTTAATACCAAATATGCCAAATCGACGGTCCTTACGTGAGCTGTAGAATCGGCAAAAATTATTTTTTCATTTTACTATCTTAAACCACCCAATCTACTCATTTTCAAATAATATTAAAATTTTTCATTTTTAAAAAAGCAAATACAAAGGAAAATTTATATTTTTTTAACATTATCTGAATATATAGAGTATATTGTAGGGTTTAAGACAGTAAAACGAAAATCAAAATTTGCAGATTCGGCAATATACGAGGATATGTGTGATTAAGAATTTAAAACTGATTTGTTCAACAATTAGTTCCCATTGTTGATAAATGAGAAATACCTACATTTTTCACTTAATTTCAATATGTATTGTTTTGTTTGACACTTGGGGTTTTTAAATAATTATATTTATTTATTATTGTAACTAGTAATGCAACGAATACTACTTTCACGAATACAAATATCAAATCTACTATTCGGCGAACACGAATAATTCATCAAGGTAATAAATAATATGCTATATATAATAATTAAAATTTACCACTGGCAAATTTTTGTTCAAAAAGCACAACATTTCTTTTATCCGTTTGTACATTCCCAGCGGTCAAAAATAAGTATCATTTTTTTCACGCTTAGGAGAGGTCATGTTATTAGATTTAATTTGAAATTATTTTATAAGAATTAACACTTTTACACACATTCATATGCATTTCAAAAGTTGTATTTTTAATGATTTTAATAATAAAAATTATGAATGAAAACATTACCCCACATTACCCATACTGATAATTAATATTTATGATGAATGTATTTAATATATTTTCATAGGTATATTTAATATGTGAAATTTCCCTATTATTATCATAGTACCTACTCAGATTATAAAATATCTTAATATTCTGTGGGATAAACATTTAATATTGCACTTTTTTCCAAAATATTTGTTTATGTACAACTCGTGCTATTATCTATTGACTACACACACCTGCTGATTTACCTGATCACTCCAAGTCTTCGGCAGAGGATATCTTCTATTTATGAGCTATATTTTTCAGATCATTCTCTTCTCATTCATTCGTTCGACATGACCACACTACGGGAAAAAAAATGCATAATTAATTTTGAAAAAAAGGAATGTGATATCTTTAATCTTTAATTTGAATTTGGAATTCCAAGACAAATGCAAGATACCTAACTTCAAACTAGCCAGTGTTAGAAAAGTCCAATTTCATAAGTAAGGATCTAAAAGATTTGCCGCATACATATGCTAAAGTGATTTAGGCAGGTCGCACTTTGGAGGCGAATTATTATCACACGTATACGCATGATTATTTTCGTACGTACTGATCACGCACATTGATTGCGTCTTGCGTTGGTCACGATCAGTTACTTTTAGCATTTCTTCAATGACGTTTGTGCCAAACGAATAATCTGTGTCTTCTGGAAAACTCTCTACTGACTCGTAGGCTGCTACGGCGTCGTCGTCATTGTGGAACCAAATGGGTGAAAGAAATATATACTAGAAGGGATGAATTCCATCATATTATGTCAGACTTAAATAATGACAAATTTCATGATTATCTACGTATGACCAAAGAAACATTTGAATATATTTTAAATGCTGTGTGGACTGATCTGACCAAATTCAGTAATTTGATCGAAGTACATAATTATAACTCACCTTCATTAAACCAAATTATTTAACTTACCAGGTATTTTCATTTCTCCAGAGATTTTCCGCCATGATCTGCGCTGATGCTCACGCAGGTGATAAGTTGAATCACTTTGGTCCCACAAACATTTGTGGTCATGTATCAAATTGACAAATTTTTCAATATCCATCGTACGAAATCGCAAAAATTTCCGAACAAATCCGGATCATGTCGGACGTCGCATCAATACATATGTATACCCACTACTAAATCGTGTACAGTGTGCGATGTTCAATACTACTTCGAAGGTCAGGAATGTACTTGCGTATTCGTACATATACGTACTACTCAATTTCGTACGAAAACGCATCCAGTGTACGGCCGGCATTACATTACAGTTAGTAAGGGCTGGCAAAGGAGGAATGGTCAAGACAGACTTCACTTTCATACATAACAAATTAGACACATAGGAAAAGAAGTAGACAATAAATGTACAAGGCACTCGGTGAAATGTCTGATGAATAAGTCCGTGTCGGGCATGTGATGTGGAGAGTCTCATGGTTCCCATGATTATACATTCATACACAGACACAATGTACGATGTATGACAAGCGTATCCCATGTTAACACAGGGGGGACCAACTAATCATCTGTTTAAATATTAATAATCCTGTACTTCGCATTAGCGGACACTGACAAATTAAACATTCATATTGAAATCAATATTTTCAAATACAAAACACACATTGATATCACCGTATCGATTCACTTATCAACTAAATAATTAATAACTGTCTGTCGTTGACAACGGGTAATGTGTAATGTTTCATAATGTTATACAAAATATTTAGTTAAAAGTTGAACTGTCCCTACAAATATTTTCGCCTGGTATTTAACTTAGGGGGGTTACACCACCCTGGGACCCTCAAATTTAGATAGAAATCGACTGGTTTTTTTAATCAGGGTGATTAATTAAAAAAAATAATTAATGGCGCTAATTAAGGAACATATAAACTATTATTGTATATCTATGCATAATAATTATTTTTTATAATACATTATGATAGGAAGGACTGGCTTCATAGGATGGTTAAAAATACATAATTATAAAGTAGGTATTATAAAATATTACTGAGACATTTCAAAACTGAGTGACTATTAAGAAACAGACTTGATGATATGTTAAACATTGCATTTCATACACCAATAAAAATCCTAACAAAAACAAAAAAACATAATGCATTTTAAATGGGGAAAAAATTACTGTTATTATCCAGGTAAATACAAATATTTTATGGTGACATGAAAATATTAGTCTTTTCATTTATACTTCACTAGTAACCGGGCCCAACTTCGCCTGGTACAGTTAAAACTCATCATATCTTCAAAGATGTTTAATTTATTGATTTAGTGTAAATGACAAATTTGATTTGCGGTAAATGCTTAAGGTTAATAAGATGTTTAATTAGATAAGGATTTATACTGAATTGGTCAAAATTGATGGAAATTTAACCATTATTATACATTTGATGCAATTTTATACAAAAATGGTTTGTGTAAGTTATCCTTAAAAGATAGATATATGCTAACCATGACTTTTTTGTAGATAATTTAATTTTAACAATTTACAATCTTTCCAAAATGATTTTTTTGTATCTCTAACGGATTAGGCAGCGTTTCCATGACCTTCCTTCCTTTAGCGACAATTTTTTTCCTGACTTGATTCTCCAATACCGTTAATGCTCAGCTATGGTAATGTTTAATACACTAAAATGTTTCTGGAGAAATGCAGATCATAACAGTAAAAACAACATACAAATCCGTTTAGTGGTTCTCGAGATTAGCACGGTCATACAGACAGACAGACAGACAGACAGACAGACAGACAGACAGAGGGACAGATAACTCAAAGACCTAGATCATAAAAATAATAATAAAGACCATTACCTAAAGCCTTACTTAATACAGTAAGAAATAACATAATTAGGAATAAATAAATAATAAAAAAAAATTACTGTCTATTAATTTATAATCTCTTTAACTCTAATACTCTAAAAAGTGTAAAATAAAAATAGTAAATTTAAAAAATCGGTCTGGAGTTTTGTTAAGTAATATATCAGATATGAATAACTACACCATTGGAATAGTTTCATGATCGATACACACATAAAACAAATAAGAAATTCTAATGTGGAACACAGAGACTTTAACAGTCGGGACCCATTAAAATTCTAGACCTAGATAAATGGGTCCTGCTATGTTTGTCCCGGGTTTAAGTTGCTATGTTCCGCATTAGAATTTCTTCTTTGTTTTATGTGTGTATCGATCATGAAACTATTTCAATGGTGTAATTATTCAATATTATTTAACAGAATTCTAGACTACTGAACATGTTTCTTTCTTTTCAATTTTTATTTAAATTTCACTCTTTACGCAGTCGGGTTTTTTGATTTTTTTAATTAACTATTTTTATTAAATACTGTTTTAGGGAAAACAAGATGGAAGAAAGCAGGAATCTGTGAAATATTTTAGAAATCAATGTGTTCGGCTGAAGAACAATAATATTTTACGGAAGACTTGGAGTTCGTGGAATGAAAATAGCATTTATTGGTTGATGTTTGATTCTCACAGGAGATACGCTCCGGGAACGAGTGAAGAAAAAATACAAGTAAAGTAAAATAAGCAAAAAAGAAATAAAATTGTTTGAATTCTCGAAATACTTCCAGACTGAAACCCAAGCTTTATTATCAGGAATCATAATAATCTCTCATTAGATCTTCAAACTCTACAAATAGAAAATGTAGAAACAAATTGCGGAGCCCCACAATTTCTACCATTTCGTCACTAAATACTAATTAATTATATAACACATACTTTGCACAGCTGTGACATTGACGCACATACATATTATTCTTCAGATTTTCGCACTTGGTTCAATGTGTTTCAGTTGGAATACAACGTATGAATTTCCAGGAGATCTAAATATTATAATGGCAGAATTGATGATGAAAATAAGATTGTATGACACAATCAATTTGATGAAGAGGTCATCTTTGGAAATTTTACAGAACTATTGACTGTATACCAGGGTTGAGATGATTTAAATTGCATTTTTTTTAAATCAATGATTTAAATCAATACTTTTTTACTGCAACCAAATCAACCGAAAAGTGTCAAGGGACATTCCCTGGCAAAAGTTGAGCCTTTCACTGGAGTATTAGTCGATAAACAAGTCATACAGAAAACTGCCCCTACTGATTGGTGGATAGCAATACATAATATGAAAAAAATAGTATAATGGAAGAAAAATTGGATATAATCAAGCAACTGGTAAGTAACAGTTGCTTTTTCCGCTGGGATCGAAAGAATATTTTAGGCATTCAATTTGGTGAAAAGCATAATAAGAAAATAAACAAAAATTACCTATAATGTGTTTTTCTCAACAATAACTGACTTCCAAATTAAAAAAGATCTGATTAAAAAAAATCAAAAAAATCAGATTTAAATCAAATAAATCCTATTTATTTAAATCAAATAAATAAATAAATCCCATTTTATTTTTTTTAAAAAAATCATGTTTTTTATCAACCCTGCTTCGTACCAAAAATGTACATAAATTTGAAATGAACAAGATTTTTTTTCTGTTTGGCACCCCACTAATGGGGAGTCTCATGGGTCACACTTGCATCTCTCAAATGCAATTATAAATTTAATAATTTTTAAAATCATATTCTCATATAATCAGTATAATTACTTTTTATTTTCATTATCACATATTATTAGACTTATTGAAGTGCCATATTTTAGTGGAAGCCATCATTCATCCTGGAAATGGCTATTTTATTGGCATCTACTTGGAATGGCGACATTACACTCATGTACCATATTTCAATCATGTCTGCCTCCTTCCGACACTTTTTGCCTGTGATTTTCCCCAGTATACAGCCCTCTCAGAACATCCCAATTATATAATTATATTATGTAATTTCATGCACATTCTTTGCACTTTTTAATACAAGTAGTAGGAAGGCAATTGGCTATCGCCGATTGCTTACTGCTAGGCACTGCGGGCGGCTATTGTGGCCGCTGCGCGACCAATTGTGTTTGCTGCACAGCAACTTTACCTATGCCTACGTCAGCCGCTTCGAGGCCAATTGTATCTGGCTAATTTCCACTTTTAATTACGTAATTAAGACAAAGTATTTATTTAGTATTTCTAACAGATTAATAAGTCAGAGCGGAGTTTTAAAATCAATATTTTGAACATGCTTTGTCAATTGTCAAATTAACACTCTTTGCCATCATATTAAAAAACGTGGTCCATTCATATCAGGATATTCTTGCACTAAATTTAACGTTGTTCTCTATGTCTTCATATTATTAATGTTCTGGAAAATATAAATTATCACTTCCAAAACACGAAATTCTAACCCAAAAGACAAATATGACAGTTAAATATCATACATAATTATGTACTGCTCCGTAATCTAAAATCCGCGTCTTGATTCATTTCATTCACTATGATATAACATTTTTCTAACTAAAAGTAGCTTTTTAAAGCGATAAATAGTTTAAAGAGAAAACGTAAATAGCTGTCATCACTCCGAACGGCCGAACCGACAGCAGTGACAGCTGGGTTATGGCTGGTTGAACATAACCACAAAAAAGATATAGTGAAATTTACAAACAATTTTGAAACACAAATATGTATATCAAAAATTAATAAACGTGTATAAATATTAAGTACATTATTTTTATAAGTGACCATTTTTATTTTACGTGTATAATATTTCTACACATTAAATATTATCAGCATGTATTTTAAAACAATCCATACTTCTCGCTACTTTATACGATTTCCCCATTGTTTTTGTTTAACTGGCAACATAAATTATCTGGAGACAGGCGACATTGGTTAGCGTAATTAATATATAGATAATATGATAGTGTATAACATACAGAGTATATCAGTGATAGTATATCAGGATAGCTACTAATAAGTAGCTATCCTGCCTTGGTTGACGACTGGTAACTTACTTTCGAGGTGGGCACATGCTTATTAGTTTATTGAAGAGAGATTTATTTACGTATAGAGCTCGAATGCATAGTTTAAAAAAATGTTTACTCTACCAACTGATTAAATAAATAAATCTATCAATTTATTCGGATTTTTCACTGGACTATTTATTCTCAGCAATCTTAAGATAATAATAGTGATTTTAACATAAAAAAATCTATTTATTTTCTCTTAAGCACTCACTTGCCACCCTGGTCCAAAATAGTGGCTTTTGGGGAGATTTCTTAAAGCAGTCATGTCCAAAAATGTATTTAAACATTTATTTATTGCATATTTAAATGATTTTATTTTTAAAAATTTGTTCATGTTTTCTATTGATTTATCTATGACAAAAAATTATTATCTTTGTACAGAGAAAATAATGTAGTACGGTAAATTCTTGATATGTTAAACGCTCACGCGTTGCGCGGCTGGCTGTTTTGTTCCGGGAAAATCCTGACTGTTAAAATGCGGAGCAAGCGAGTGGTTAATAGAAATAACATTTTCAATTTAGCCAAACAATAATTTTTAAAATTTTCTCTGACATTATGCATGGTCACATTAGCCCACAATAAAAATCATCAATGACTTTATGGAAATTGACTCTCTTAGAAATCAAATGATTAGAAGAGAATAACCATATCTCGTGGCTTTCTCAAGCAAGTTTTATGTTTTTTTAGGTTCCCAATTATAGAAGGTATGCCATTTTTTCATTTTTTGGCAGGGTATTTTGGCGCTTCTCAGATATCTCACCTAAGACCTATTGCCTCAGTCGACCCAAACTTGTCCCGGCTCTGATATTCAATTGTGGCCCTTAGTTTTGGAATATATAATTTTTTACGAACTATTTTGGTCTAATTGTAATAGGATAGATGAGTGTATGGCAGAAGCGTGCAGTTGGAACATTGAAGCATGACTTCAAAATAACCATATATTTAAAAAAAAAATTGAGATAAAAAACATATCTCATAATATTCATATGACAAATAATATCATATTTTAATATATGTATCGAGGGTAGAACGCCAAAAGGGCGTTAGTGATTATCTCGAATTTTACAGAAGAGCAAAAGAAAGTTCTGTCAATCTGATTTTGCCAATGTTTATTTTATTATTAAACGATTTCCATATTTATTAATCCAAAAAATTGTTCAATAATAAAATAAATATTGATAAAATCAGATTGACAAAACATTATTTTACTCTCCTGTAAAATTCGAAATAATCACCAACACCCTTTTAGTTTTCTACCCTCAATACCATAATATTCTGTTACATAAATATTTAATTTCTATTTTTTTCCAAATTATATGATTAAAGTCATGCTTCAGTGTTCTCAGTGCGCGCCAGGTATATGGATAATTTGTATATCTTGTGCAAAAATAGAAAAAAAATCGTGCTGCAGAAAACGCCAGTAGACACCGGGACAACACTTATAACAAAAGCCTTATGAACTGTAAACATTTTCAACACACACATTCGACTTTAATTGCAACGCCAATTCATCATCAAGGTATTACCAATGTTTCAACTAAACATCCAGTTTCCATTTTAATATATGATAACCAGAGAGAAATACACAACAAAATTAGGGTAATGCATATTAGGCATATCAATCACACAAATAGAAAAAATATTTTTAATGTAATAGAAAATAAAAGCGGTCAATTACCTTCCGTATGATGAGTCGAGGAAGAGCCATGCCCGTCACGGAACACACAAGCTTTACGGTAGAGCCATAGTGCACATATCCTTCCCGCACCTGAAACTCCTCCGACTCACTCTCGTTATCATCTAATAAGTGTATGGTGAAGGCTCCCCACTGGGTGGATGAGGCGTGGAAATTCCCATTCTCCACGTGTAGATATCTAGTTGAAACAGTTTGTGATCGTAACCGGTTGAATAACGCTACTTTAGTACCACTGGCAATACACAAGTCCGCATTCTTTAAGGATTGTTTCTTCTTCGATGGTTTGGAAATAACTTTTATCCGTTTACTATTAAAAACCCCGATATCGTGTCCTGACCCGTAAAACATTTTAACAGAGAGCATAAAGTGTTTTCTTTTATCAGAATCGGATATGTATAAAGTTTTGGCGGCGCAGTACTGCTTGCCATTATTTAAATCTAACTGCTGCATGTCCTGGTCGGAATTTCCGATTCCGATGAAGGCGCACAGCTGAGAAGCTTGCTCCGTCTCTCCCTCCCGCAGCATCTGCTCCTGCCGCAATCGCCATCCATCCCCGAAGAGGTAGATGCAGGGCGGCGGGCAGAAGAACCGCTTCTCATTGCCGTACGACTTCTGCGCTACCTTGGCGTGCAAGATGACCATGACCATGTCGGAGCGGTCGCGCAGGTAGCGCTCCATGGCCTCCCTGGTGAGGCGGCGCTCTTCGGGGCGGTAGGCGCCGGCGCCGGGTCCCGCCGCGCTGGCGAAGCGAGGGTACAGGGCGCCGTGCTGGGGCGGCGGGGAAGGCGGAGACTGCGCCATGCCGGACAGTCCATACTGGTGCGGCATCTTCCCTCGACCACTGCCTGTCACAACATTGTCGATGTCGAAGACCCAAACTTCGGCGAGCACTCGAAACTTTCAAATACTTCGCGTCAACTTCGCGTTAATCCGCTGCACGCGCGACGTTCAGTTCATTCGTTTAGCCGCGCCACCGAATCGGAATATGTCAAACCCGAAGCGCGACAAACCAACGCCAATTGCGTTCGCTACTGTAAGCCCGGCGCGTTGTTATCGTCCCCCCAGCCATACAAATACTATAACATCGTACATGTACGCCAATCAACGCGGCTATCTGCCATCCCATTCAAAAAACACCTGTTCACTTCTTATATTTTCCGACGCTGCTGCCAACGTAAGGGAATATTAGATAGGAATTTAATATTTTATTTATCAATTTTGTTCGGTATTCGCTTTATTGGTGTGTTATAAACTAGTTTAAACTGTCAGTAGATTGTTCAATCGATATTCCCGACCGAGAGAGAGGCATTTCACCGAAATTCCGCGGCGACCGAAGACTCGCGTGTGTTTGACATGACTGAAGTTTAGTTTTGTCAAGTTTGTTGCCGTCCGTGGAGCTCGCGCCCCGCGTGGCAGCTCGACTCGCGGACTCATCAAAAGGATGTTGGGGTTATGCTCGGGGCGTGGGAAAACGCGGTGTGGGAAAGAGTGGGTGGCCTCGGTGTTTCTAAAACATTTGATACGACAGCGCGGCGTTAACACCGAGCACAGGCGAGGCGCACGGTAGTCACTAGTTACTTTATATTCATAAAGCGAGACGGTCTGATTCGAGTTTGACGTGTCGGGGAGAATCTCGTGGGAACCGAGAGCTCGGTATGCGGCGGCGCTTGGGAAGTGGGAAGGTCGCTAACAATAATAAGAGTTAATTTGATGCGATTTCAGATTTGATCGAGAGCAGATATGGGAGTCACTGGCCTGTGGCGACTCTTGGAGCCCGC
This sequence comes from Agrypnia vestita, assembly GCA_016648135.1. Lineage (NCBI taxonomy): Eukaryota > Metazoa > Arthropoda > Insecta > Trichoptera > Phryganeidae > Agrypnia > Agrypnia vestita. The sequence goes on along the minus strand of JADDOH010000267.1, from coordinate 194,744 downwards.
AGGGAAGCCGGTCCCGTTGGAGACTCTTGAAAATAAGGTTTTAGCCGTCGGTACGAATTACAATGCTGATAATTACCTTAATTATTTTTTATTAAGAATTCGTCACGTACCGTGATTACGATGATTGCCTACATGAACTTTTATAAATAAAACATCAAAAAATTCGTTGAATCTTGTTTCAACTAATGTAAAAGTAAAATGTATTGGTAACTTTTCTAATATTATGTAGGTACATAATATAAAAACACTTTTATCAATTAAAAGTAATATCATAATATGTTGATACATAATAAGAAATTTTATTTTTGATTGTTTTTTATGATTTACCAATCCCCTTCTTTATTTCACGAATTGTAATTACATTACATGAATATAATATACTTTTAATTAATGAAAATAACTTGATAATAAAAGTTTATTGAATTCACCAAAAAATTTTTAGATTTTTAAACTAAGTATTAATTTATTTCACAGATATTTCAATATGGCTTCACCAGATGGTAAAGGGTTTCCAAGATGCCCGCGGTGGTGCTGTAACAAATGCACATTTGTTGGGTTTATTCCAACGACTATGCAAACTATTATATTATCGAATAAAACCTGTGTTTGTATTCGATGGTGGCGTTCCAACTTTGAAGAGGCTAACTATAGTTAGTAATATTCACTATTTACTTCAATTATTATTTATAATAAAATAGAAACAGGATGCTGTAAGTTGCAAGAAAGGAGTTGTAAATGTTCAATGAAACTTTTTCATTTAATAGAATTAATTCTTGAACACTTAAAAAATATATACAGGGTGTCCCATATCTCGACGTCAAGCCGAAATCGGGTGGTCAGAAAAATATTAAAAAAAAACTAATTCATGTGTTTTAAAAATTATAAGAATTTAAAAAAAATCTACACCCTGTGACGGTTTTTTTTCACTCCTGTTGCTACAAATCTTTATTTTTCTTCATTTTTTTTAGTATTATGTAATCCTGAATAATGCTTCTGTAAACTTTTGTCCAAAGTTCAAAGCCAACTGCTCCAGCGTGGAAGAAAATGTCACTTTTTGACCAAACCAAGTATTCAAAATCAATACTTTGCCCAGTTTTAACTGACTTTTTAAAAAATATTTTTCCGATAACTATTATGGCCTATCACCCGATTTCAGCTTGACATCGAGATACAGGACACCCTGTATATATTGCCATGAAATAAACTACATATTTCTAAATCCATATTTATTTTGTGGTTCATTGCATGCTAAGCACTCTCATAAGCTAAACAACAAAAATCTGATGGGAAGTGCCCAACAAATTATTTCAAACTCATATTAAGTTGTTGGAAAATCATTAGTTTTTTAACATAATATAAATCAATGTATTTTCATAACCAGCGGTTTCAAGCTCTGCATGGCTGTAATTGCATATTTTAATTTATCGTGGGAAATATTTAAAAAAATCACATTACAGGGAGAATTTTTATCATCACCTCAATATCATAGTCAATTAATTTTTTTGTGCAGTAATTTATTTCTTAACTAACTTACCATCAAGCCATTCCCTTATCCCCAGACATAGAGGATGGAGTGTCGCATTATTCTTTCCTGACACAACTCTTGCCTCATCCACATTCGTACATCTTCAGATGCAAGCTTGATGATTTGTAGGCTTTTATGTCAAATCTTTTTTAGCGCCGCCAACACTTGCATTTATCTTTCCTCATCCGTTCGCTCAACCAAACCACCTACGTGACCCTTTTTAATTATATTCACTATGCTATTCACAGCTTTATATTCTTTCTTAATTTGTCCGATCTTTACTCTATCGTAAATGGATTTATTTATTAATTAACGCCCTATAAGGCTTTTACAACACTTTTTAAAAGATCTCTATCTTACCTAAAAGAGATCTTTTAAAGCTATCTGGTAAAGATCTCTTTACCTATCTTTATTTATCTCATAAAACACATATTCATGCATTCCTCTTAATGTGTGTGTGTTCTATGTTCATGTGTTCTACGTGCGCGTAACCATTGTTCAATAATAACTCATTTAACCCTTAAATGTATGATGCCTGATTTTTGTATGAAAAAAAAAAAATTTTATAGAGCTTCACCCGTAGACTAAGGGAAAAATAGTAAAATAACTCATTTAACCCTTAAATGTATGATGCCTGATTTTTGTATGAAAAAAAAAAAATTTTATAGAGCTTCACCCGTAGACTAAGGGAAAAATAGTAAAAAAAATCATTGTTTTATTTTTTCATTTATTTTTTTAAAAATTACCATGTGCCGTTTTCGGCACCACATGCATTTAATACTAAATTAATGCATTACTTCCTGTGCATTTAGTATAAAGAAGATAAAAATAATTGTATGAACACAAAATTGATAAACATACCTGCTCGTTTCATATTTTTCTGGGTAATAAATCTGTCAAATAATCAAGATTTCTTTAGATCGAATACGGCTTACTTCAAAGACATCGACTTTTTCTATAATTTGATAGTTTAGTAAAAAATGGCCGTTTGGGCATGGACAAAATTTTTATTTTTTTTAATTTCAATGACTGAGGAATACTTTTATAAGGATCGATATAAAGAATGACAAATATTTTGTGTAATAATTCAAAACAAACTCAAAGTTCCATTTTCGGCATAATATGCATTTAAGGGTTAATCAATGTATATTATGAATCTATAGCAATTTTAAATATGTAGTTTATCTGGTAAACTGCATGTCTAAATAAATGCTTGATTAATTTACTATCTCATCAGGGCTGACTTGAGGCCTAAGCACACTGGGCAATTTCGGCACCGTTCTGTTAAATTGTTTGTGAGAGATCTCTTGAATAATTATTACTCAGACCTGCAAAGCTGTTAAGATGGCTCACCTGTGGTCGATTCGTAGAGAGTCAATTTTGCATTTTTGTATTACCCAATGAGTTTGCAATGCAATAAATTAAAAGAGGTATTTTTTTTATTTAATATACAAATTGAACATTACCAAAAAAGTTTCAGATTTCATATAGAATCTCATTTTTAATTTCGGATTTGCCTTTATTTACATTTTTTTCGAGATAATTTATTGTTTAATTAAAAATAAGAAAGGCTTAAGGCTGGTTGTATCAACTTGGCTTATACATAGTAATCTTTCGTAAAAATCTATGTAACAAATTTCATATGGCGTTCGTAATTAACTGTTCCGAACATCTTATTTATTTAAAAAAAAAATTAAGTCCCTTTCTGGTCTATTTTTGTAAAATTATACTAATATATAATTTTCATATTACTTACACTTTTCGTTGAAATAATATTTGCTAATTAAATGTTTTATTTATTATATTCAGATAAAAAGACAGAGTAAAAAAAATCAAATCCACAACACGGTTGACCAGATGAGGAAGCAACTCCTGGGCATTGTAACAAAGCAAATGGCTGTTAATAAGGTCATCTCGGAGAAGGCTAAATCACCCAAGAAGAAATCTCCCATCAAATCGGTCATGGACGGTGCAGACGATGAGAATCTCTTCAAACTGCCTCCTATGGTTGAAGAATCCGCTGCTGCTACTGCGTCTAGCGATGAGTCAGAGTACATATTTACATCTTTTTTATTTAATTCAGCTAGCATTTTAACAGTAATAAATAATTTCTGATTTACATGAAAATATAAAAATTAGCATTTCATAATGTCACCTTTTTTTACGTTATTATTAATTTTCTCACCTTAAACTATTGTTAATTATTAGTGTATATGGAACAGTAGTAAATTGAGAGCTACTTGTATTGCATTTTTTGTTTTTACTTAAATAAATGAAGGTATAAATATTATTTTATTTTCCCTGGCCAATGAGAAAAAGATTGTAATATTTAACTTTACAGCTGTTTGTAACCTAACCTGTCTGATCTATTCAAAAAATGCCCTGTTACTGAAATATTACTGTACTATACTTTTTTTCGGTATAAATTTATTTTTCTGGCCTATATTTTTTTGTATAACTGGATACATACATACTAATTTTTCTAAAACATCTTTCTTCGTGTTGTTCTTCATCAGCCTTCATCTCTCCACTGCTGGATATAGGCCTCTTCCATACCCTTCCATCCTTCCTTGTTGTTTGCTAATTGTAGCCATTTCTTTTCCCTACAGCGGCCATATCGTCGGCCCATCTCTTTTGAGGTCTTCCGATGCCTCTTTTATTCTCTCATTCTGCTTTGCAACATGTTCTGCCCATTGCCATTTTAGCTTTGCTACACGATCCATGATATCCACTACTCTAGTTCTGCGCCTACTTTCGTCATTTCTAATCTCCCAGGCTTACTCCAAGCATGGATCTCTCCATGGATCATTGCGTGCATTTGAGCTTTTCTACGCTTTTCTTTGTAAGGGCCATAGTCTCCACTCCATAGGTCATCACTGGCAGTATGCATGATTCAAAGGCTTTGCTTTTTAGGCTAATTGGGATCTCTTTGAAAATTTTTTAAATTATTGTCATCATCAAATGTCAATCTACTGCTAGACAAATCTCCGCGTAATGACTCGGCTACTCCTTTTGGTTTTCTAGCAATCTTTGCCATATTTTTCTCACTGCTTTGATAATGTTATCTATTAGTGGAGGCTTTGAGTAACCTCTAGGTCGTTTTTGTCTCATTATTAATAATACATTACACAAAATCCTAAATAAGAATATTTCTTAGATTTTATAAATATACTCAATGGTGTTAGTGAGAGTGGAAAAATTATGAAAATTTTGGTGATGGCTTAATATTGTGTTTATTTCTTTAATTTTTATTATCAGCACACAGAGAATTAGTGTAATTAGCTGCTGCATCCTTCTGCATCCTATTAGTTGTCTAGTTTTGCAGCCACAGGAACCATGTCTCGCCTTTGAGTATTTTACAGTTTCGATAATATTACAGTTGAAATCAAAATCTCTTATACCTAACTGTAAAATATATAGTACATATTTTGGCCAATTCAAATGTGGAAATTTGGCCGGGAATTGGGTTAATTTATATTTTAGATTTTTTAAACATACATTTTTGATTTTGCAGATAGCTACTTCTAAGTACCTGTCCGCACACTTCTTAATTGTTATAGGAGAATTTGAGATTACCATACAGTTTTGTTCTAGAACAGTGAAGAAAGGCTTGGAGCCGGTTGCATCAATTTGGCTTATAGAAATCTTTTATAAAAACCATAGATTTACACGATAACAGTTTATTTAATTGGTAAAACGTGAAAATGTACGGTTTAAACGAAAAATGACTACAAACCAAGTTAATGCAACCGGCTCTTACTTGGGTACGATTCTTGTATTTTGGTTCCAAAATTTAAAATATGTTTTATTTTAACTTTGTAATTCACACATAATATGAGTTATTAATTACTAAAAAAAATTCGAGAGGAGCAGTTGTGATTAGTAATTTAATTGTGTAAAAATGTTTATTAATTTCAAGCATGAGTTAATCAAATGGCTGCTCTCGTGAGTTTATAAAGAAATATATGTTGGTCCATCCCTCCCTCTGTTTCCCTCGCCGGCTGATTTGGTAAGTTATTACCGGCCGGCCCACGCTAGTGTCTCAGCTCTGGGACGTGTGGCTTTGCTGAGGCGGCGCTAGAGGCCTCCAGGCGTCCGCCTCATCACACATTATTTTCCTCATTCTTAATTTGTTTTTATCCCTTTTAGTTCTGAAGAATCGGATACAGATAGCCGCAGTCGTATTGACCTCCATTCACTGGATGTCAACTCAGCTTATTTCAAAAGTTTAACGCCACGAGAGCGGCACGATCTACTCACAGAACTGAAGGAAACTCGGAAACAAAACTCTTGGGGTCGCATTCATGAATTGCCTGCCCAGAGTGACAACTTTTCTGATTATCAGGTAAATTTGACAGGCACATTATAAATGTAAAGTATATGTAGAATGTCTGATAATTGTTATGTATTAAAAGTATTTGTAATATGTTGTAGTACATAATGAATTGTTTTACACTGTGATAAAATCAGTCTACCTGATGTTTTTCCCCAAACACAAATTGTCATCATCAGTCCTATAACTTCTACCATATTCTCCTGTTATTTCTCTTCACCCAAATAAAAATTCATTCTTCAATAGCGTTACAGCTCATATTTTTTGTTATCTCCATGATAATCATTATTTTTCTGCCAATTTTCAATTACATATTCACTATCAGAAATCTTTCTTCCCATCGTCTCCCTAGTGGAACCTTGGTCTTCTGATATGATTTTCACCCTTGGATTTCCATTGAATACATAATTATCAAGCATGTGCAATGAGAACATGAAGCATGACTTTTATTTAAACATACATATATACGTATTTGGAAAAAAAAGAAATAAAATATTTATCTGGCAGAATATTATGAAATAATAAAATCTCATATTGTGTTTTTGAACACAAGACATTTTGTTTCGAAGGGACATTTTTGACCATTTCGCGGGCTTGGCTTCAAGTGATTTCCACCTATTCACTTACATGAAGAAGCGGCTTGGGTCCCAGCACTTTGCTGATGATCTTTAAAACATTATGGCAGGCTGGCTATGTTCCCATGCGCAGAGTTTTATGAAAAAAGGATTTCAATATTGGTTAAACGCTTAGATTAATACGGCAACTATGTGAGTAAACAAAGAAAGTGTGTAGTTTAAAGATGTGTATAATAAAATATTTATATATGCACTGGTATATAAATATTTTATTATAGCCAAATGGAGTTCACTTTCTGAGTAGTCCTTATATTAGGTCCTTACATATGAAATTGGCGTTTTGCCGTACTGGAAAATTTGATCTCAAATATCTTCTCTTTGGTTAGGAATTCCAAATCCAAATTTATACAGCTATTTACTCATGTATTTGTGTTTTGAAAATTATAATTCATTTGTTTTTTACTCAATTGTTTTTTTCTTTGCGTCACTCAGTTTACAAAATGAAAAACTTGAAATATCGCGTTATTTACGAGTACGAGTTCCACCGTGGCACCAGTGCTGCAGAAACGGCTCGAAGGATTAATGATGTGTATGGCGACGGTGCCGCAAAAGAAAACACAGTGCGTTTTTGGTTCCAAAGTTTTCGTTCTGGAAATTTCGACCTGCAGAACAAGCCCCGTGGACGGCCGGAGACCAAAGTTGATAATGAAGAATTGAAGGCTATTGTGGAAGAGGATCCATCGCAAACCACATCCGAGTTAGCTGCAGGCTGCGGTGTTAGTGATAAAACTGTTTTAATCCACTTGAAGCAAATTGGTAAGGTTGAAAAGCTTGAAAGGTGGGTACCTCACGAATTGAGTGAAGCAAATCAACAAACGCGCGTTGACTGCTGCGTTGCATTACTCAACCGGCACAATAATGAAGGGATTTTAAATCGAGTCATTACCTGTGATGAAAAGTGGATCCTGTACGATAATCGGAAGCGCTCATCGCAATGGCTGAACCTGCCGAACCAGCCAAACCATGCCCCAAGCGAAAATTGACTCCAAAAAAGTTACTTGTGAGCGTTTGGTGGACTAGTGCTGGTGTCGTTCACTACAGCTTTCTTAAATCTGGCCAGACGATTACGGCAGATGTCTATTGTCAGCAACTGCAAACCATGATGGAAAGCTAGCTGCTAAACAACCGAGGCTGGTTAATCGCTCTAGGCCACTGCTGCTTCAGATAACGCTAGACCACACACTGCACAACAGACGGCTACCAAATTAGAGGAGCTTCAATTGGAATGTCTAAGAGATCCACCGTACTCTCCGGACCTTGCCCCAACAGATTACCATTTTTTTCGAAATTTGGATAACTTCTTGTAAAGGAAAAAATTCAACTCCGATGGGGCAGTCCAAACCGCCTTCAAAGATTTTATTGATTCCCGTCCGAATGGTTTTTTTAGTAAAGGGATCGATGAACTACCTCTGAGATGGAAAAAGTGCATAGATAGCAATGGTACATACTTTGATTAAATAAATATATTATAATAAAATAAATTGACTTTATGTTCCTCCCATACTAAACGCCAATTTCATATGTAAGGACCTAATATGTAAACATTTATTTACAAACTTGTTTTTTTTTTTTAAATGTTTTTAGATGAAGCGGTTACTTAAGAGGCGTCAAGTTCAAGTGTCTTTAGAGGAAACTGAAAAGGAGATGGGAGGACATTACCTATCTCTCAATGAATTAGAAATTCTCTTGAATGAAGAAGGAATTGATACAAAGATTGAAAATATACCCTCACGACGAGTAGCTTCCAATGAAAAGTCCCATTTTGTATTAATAAAAGATGTCAAAGAAGCTTTGGAAACTGCAGCGAAAAGGCAAGCGGCACAGGAAAGTGAAAATAGTGCTCCTTCAACAAGCAAAGAAAATTATTCAACCACCGAATTAGGAGAGGAATTTGATGAAGATTTAGAAGCTGCCATTAAGTTATCATTGCAATGTAATGATGATAACAAACCAAGTTCGAGTTCTTCAAAAGATTCAAACATAATCGATTTGACATTTCTGGGGCCTGATTTTATCCAAACTGATAGTGATTGGTCAACAGATGAAGAATCTGAAAACAACTCCAACAGTTTAGTAAATACAGATCTTTCATTGGCTAAAGCTTACATGTTGGAGAATAGTGGTCTTTCAGAATATGAAATAATGAGAATAATTAATAGTAGGTGTGAAGATAAAAGTAAGGCAAAGAAGAAGAAAAATCGACGATATTTGAATACCAATACTATATCCGATAATATAAATACCCCAGAAGGGAGTTTAAAGACTGAACTTGAAATGAAAGAAAAAAATGTAGAAATTAGCTTAGGCAAAAGTGATACGACTGTTAAAATTGATTCTATCAAACAAGAAGCAAATTTGAATAATTCAACAGAATCTGGCCAAATTTCAGTCACTCATGAACAAGAAACTCAAAACGATCTGAAACTCGAGGCGAAATCTGAAAATATTTCGTGTTTTTCATCCAGTTCAGACAGTGATGATAATTTTGAAGAAGTTCCAGAAATAACCACACCTTCTCTTCTATTAACTTTGAAAACAGATCCCATTATTGAAGATGATATCTTTTCTGATATCTTTCAAAATGATGTCACCAAAGAGGCAGATAAAAAGGATATTGTAACAAAAATTAAGGAAATTAAAATGCCTTATGAATTTCCTCTACCTCTAATAGAAACTGCTGAAAACAATTTGAAAACAAAATCTTCTATAATAACTGATGATGTGCTTTTGAGGAGTATTCAAAATGAGGAAAACAATACGTTACCAATTAACCCTTCAAAATATAGTAAACAAGGTATAGTGAGTGATAAAGAGTTAATAGTAACAGAAGAATACGTGAAAGAAAAAAATATCAATGATAATGTTTTGAATCTCAAAGAGACTTGTGATGTTGACAAAAATGGTATTTCTACAAATGTCATTACTAACCCAGAACTAGAATGCATTTCTGTTAGAGACACTTCTTTATCTGCCAATGTAGTAGAAAGAGATCTGTCGCCACCTCGCGAATCACAAACCTCGTCGTCTTTAGTCTCTCCGGAATCGTCGCCGCAAAAGGGGATGACATTAAATGAAATAAGGCACATGATTACCAAGGATAGCACACTTGGTGATGAAGGAGCGTCACTGGAAAAACAAATGATCTCTACGGAAGAATTATCTCTGTTTGCTGATGACTTAGAAATGGAGAGAGACAAAATAGAAAAGCAGCAAAGCAAACTGGACCGAATGGGCCGCAACATCTCCGAAGAAATGACCAAAGATGCTCAAGATCTTTTGAAGATGTTTGGTATTCCCTACATTGTGGCTCCCATGGAAGCCGAGGCCCAATGTGCATTTTTAGAATCCATCAATTTGACAAATGGAACAATCACGGATGACAGCGACATTTGGCTCTTTGGTGGGAAAAGTGTTTATAAAAATTTCTTCAACCAACAAAAATATGTCCTTCAGTTTTTGTCTGAAAATATTCAAAGTTGCTTCAGTGAGTACTTTTACATACAGTCGAACTCGGTTATAACGAGCTCGGATATAAGGAGATCCCGGCTATAATGAGAAAAACTGTGAATTCATTTTGATTTGCGCATATTCCCATACAATCGGTCTCAGCTATAAGGAGCGCGATTCCCGGATATACGGAGCAAATTTTAGAAACTCTACAGACATATTTGCTTGGGTTGCAGAAAAAAGACAAATACGTACTCGTAACAATGAACTTTTTCACTTTGCTTTTAAAGCGGCTCACACTTAATTAGGGTTCATTTTATGATGTACACAAACTTGTGTCCCACGTGCGCAGGCAAGCAATAGTTTACTGAAGGTCGAGAATACTGGTCATATAACTCCGATTATTGGGGGTTTCCAAAATGTTTATGGTGATAGTTTATTTTATGCAGTTAACTGTATTAGCATTTAAAAGCCTAATCAGTTAAAAGCGAATTATTCTATCCGAAACATGTTCACTAACACACGAAAGTATCTCTAGGTTCGCGAAAAAGTCGAAATTATCGGCGTCAAAAAATCTGTAAAATCGTCTTCTACAGTTTCATCACTCTGGAAAGATAAGGATGTTTATTTAGCTGCCTTTGAAAATAACATCACATAATCAAAAAAAATTGTGAAAAAAGTGAATCCCGGATATAAGAAGTCCCGGCTATAAGGAGCAAATTTAGTCGGTCCCGTCGTGTTCCTTATAACCGAGTTCGACTGTATTTTGTTTTCTGAAAATTTTAACATTTTGTTATAACTAACCAGAATTTGTGAGAATTCTCGCCAAAAAGAAACTAGAGAGTCCCCAAGTCTGGGCCCGCCGCGCGAACTTGGGAAGAGATGGAAGCCACAGGGCTTACAATCTATGTTGGCAGGTTTAAGGATCCTTTACAGAAGCGAAACACATCACAAAACACCCAGGCTTGGGTAATTCACATAGATTAATTGTGACCTCTCTGAGAATCAAATCCGGAACCCTCGGGGGTGTTTTGTGATGTGTTTTGCTTCTGTTATTGGGCATCTTGGCCTGTTGAGGCATGAATAAAAAAAGAAAAATATATGTAAAAAAACATCAATTTGAAAACCAATAATTCCATTTCGAAATTTTTCAAACCCATTGTTAATTCGTAATTCAAAATAATATTTAGCCCCTTGCGCCGTAAATCAACACATTTTAGTTCACATAATTCAATTTTTTTTAAATATTAAAAAATATTTAATTTTTTTTCAGAAGTGAGAAAAACAAATATGTACTTTAATAAAAGAATTTTTTTTACGATTTTTGGTGAATTTCGCAATCACATCACGATTTTTTATGTACCCTGAATTTCGAATTAATGGGGTTCTACTGTACTGATATATTATTGATAATGCTGTTTCCTTTCTTATATTAAAAAGCGCTAAAGACCGTTTATAATAAATAAATAAATAAAAATATATTATTTCCAGAGCTATCGAGGGAGCAGCTGATACTATTGGCACTCTTGGTGGGCAGTGATTACACTACTGGCGTGAACGGAGTGGGCCCTGTAACTGCCATGGAAATATTAGCAGCCTTTCCATCGGCTAATGCGGACTTGGATCCCCCTTACGCGACACTTCTCTCAGGCTTGAAAAAATTTAGAAGTTGGTGGGGAAATAATCGTGCATTTGGGCACATCTCTTTAAGAAACAAGCTTAAAAATATTTCATTGAGTCAGGAATTTCCAAGTTACAGGGTAATCATATTACAAATATTTTCAAGCCTTACGTCAGGTAATGAATTGATGTGGCTCTTTAAAGCCTTGTTTTGCGCAGCGTCCTAAAGAGAAACTATGCAAAACTTGGTTTAGACTAGTTAAAGGATGTTTGTAGAACAGACAAAAATTATACAATAAAACCCCATTTATTTGAACCCCGATAATTCAAAATTCTCCATAATTCAAAATTTTTAAAGTACGCAAGTCCCAAAATATTAATTTTTTAGTTAATTAACCCCGATAATTTGAAAAGCCTGGTAAATAATTCGCAGTTCAAAATCATTTTTAAATCCTTGCATCATAAAATGAATGCGCTCGGCTTTTTGATTGCGTGCACTCGTGTAGGGTGTCCTTTGTGTATTTTGCGGTAACTTGTGGAATCCACTTTATCTATGCATGTTATGTCGCGATCCCTCAAATATTCCTATGCATGCTTTCTTCAGTTGGCTGCATAGATATCCGCGGATAGTATTAATTTGCACTAAATGCTCATTCTTTACACATTGCTTTTCACTTTTAAAATTCTTTAATTCCTCTTTTGGAGTATGTTTGTTTGGTTAAAATGTTTTATTATCTTTGTAAAAGCTATTACTGCCTTATCTTATTATTTCTGAGTCAGAAAAAAGGCGGAATCAAAAGTTAAAATCAAATGAAGATTGAAGAAGCCTTCCATAAAGTCAAAATATATAATTTAGTAATATAAATGTCGAGATCTTTGTATGAAAAATAACAATTTGCATTAAAGTATTGCATTTTCAGAATGATTCCTTGTAATATTAAAAAATACAGACTTTTCACAAAATTAGTGTCTTTTATTCATGAGTTTTACAGTTTTTGGTGAATTTCACAACCGCATTGCGATTTTTAAAATATTTTTTATATCTTGAATTTTGAATAAATGGGGTTCCACATAAGTCCAAATTTTTCTTTTCAAAAACATTTAGTGCTCGCTCATTCCTCTTAGTCTGTACCGACGTCTCAGATGCATAGTGAGCACTGGTCTGATGAACGTTTTGTACACTAATATTTTAGTGTTTCTGGACAGCAGTCTGGATTTTATCTGATTTGGATTGGAGACGGAAAAAAAATCGATTTGCGTTCACTATGCGGATCTCTGTAGTATTATTGTTGTCTGTTATCTAGTCTAGTAAATTTCAAAATTTTGACTTCTGCATGAGAGAATTTCGGTTTGTTGGGTGCATCTACCGACCATGTATTTTGTCTTCTATTAATTTTTACTATGTAATCGATAACTTTATTACCATTCGATACATATATAATTATGTATTTGTATTGTGATTTTTTGATGTTTAAAATTTAAAATGTTGGAAACTCAAATAATACTATAGTGACGTATTTATAAATAAAAGCAGCGAATTATTTCACAATATATTTTTATTTGTTACAGGTAGTGGAAGCTTACTTATCCCCCAGCGTGGATAAAAATAGCGAAACCTTCAGCTGGGGAAAGCCGGATGTGACAGCTCTTAGAGAATTTGCTAGGACCAAATTTGGTTGGTCACAAAGTAAAACCGATGAAGTCTTAAAACCAGTCCTCAAACGTCTTGATGAAAAGATTTGCCAGCAATCTATCCGATCTTTTTTCAGAACTGAAATTAGCAAGAGCTCCGCCGAAGATAATATGAGCAAAAGAGTAAAGAAAGCTGTCGAAAAAATGGGAGGTTCCATCGCGGAAGATGAAAATGATCAAGGACCATCGAAACCAAAAAAGCCAAGAAAACAAAAGGTACCTGTAAAAACAAAAGTTACCAAAAAATCAGATTTAATAGAAAATGCCAATGTTGTAATTCCTATTGATAATGAAAAAAATGTTACCTCAGCTAAAGTTACAGCATCATCAGTTGCTGAAAAAACGGATGTAAGTAAAAAAGACAAAATATCAAAGAGACCTTTCATTCCAGAGAGGTATCAAGAAGTAATTCCTCAGAGAGAAAGCGATAAATCAAAATTGATGAATACTAAATTAAAGGCAATAGAATTATTTAAAACATCGAAGAGGGGCCCGGGTGCTTCAAAGAAAAGAAAGACAGCTAAAAGAGCACCCAAAGCTGATGCTGAATTATCAGAAAGTAGCAGTGATTAAATACTGAATCAAATTAAAAGTTAATATGATGGTTGTTTTACATAATCATCATGATCGTAGAACAATGACGGGTGTGCAAAAAATTCCATATTGACTTTTTTGGATCGTTACAAAGTATAAAAAAAATCCATCTAATGGTATAAAAAAGTGTATTTTTCTCGTTAATTTAACCATCATTATACGAAGTCAGTATATCGACGGTTCTGATTTGCGATCGTAGAACAATGCAGCATGTGTAAAAATGTTGTTGTACTGCGCTGACTATATTTGAGGTTTGAAAGGTATCAACTTTAAATAACTTAGGAAAATCTATTGTAGTTATCAGCTATGACATAAAGTGTCTTTATGTAAATAAAACTTCAAACTGCTCTCCTGCAAACATGAGAAAAATCACATGCGTTGTTATTCTACGATTATGAAGATATTAAGTATTGAAATAGCAGATCATGTGGATGTGCTGAGATTCAATTCTCAACGTTTTGCTGGAGGCATATCACAGAGTCATCAGGAGATTGCCCTATCGCCGCGAGGGTCAAGGATGTACAGTACGTCCATTGTTTTTATACCCAAATATGTACTGAATGAAAATCATATGAATGCTTTTCTTATGTTACACTTTATATCACAACCTGTTTTAACTAAATAGTCACCATTTTAACTACATATGTAATTAGGAGATCATGAATCTAATTTTTTTATAAAAGCGTAAGTTTATAAATATTCTTCATTTATTGTTTTTAATTTAAGCAATTTTTTTGCCATTGATATTATCATTTTATTGTGTAAATATATTTAATTTGTATACTGACTTTTTATTTATCATATGATAAAATTTATAAGCCTTTTCATTCAATAAAAATGCAAGAACACACATGTACAATGACGTCACGAACTGTAAAAAATTTGTCAGAATTTTAAAATGAACCATGATGTTTTTACATTAAAATTTTGTTATTCTCAACAATAAAACCCGGAAATCAAATATATTCACTATACCAAGAGACACACAAAAAATAGCAGATCCTGCATCACATCATTGCTAGCAGAAGATGCCCCGGAAAACCAAGGATATTCTGGCTAAAATATCTACGGCCATGTTTCGGGAAGTCCATAGTCCAACTATTTCAGGTTCCTTAAACAAAATAATAATCATTTATGTTCGATAAGTTTAAGGATTCTTGCGTCTATTTCTACTCCCCCCCACCCCTTTAGAGCGTCACATTTTATATTTTGTGCATTAAACTGACAAAACAATAATCCCTGTCCCAACACCACTTTACTCTCGCACTGCCAACGACCGAGCGCCGCCACGACCGCAGCCCCGACGAGGCATATACCATCCATGCTGTAGAGTATACAAGCACTGATCATATTGTACCATAAGCACACTGATACATCAAGCCAAAAAAGTACAGATTCGGGCATGCACAGCGCCTGAAGATTCAAAATGTTTACAAATTTGACAAGAATGATGGGCTATCTCACACCCAAAAATAAATAAATGATTTCTGCACTATTTCTCATTGCCTTTGACTACATATTCTAATGAAATAACACATTTTTAAATCGGGATGCTAGACTAATGATTTTAGATGAACACTATATTAAGACACTCAAATATATGGTTATCGTCCTAACTTAGCCACAACGCATTTCACACTGCATTTGAGTTACTCCATCAAAGAAATAAACAATCTGAAAAATGCTGAACACAACCGCACCATTAACATTAAAAAAAGAAATGATATTCTTGACCTAACACACCAAAGCAACCCAGCCAGCGACAACACAGAAAACGAAGCAGTGTCAAAACAAAGGCCACTACCTCGTCAATTCAATATAATGTCCCACCACAAAGTATTTGCTTCTTTTGAATGTTTTATGCATGTTCAGAGGCGTTAGGAGCCTTCTGACTATTTTGTTCCACGGATCTACACAACCAGATATGGTATGCATGTTGTATAAATAATTTGGCAATTGCCGCCTTTGTCATTCTTTCCAAGAATCCATTTATTTGTGATGTATTCAGTCCCAGATCCTTGAGAAAGGCAGAAACCGACTTGATTGGCTGTCCTCTTGCCCCCACCTCCACTGCATAGTTTTGTCTTATAATCATTTTTGAAGATCTTATTCAGTAGACCCTCGTATTTAGTTATTTTATGTGTGCTCTTTTGGGATGTTTATCTCCCAGGGTACTGTCAGCTCAACCAAAAAGACCTGCTTAAGTGTTCTTGAGTACGAGGCTATGTCAGGTCTCGGTGCTGTAGCGCACAGATCTCTCGGGAACATATATTGCCCTGAAGTCGAGTCCATAATTAGTCTCCAGTCTTACGCTTTTTTAATTATTGAAGATGGGACTTTTGATTTCCCCTTTCCCTTTGCCCCGGGCCTCGCAAAGTTGATATTTGTAACATTTTCCTTGGTCAAACCTTTGTATGCTTCAGCTATTGCAACGCTAACACACTGCATGAGTACCTCTAGCAGCTTGTCATGTCTGTAAGTGTATCTGCTCTTCTCCAAGGCAATTTCACATCCCATTAGGATGTGCCTTGCTGTACATACATTGGCACCACACAAATCCCACGAGGCATTAACACTCTTACTCCAGTGCTTCAGGTTGCTGGGGTCAGGGAGTGTATTTTGGAATACCTTAAAATAGAATTTCAATATCTCCGGTGATCAGCTACGTAGCATGGCGCTCCAGTGCAGGGCAGATCGGAGGCACATCTGCCCTATAATGAGCCAGTCATGCTGCATTTCAAGGTTTATTGCATGGAGTCTGTAATTTTCATCAGAGTCTCTCTTTACTAGAGTCTCCATGTGGACCATTTCAGGTTCAGCTTTTTCCCATCCTGGACCCCTCTATTGTTGGTACTTGTACCTGTTTTTGCCAGTCGCGTCCACTGTTTAATATTTAGCAGCCACACTGTCCAGGATACCTAGCTGTTCCCTGGTCATCAAGAAATCATAAACCAGGAATGGCCACATTAGTTGGATCATATAATTGTCGTCAATATGTACATGCTTTTCTCATCCCTGAGATTTGAGTTTTGCCCACTCTATTCATAATATCTTTAAAGTGCTCTACAATCTCATTGACAATACATAAAATTACGCTGCATTGTGGCTGTTTTTTTTAATCAACATATGGTTTTACTTCATTTATTAACACGATTCTATATTATGTATGGTGATATTAAAAAGAAAAAAATAATGGAGAAGTGAATTGCTTATTTCATTTATACCTTTCCTGAGAAGATAAAATATAATTGCTGTAGAAAAAAAACATGTTACATGCCTAAAACACACATATTATACCTCCCCTGCAGATAATGTGTTTTCCAGTTTTAAATGTTTGTTAAATAAATAATATAAAAATCTTCCCAGTGAGACAGACAGTCAGGATTACCAATCAATGCATCAGGCGGCCCTTGTGACCAAGTGGGCATGACACTGATTTCTAAACTGAGGTTTCTAGTTTTGATTGCCGGTAAGGTCAAACACAGGTGTTTTGTGATGTGTTTAGCTTCTGTAATTGGGCTTCTTGGCCTGTTGAAGTGTAAAAAAAATCACTAAAGAAGATGTGAAAATACCAATTTACAAATATCTTCAACTCTTTAATTAAGCGTGTTCCAAAGATCACCAGGAGTAACAATTTTTCAAATGAAATTCAGTACCAGTATTAAATTACTTAGTAAGATTGTGTCAATAATAAAATATATATTTTAATAATTTTATAGATCGATGCCTTCAATTCTTATTATAAAAAAAAACGTTATATAATATATACACAAAGGGGTTGTAACATTTTTGCATACACCCGTCATTTTTTAAAAAATCGCAGCCAGTAATGAAACTTATATAAATCGATAAAAGACATTTATACAAACATAAAATTATACAGTCATAAACTTCTAAAGCGTCAGGTTTCTGAGATATTCACACATAAATATTGCTATTTTGTACCTATGAAGTGTCATCCAAATGACACAATCAATAAGTAAGTATTGTTAAAAAACAGTGCGATTACGTGAATTTATGTTATTCTCTTTAAATAATTGTAAAGGTGATGAAATGTTACTGTTTTCATTGAATTTTGAAGTTGGGCGTAAAAATATACCTAATGAGAATAAGGTAAATTATTTAATGATGACGAGTAGATACTTATTGGTTATTCAAAACCTCTAAATATTTAATTCTAAGAATTACAAAATAATGCCTGCGTGCTGAGGTGACACCTTACAAAGCAAAACATATTCAGTTTTCAACACTCGAAACGTAAAGTACCCATCCAGTAATATGTCCAAGGGACGTTGCATTTCTTCTCCCACTTATTGCTTCGTCTATTACGCACTTTCGGTCTGCCAACTTTACAAATACAATGATAGGTGTTAATAAACATCATACTTTGTTTCGCATACGACATTTTTAGTATTATCTAAATCATTCGAGAAACATTAATTTGAAAATATTCTTAGAATGGTATTTCGTCGACGTTGCATTTCTTCTCTCGACTCGCTACTGAATAAGAGTTGGGTGAATAAATTAAACAATGAGAAATAAAGTAGGTATCGACATTTAATGTTGCACACCATACATACAACACAAAACTACTATTTTTTAAGTTGTGAGTGGACATCATTTTTATGTTTTTTATCGTTCTTCGTCGGGAACCGGGAATAATCCTTTCAAAAATCCAGCAGGTGGTTGTGGAGGATCATTTTGATGTCTTGCCCATGCCATATACCACACAATGCACATGACATGTGCGCAACATCCAAGTGTTCGATTCCCAACCAGACAGTTACAATAATGACCGATTACTTTTTGACGACCTTGTAAATGGTTATCAATCAAAATATACACAAAATATATCCGATTACTATGATGCCTCGATTGAATTTTTGCCCTTACGAGCCACGGGTCTAAAGCCATAATATTGTATACACTTAAATTCAATATTATCTCTGCAAACTTCTATAAAAAAATCACCATTTTCTTTGACATGTTCGGCGTAATAGCTCCTGGCTTGATTAACTTGATAAGGCCCTAGAACTATTATGATTAAATCATTATAATTTAGCACCGGAAACTGCTCAAAGCCACTACTCACTTCCAAAGCTTGAAAAATAGTTCGGTGCTGATTGAAATTATTTTGCGTGATCAAATCACTTAAATTATTTGGTGAATCATGTTTAAGATAAATCTCATTAATAAATTCGTACACCAGCTTGTTATCTATCAATCTAACTCCGAATGAGTTAATAAGGACACATGCGATTTTAACTTCTTTGTACAAATGTAGTACGGCTATGTTTTGCATATTGGAATCGCAATTGCCGAAACTGAGTTTTTAAACGACCATTAATGGTCTCAACCACCCAGCGATACAAGGTTACTTTACGTGCCTGTTGAGTAGTGAGTTGTCGTTCAGTTTCATATTTCGTCGCCGGCATAAAAGCTTTGTAACCTACTTCATGAATCTTTTCCATGACGTCCTAAAACCTTGGTCAAAAATAAAGACATCATCTTTTTCGAAAAACCAATGGAATGGATTGTCACCGTCCTCCCATGTCAATTAAGCCATAATTTCGGCATCAGATTTGTTTGCCTCATATGGTCCAAACGCTTCTCTAATATACCCATCTGTAGTTACAAGTAAAAATACTTTTAATAAGTGGCGGTACTTAAGTGAGCTATAACTTTTCCGCTGGAATGTACAATTGCTGCTCATTTGATGATAGAAATATGTTCCGTCACATATAACAATCAACTGACGTGTGTTAGGATCCGAATTTCCATATAACACATGTGGAATTCTTAAAATTCTTGCATTGAGCTCTTTTCGGTAAGTGTGTGCTCTTCCTGCTGAATAAATGTGGTCGAAACCTAAGTGTTTTGGTACAAAATCAATAATCAGACAATGTCTCACTTTTTTCATAACACGCTCGAAATGCTGTTTGGTAATCCTAAATAACGCTGAAAGTCTTTCATGTGAATCCCCAGTATGCAATTTACATAAAACGGTTGGTTTGTTTTTAAATGTTTGTGATAAAGTTGGAGTCTGTTCTAAAATGTTTAAAAAATTGACATTTTTAACAATAACGATAAAATAATAGTCAAACAAAACAATTCGGTAACAACAAACACAACGAAAACAATTACAATTAAATAATAGTCAAACAAAACAATTAGGTAACAACAAATACGACGAAAATGATATGATTTGAGGAAATAATGAAATACATATACTTGTAGGTATGCTTGCGCACAGTGCCTTACAAAGTGGCAAAATGAAAGTGCCTAATATACGAAGCTACAGGTGAGAGAAAAAATGCAACGTCGTATTTTCGTCCCATTCTCACTTAAGTACTCGTCATCATGAAATAATTTACCTTATTTCTCGTTATGTATATTTATACGCACATCTTCAAAAATTCAGTGAAAACAGTAACATTTCATCACCTTTACAATTATTTAAAAAGAATAAAGTAAACTCACGTAATCGCACCGCTTTTTAACAATACTTACTAATTAAATGTGTCACTTGGATGACACTTCATAGGTACAAAATAGTAATATTTATCTGTGAATATCTCAGAAACCTGACGCTTTAGAAGTTTATGACAGTATAATTTTATGTGTGTATAAATGTCCTCTATCGATTTATATAGGTTTAATTGTTGGTCGCAATTTTTTTCAAAATGGCGGCGACTATGCAAACTTTGTATGAGACAGGTTACAACCCCTTTGCCACCACTGTTTGGAGGGGGAATAGCATGATGGTAAAGCGTTCACTTAGTAGAAATCTAAGGATGCACTTCATAAAAATTGATAAATTGGTGTATAATACGCATAATATAAATATATTGGTGACTGCCGTCCTGTGATTGAATAGAATGCGAGATTGCATGACCTCAGTACAGAATCGGCAGTCAAAGCAACAATACATTGTAGTCACAAATGCTGTGATCGTATTTTGAATGCGCGACGTCTGATACAGGTGCTTACCTTAGTTTGAAAATAGAATATAATATGATACATATTCCGTGTGTACCATCTTTATTTAAGAAAAAATTAAAAGAAAAATAAAGTACCTACATAAAAATAAAGAGTTTAAATTAAAATATTTGATAAATCGGATTCTATGTTATAAATATAATTGGACTCCAAAAGAAAGTAAGAAAAAATAATTAAAATACCTATTTATAAAGAAAACAAAACTCAAAAAAAATGCAAAAAGATTTTCATACTCATTTGTAAATATAAGATATTTAATTTGAATAATTAATAACATTTTAATGAATAAAATATCAATGAGAATCAATTTCTTCAATATTTTCTTAAATAAAATTAAAAACAATACAGAGTTGTTTCCATAAGACTATTAATATTAGGAATTCAGTTTTTGTGATGATTTTCACAAATTTATTAATTGCCTATCATTACTGGAATAAAGTTTTAGGAATATGCCGTTACCCACACTCGGCCAATGAAACCGAGTCTACTTTTCACATTAAATTTCATATCGTTTAAAATCAGTCAACTTATTTAAAAAAAATAACGGATATATTACATTGAGGTCATCCTACACGTCACCAATACACATATTTTGCATATTATACACAGTCGATCAGTGTATTCGAGTCCATATAAAACGTACCCTCTCCTACGTGAGAGTTAGCGGGATAGATTTTTGATTTCAAACAGATTTAAAAGTGCTTGATATTTATTCCGGTAAACGTTAAAATAAAACAAGAAGTACAAGTGAAAGTAGATAAAAATATTATGAAAATTCCAAAACGTTATTTTTAAAGTAGATTTTGTGAAAAATTTTACTGGGGTACCCGCTAAATATTAAATATGCGTGTTAAAAGTTTAATGGTTTATTTATACATAATTCATTATTATAAAATATCTTTTAAACGTATGTGATTTCCTAATATATTTTACATGAAATCACAAAACGTTTCGTTTCATGCGAAAATGCACAACTAACCTCGGTTTTTCCTGTTTGATTAAGCAGGCACCAAATACAGCACGGCTTAACCTTTGCGTCGCAAACTGCGCAATACTATGCATATTCAGTATTATTTGAACATTTTTTATCTAAGTGATGTGTTAGGTGACGTTTATGGTTGTCACTGTTTTTCGGAAAATATTTTCGAAGCAATATAGTGAAATGAACTGCATTTGAAGTTTGTAGGAATTTATGAAAGTGTATGCAATTAGTAGAAGAATGACTTTAACGATAGGTTTGTGGGGCTTTGCCCTTTTGTGCGCCATTCAGCCTGTTTACAGTTTTTATTTGCCGGGCCTGGCGCCAGTGAACTATTGCAAAAAAGGAGATGGTACTCCGTCTTGTCAGGTATAATGAATCATTATATGACCTAAGTAGTTATTTTTACAAAAAATTCCATGTATCTCATGATTCAAGGCCTCAAAATTGAAGATGGCATTTTACAATGTATTTGTGTAGGGGAAAATAAAGCATGTTCCTTTGTATATTTTGGGAAAATTGTCTTTATTTGGAAAACGGGAAACAAATTTATTGTTGGGAGAGGGTAATAATATGGAAACATGTTTATTTAAAAAAAAATAATGGATTGCCAGACAGTATGTCTTGAAGAAATAATCTATGCTTATGATCTGTCGGGTAGGTAATATAAATATGTGAGGTAAAGAAGCGTATTGAAACATGTAAGAAGTCTCAATATAAAGGAGTAAGATAAATACTAACATTTTAGTTCAATTTATTTATTTTCATTAAATTAATTTTAGTAAAAATGTTTGCAATAAACATCTGATAGTACGGTTTTTTGTTTACTATTCCATTCGAAATCCCACGGAAAAATAAAACTAGGCAAAAAAACATATAAACCTCTAGGTCACTTGAAAAAAATATTACCAGTGTTTTGAAACATTTTCACAAATCCACCTTTGAAACTCGATACGTAAATGGATGCTATAATGGACACGTTGGCCTGGGAAATTTGATACTTTGGTAGCATGTTTCTTGCATGTGAATATTTTATGTATTATCTTAATTTATTACTGATGCCAAATGAGAACATTAATTTGTAAATAACAATAATGACGGAGGGAGTGTAATAAGAGAGGGAAGGCACAATGCACCTTGACTTTAAGCCTAGTCTAAGACATTCTCTATGTATAATTTTGATTGGACTATCTATTAGAGTAGTTAAAAACCTGTAGGTAACCTGTCTCCTTAAAATAAAGTCTATATTATGACTGCGCTTGAGGGGGGAATTTACTTTAAGAAGCTGAAAAATAGGTGAATTTTAAGATGAATATCCGTTTTCCAAGGTAAAACGAATTTCGAATTTCGTTTTGTAACGTAACAAGTATATTCTCCGAGAGTAGTACTATCAATTGATTAACCGGTCGGGTGCTAGAACGCAGATCTGCGCTCCATAGGCACGTATGCGAATACGACCTATTTTATTGCGTTTATGGGTTTTTAAAGCTTACCATTGGTTATATCTCAAGTTTTTGAATGAATTTTGAATTAACCGCATTTGCCGTGCAAACCGCACAAAAAATCATTTAAAATATCATCTTGGAGCAGCGCATTAATTGTGTTGTTTGTCTGTTAAAAAAAGTGTTACTTATTTTTAAATAAAAAAGTGTTAAAATTAAGTACTTTATATTCTTTGATATATTTAGAATGAAAATATTGAAATACAATATCTTTAGTGTTATTGCTTCCATGGTTATATTCGATAAACATGTGCGTATATTTCTGACAGTAAATTTCGTTACTTATTTTCATAATTAATGAATTAATAATTATTGAAGTCTGTATATTGAGAAACCAGAAACTGCAACTTCTTAGCGATTATTTTTGATTTTTACACGAATATAACCATCACAAAAAGTGTCTAAAAAATAGCAATCGTGCGCAAAATTGCACGGCATCCGATCGGTTATAGCAAAAAAAAAAGCAACATTTTCCAACTTGTAAAGTAGATAGCATAATACGCATAGAGTAATGCATTGTTTTTCTATTGCCAGCTTCAAAAATTAATGAAATCTTGAAAATGTTTTTTTTAAGAAATATAGTGTACCCATTATTTTATAATACATTTAGATTTTTAGATATTATTTAAAGTTTAGAAATATTATAGATATATACATTATTTAACATTCGAGTTACTTTAAGGTCAAAAACATCGATATTAATATTTTTTGTCAATTTTTTTTCTGCAGGCAACTATATTTTTGAAGTTTAATTTCTAGGTTAGAATATATGTTATGATGGTTGAATGATAGGAAGAATGGTTAGAAATGTGTCAAACTCGAACGCTTACATGACGACGTATCGTCATTGATATTATGATTGCCCTAAAATTATGTTGATGCTTGGTGTGCTATCGGCCTTTGCATGGATCACGCTAGAGGATCAAGAATACCATTTTAATAAAATGATCAGAAACTAGATGTAGAGAAGTAAGAAGTAGATGTTAGAAGAGATAGTATTTCAAATAATATTGTAATGTTGCAAAGGTAGACATAGAAAAGAATGTTTCAAGAGGATACATTGGTATGCAGCTTTACACCTGATGATGAAAGGGGCTGCTCCATTAAAAAACATAGTAATGATGAAATTACTCAATGTGTGTGTGCCATAAAGTTTAGTTTAAATTTAAATAATCATGTCACACCACAAAGTAACTGCCGTATCAATTAATAATATTGCATAATATCTTATTCAGTTTTGGTAAATCCAAAGGTTTTTCGAACATCAGTGAGTTCCATGTTGTTACTACTAAAAATTTTGCATTCGACAATGAAATTTAAAATTTAAAATGTAACTTATAGTCAACAGTAATTTTAGTCTTGCATAAATAATTATGTCATTCGTTCTCGTGAATTAGCGTTATCACCCAAGTGTGAATGCTTTCTTTTCTGTTTGATAAGAAATGAAGTTTTATCGTAAAACTGCATGGTAACCTATTTACTATTTACTTTTATTAGTTTTTTTGATAAAATAGATATTTTATTTTTTAATATACTTTTAAACTTATATTTGTTCTTTTAATTGACACGTCAAGATAAAAGCATTGCTGACTTAAACAAATCAAAAATGGCTGGTTCAAAACAGAAGTAATCCAAGTAGCATTTTGTTAATGTTGAGATAATGTATACGCATATTTTCGATGTGACACCAAGGGCTATCCACCACCATAACCACCAGTAGATGGTTGTGGAGAAAACTTGGCGGATAGGGAAACACGGGTTTCTTTTTATATATATATATTGATTGATTAATATTTTTAACATGTTCCAAATGAATGAGCCTTACCAATATCATTTGTTCCACACGGAAACAATAAAAACAGGCGCGGTCCGCTGAGTTCGCTTCCGAAGCCGTAGCCGGGGAATGCAGAGCGACTGCACCGTCCGGAGAGCAATACAAAATTCCGCTGTAGTAGCGAAAAATCCTCAAAGTCCAAATCCGTGCCAAGTTGTCACCTCAGGTGATGAAAAAAGGTCCAATAAAAATCCAAGTCGTGTCCAAGTTCAAATGCAGAAGTCAGTAGAAATCCAGAATCCAAAATTCAAAGAAAGCAGGGGTCAAGCAGGGTGAGAAGTAAAAATGCAGAATAAAATGTTCCAGTAGGCGTATTCAGCAGAGGCTCCCACGAGAATGGTAACGCTCGCCCGCCCGGCCGTTCTATTTATACAGTCCGGAAAGCTTCCCCCTGACTAGCGCGCCCGACCAATCAGACGGACCTCGCGCCGATTTGCGAATTAAAATTGAATATTTTAATCAATTACAAATTAAACGCCACCCCCCTGGGGATTTTAACATATCATCTTTACCAATCTATGTCTTGCCCATAGGATGATATATTTTACTGGAACCGCAAGAATGAATTTACTGAGTTATTCAATAATATATGCCGATTACCGTGGCATTTTCAAGAATTAATTCACATTTAATTCGGTTAAAAATAGTAAACATGATTTTACGAGATTCTAAGTTATACCATTAGATAGATCTCAACCAAGCGCATCCTTTGGTGATATTTTCAAGTATGTCAGATAAATAGTAATTGCGTAATAGGCATCCAAAGTGGGCCGCAACAAACTAAGTGCGCTCGCGCAATTTCCCATATGTAAAAACATATCATTCCCATAGATGTTCACATGAGGAACACGATAAAAAAGGTTTCAGTTCGCTAGGATGTCTGTAACGTCCGTAATCTGAGTTCAAAAATATCGGCTGGCGGCCTACCCAGCCGCCCGCGGCCGCCGTGGCGGCGCCGGGTTTTTTCCACTGGCCCGCGTGACTGGTAACGGTCGGCGCGGCCGCCGAGTTTTTCAGGGCTGCCAAGATATTTACTCTCCCATATGATGGCTCAGATAAAACATTATTTATTTTAATTTCTACTTTAAAATATTACATAAAAGGATTCATTTGGCACATTTAAAAATACTTATGTATTTTTACTTCCTCGCCTCTTCGAGGCAGGAAATTTACATTAATTCCATCAATATAGCGGCCATTCTATAATGGTCCGCGGCGCTTCGCGCAGTTTTTTAATGATTTTATCCCCATCGCGCGAGCTTTCCTGTATATCCAAACCACGAAACATGAATTTTATTCAATATTACATTTACAAATGTCTTATCTAGTTCTTAAATATTTCATTCTTAAGATATCTCATTAAGTATTTCATTTTCTTAAGTATTTCAAATATTTCATAACATTTCATTTTATAAGACAAAAAATGTAATTTCTTCGTGGAATTCTTCAACGTCCAATCGCAGCCTCTGGGTGTCCATCGCTCGATCGGTCGTCCACGCACTCCGTCGGAGATGCCACGCATCGCGCCGGTGCGGCGTTCTATCCCCTTATCAGGATCGCAGTGCCGGCTAGCTGCCCGCACCGACTATCCGCACGGAGGCGTGGTGGGATGCGGATGCTTCCCCACTGTCGTATGCCCCTGCATGTTGCCATACCTACAGTGTCTGTCCATACAAAGGACGGCGGCCCGAATAAGGGCTACCATGCACGACTTCAGATGGGTCATCATCATCATCATCACGTCGTCTTATGATGTTGCCATCATAATTCTACCTGTCCGATACATCATTGAAAGATTTGGCAGATACTTCGTGGTGCAACATTATAATTTAAAATAGATAATAACTTATTATCTATACCTGATGATGAGAGGGACTGCTCCTCTCGAAACTATAGTTGTAATTTAATAGCTCATATTGTGTGTGTGTGTATTAAAGTAAAGTAAAACATATTTTAAAAAAAGAGCCTCACCAAATTTATATTGTTTTAATTTGTTTCAGTCTGAAGTCAAGATGTATGTCAACCGTTTGAACACTGAAGAATCTGTAATTCCGTACGAATATCATCACTTTGATTTTTGTTCTG
The DNA here is from genome assembly GCA_016648135.1 of Agrypnia vestita. Taxonomy (NCBI): domain Eukaryota; kingdom Metazoa; phylum Arthropoda; class Insecta; order Trichoptera; family Phryganeidae; genus Agrypnia; species Agrypnia vestita. The sequence continues at coordinate 167,499 of JADDOH010000267.1, read as the reverse complement.
TCGACGAATCAGACTCCCCCGTAGAAAACCTCGGACAGGTTGTGTTTGGCGAGAGAATAAGACCCAGTCCGTACAAAATAGATTTCTTGGAGAATGTCCAGTGCAAATTGGTGTGCACCAAGCAGTACAAAGGATGGGTCGCGGATGATAATAAGAAGCTTGCGCTTCTGAAGAAGGGAATGAGTCTCAACTACCAACACCACTGGATTGTGGACAACATGCCGGTCACGTGGTGTTATTTACTTGAAGATGGACGGCAGTACTGCAGCACTGGTTTCCCAATGGGATGTCTCGTCAGGAGTTCTCAGGTAACATTCCAAATTATTTTTTTATTTTTGAAGTTTTACTTTTTTAGGGGCGTTTAGAGTAAAAAGGAAGGTTTTCTAATTAGTATTCAACCAATAGCACTTATTATAAGTGACGACATTGAGTTTAAAAATGATCTTAAGAGAACAGCAAATGCTTTGGGCGCTGTGATTGTTGTTGTATATTATAAATAATTGTTGTTTATCTTCTGTCTAGCTTTGTTCCAAGGCAAGGTATACAACACAAGGTTTTTTTTATGTATGCCAAAGAAGTATAACTACAGGCGGACCTCAACTTTCGCACATAATTGGTTCCTGAAAATGTGTGCGAATGTTGAATGTTCGAAAGTAGAGGAAAGTAAAAAAAAAAATTGTATGTATTTTAAAATATTTATTTATCAAGTAAATATGTGATGTTTAAGAGGCGTTAAAGTGGTTTAAGAGACATGCTTAAGTGGGGTTTGCGGGTGTTTCCCTTAAAAAGTTATCAAGAGCTAATTGTTTGCCACTTTTTTTTCTCTTCATATAGTATTTTAAAATATGCTATGTCTTTATTGATCGGCCTACACACTCGAGATATGCGTTCTCCATTGGGATCACAATCTTCCATAATATTTAAAAAATTGTCAAGATTTATTTGTTAGAGGTTCTGAATGAGATTTTATCATCTCATTAACATCCTCATTAGTAACATCTAAGTTTAGTTCATTCATCAGGCGGACTATATCTGGAGTTTCATCACAATTTACAAAATTGTTTCCATGAACCTTTCATGGTTGACTCTTTTATTTCAGCGCACGCTATATGTCTCACGTGTCTCCAATATTGTTTATTGCGTTTCATACATTGTAGTTCTTCAAGAAATCTTTTAATGTAGGCCCACCTTCCCTGTCAGTTGCCTCGATAGCCTGAGTCATTATTGACCTCATATAATTATCGTTTAAACATAGCTATCACCGTTTGGTCCATATACTGTATAAGGCAGATATTATTGGGAAGAAGAAACACAACATTGATTTCCGTGTATAAATTTTGTAGAGATTTTGGGTGTCTTGGAGCATTGTCTAAGATTAATAATATTTTAAATGGTAAATTATTATCTTTCCTTCCTGCGCAAGACTAAATCTCTATCCTAGCTAGCTCACAAGCAAAGTGACGGAAGGAAGCAAGATGCAAGTGATACCAGGATTCCACTTGCTTGTAAGCGAGCGAGAAGGGGATATCTTTACCCCACAGCGTGACAATGGGCGAAATAGCGAATTGTGCGAAAGTCAAATGTTCGAAAGTCGAGGTCCACCTGTATATGTAAATATATCACTTGTCTAAGACCAGTAATGAGTTTAAGAATAAACGACTAGTTTCGACAAGTGCAGATGTTGTCGAAACTAGTTGTGTATTCCTAAACTCATTAGTGGTCTTAGACAAGTGATATATTTACATATAATTAAAATGTCACTCTGCAAAGTTAACACCAATTCAATAAATAATACAAGAAGTATAACTTCTATCGCACATACATAAGTTTATGCACATATATTTTTCTATAATGATTATGGTTACCAAGAGAAATTGTTTAATTTTATGAAATTATTATGCTATCAAACATATTAATGCTTATCAAATGTTATGTACTTCCTGGAAATAATTTAACTATTAACCTATCTATTTACCTTAAAAATATTGACCGATTATGTATTATGTTTGATTATACATTTAATACACATCTGATTTTATACACTATACTTATGAAATATAATCTTTATTAAACATTCAAATTCAAATTCAGGAGTGTTAAATATAGTTGCAAAAATATGCATTTTGGCGGCTGGACAGACACTGGCTTCTCACACCGAGGGTGATTCCCGGTGAAGTCACAATTAATCTATGTGATTTACTTAAACCTGGGTGTTTTGTGATGAGTTTCGCTTCTGTAATTGGGCCTCTTGGCCTGTTGAAGCATAAAATCAAAAAATAAAATTAAATAAGAAAATTTTACTATTAGACATGCGCAGAATATTAAAACCTGAATCGGCATAATCTGAATGTAAAATAATTAAACAAGATTTTGCATTCAACCTCGAACATGGAGTTGCATATGCGCAAGATTAAAAACCAGTGAACTTGAGGAAAACTTTGAATGAGGAAAGACTTGTCTCTAGATAGCTGTATAAATGGTGAAAATGAATAATAACACCTTTATAAATGTAGGAATGTTTGAGATACATGTTTGATTTTTAACATTAAACTAGATGCAAAAATGAAGGTACTTTTTTCATGTCGGTTCCTAAAGAAAAAGTATTTATTAATATATAAGAAAAAGTAAATAAGAAATTGTAAAGAATTTACGGATGTTACACAAAGTTACGACGGACGGACAGACGCACAATGAAATTATTATAATTGGGATTGTAGAAGATTCATTTAAAAAAAAAATCCTCTTTAACCTAATATCGAGAATTGAAATTTTGCATTATTAAATTACTGAAAATTAAAAAAAATAAAGAATTTATCAGTTGTCCATTCGTAAACGCAGAGATCTGATTGAGACATACAAAATCTTGAACTGTTATTACCACTGTTCAATATTTCTTCATCCTGAATCGCAATCCACAACTGAGAGGACCACCTGAAACTAAATGAGACATCATTTTCCTTAAAACCAAGGAAACACTTCCTAATCAATAGAGTGGTGGATGCCCGGCACAGTTTACCGGAGGAAATTGTATCTGCCAGTTCAGTTTGCGGGTTCAAGAATACTTTAGATGCTTATTACACTGAGAGGCACACGATACACTGAGAGGCACACGATATTGTCAAATAATAATAATAATAATAACATGGTAGGAATAAGCGTAAACAAAATAAAACAACATGTAGATATACAATGAGCCAGATTAATTAAAATAAATATAGAATTGCACATTAGAGACAGTTAGAGTAATTCACTCCCTTCAGGGAAAAAATGTCTATATTTGAATTTCATCTAAAGTTTTGAATACAAATCACAATTGTATAGGCATAGTGTTATATGTACCTATATAAAAAATTCTTTGAAGCTTTTTATGAAATTTATTTATTACGTTATAATGAATTTATCACTTTTGAATGAATGAACTCAAAATAAATCGGAATTTAACATATTGACACGAATAATTTTCTTTCAGTCTGACTCGTGCGGAATAAATCCGGCGTATAACAAGCCAGGAGTGTACTATCCTTTCAACCACGTGGACTTGACCATCACCTATCACAGCGGTGGTCAAGGGGAGATGGGCAGCAGATTCGGAGACAATGGAGGGAGAATTATATCAGCTAAAGTAAGAATGAACTAAAGAAAAAATATACAAAAAAACAATTACAAAAAGGGATGTAAGACTTTCCCTTTTCCTTCTCAAAAAATTATTATAATATTTAATTGGTCTATATTAACAATTACAATTAAATACTATATAGTAAATAAGCTTCTATTTGAGTGATGTTTAAACTTTTTTGTAAGCACGTTTGTGACTACTATTTGAGATGGATGGATATATGAATAAATTTGTGAATACATATATGCCACGTATAGTGTAGGTCACATATACAATATTATCTAAGTAAGTTAAATTGTATACTTTTTGAATATTTATTTTTATAAAGATATCCATTTTTAATACCTTCATGTTTATTAACCATCGAATTTTACGAACCATTACTTAGAGTAGTAGCATTGATTTTGATTTGTAGATTATTTGTTGATTTTGTTTTAATCTTATCATTTATTTCATTCAATAGGGAAATTTATAATGTTTTATGTTATCATACTGTGATATGACTCAGGAAATCCTAAATAAGCTAGCCAGTGTTATCCAATTATATTTTGAACGAGAAAATAATCAGTAATGTTATATGTAGCACTGTTCATAAAATAAATGCCAATCTACAAAATCATTATCAAATTTCTAAGTTCCTGTTAAATACAATTATGATTCTGATAGGTCATTTGCATACACCATTGTGTGGGCTAATGATATTTGTTTTTTATAGTACATTTAACAATAATTGTATATTATAAATTAAAAAAAAACAATATTCTAATTATTATTTTCCTAATGCATGGTTCATTCTAATTTATAATTATTTTTAAATGAATAAGATTTCTGTGAAATATAATATTATCAAAAAAAAATTAGTTATCCATGTCTTAAAGAGTATAAAACATTTAAAATACTTTTTAGGTTATTCCTTCGAGTATCAATCACCGGGACCCTAACCATCTTGACTGCGTCAACCGGGAGCCCCTTGAGATCCCCTCCAACATACTTCCATCAACGCAAACCCTCAATATCACCTACACATACTCTCTTCGATTCATGCAAAACAACACCATCAAGTGGTCCTCTCGATGGGATTATATTCTGGACTCCATGCCGCACACCAATATCCAGTGGTTCTCCATACTGAACTCTCTCGTAATTGTATTATTCCTGAGCGGAATGGTCGCCATGATTCTGCTGAGAACTCTGCACAAGGACATCGCCAGATATAATCAGATGGAATGTGGTGAAGATGCCCAGGTAATTTAAAACACAATAATTTGTATAAATGTTGCCAAAGCAAATACAGTAAACCTGGTTAATTCGAAATTCAAGGGATTCAAAAAAACATTTCGAATTATGCGGAACCCTGTTAATTCGAAATTAAAATCGCAATACAATTGCGAAATTTGCCAAAAATCATATAACTTGTGAAAAAAGTCATTAATTTAGTGAATAACATCTGTATTTTTGCATATTTCAAGAAATCATTTTGAAAACGCAATATTTACCACGCTAATACGAAGACCGCGACATTTAATTAAAGTACCCGATATTGATATATTTGTTGTTCTCACTTGCGAAAAAATCGAAATATTTTTTCAACTTCATCAAATTTAGGAAAAAATCAAATTTTGTGAACTAAAGTGTATTGATTTATGCCATAAGGGACTAAAAATTATTTTGAAAAATCAAAAATCGCGATGCGATTGCGAAATTCGCTAAAAATCGTAAAACTCATGAAAAAACTCATTAATTTTGTGAAAAAGTCTGCATTTTTACATATTTCAAGAAATCATTTCGGAAACGCAGTATTTATTATGCTAATACAAAGACCGCCACATTTCTATTACTGAAGTATCCGAAATTGACATATCTGTTGTTCTCACTTGCGGAAAAAATCAAAATATTTTTTCAATTTCGTCAAATTTCAATGTGAACTAAAATGTATTAATTTATGGCGCAAGGGGCTAAAAATTATTTCGAATTATCGGGGTTAATCTACCATGAAATTAGTATTTTGGGACTGGTGGGTTTTAAAAATTTTGAATTTTGGCAAATTTCGAATTATCAGGTTTCAAATGAACGGGGTTTTACTGTATGTAGTTGTTTTGCTTATTAACCCACACAAATATTTTGTTGGAGTGTTCAGTCGAGTTAATCATATTTACAAATGTTAGCAATAACATTTGAACATTATTGATTGGTACTAAAAATATAAGTTTGTTTTGAAAATGATTTGAAACTGCATTGTTTCGCGCGAGAACATAGACTGTTTTTTGTCAAGGGGAGATTGTTGGATCGTCGATAACTACTGGTATTGTTAAATAAAAGAGGTATTGTTGGTCCGGAGGTAGAAACAGGAATGAGGAAATCTGTTTTCTGCCTCCAGATTCATTTACTAAGAAAATACCTTATGGCCTGGCTTGAGCGGATATTTACGTTGTCCCCACCAGCCAGTCCAGCGGTTGGGGCACTATTATACTCCCTCCACTTTCTTATATTTTATACAATAATAACCCATCGGCAACTTCGGTACCGTGCTGGAGTCGCCTGTACACAAGAAATACAAATATAAGAGGCCCCTTTCATGGATATTTTTTAGAATTCGCCTGTACACAAGAAATACAAATATAAGAGGCCCCTTTCATGGATATTTTTTAGAATTCTGTTTGATGATGTGAATATTTCACACACTGGTGTGTTATAATGCTTATTTCTTATAAACCCAATAAGGTTTTAACCTGTCCGGTAGTATGACCGTACATGTACGGTCAGACGAACCTAGTCCAGAAGGAGTATGACCGTACGCGTACGGTTGCGCTTAAAAATGAATTATTATTCGATTTCTTCCGAAAAACCAAAGGGTGCTGTCATCTGTGAACCAATTGTCATAACTTTTCAAAGTTCGTAGTCAAGTACCTATAACACGGACAGAGTAATTAACATTTTAAATATTCCGTGACGTCATCAGTCCGCCGTTGTAAGTAATCAACTGGTAATCAACCTTTTCTGGCAAACTGCGGTTCAAACGAAATATATCCTTGGTGTTTTGGTTTTAACTGATATGGATGTTGATATTTTTTAAGTGTGTGTGCCTTTTTACTTTAAATTTAGTTTTTGACAGTTGAAATACGTTTCAAAAGTTATGCACTGTTCACATTGTGAAACAATTGTAATAACATTTGTTGCGCTGCACGTGCGCCGTAAGGGATTACGGGTAATTTGGATACTTTTTTGCCATGCTTTGACCTGTTTTTGTCATTAGTGTTTATTTTTGGTTGGGTGTGAAGATTTCGTGTATTTTTCAGTGTGGATATTTATTTTTACTCCGAACTATATTTGTGTTTGATATCATATTGATAATTTATTTAGTTTATATATTTTGTACTTATTTGTTTTATAAAAATGGGTAACCCGTTGAACGAACAAGACATTGTCAACTTTTTGATCGAAAGTGAAGATGAGGATGTGTACGAAGATCTTGAATGTTTTCCGATATATTCGGGTAGCTCATCTGATGAATCCGATACATCCGATGAGGATGAATCTGTTCCTTCATGTTGAACATCTAAAAAGAGAAAAGTTGATCTGCGTAAATGGGATCACGGTGAGTTTACGCTCATTATACATGAATTTGATTCCAGGAACTCAGGCATAAGATCAAATATTCCTGTTAGTGAAAATTTGTCAGACTTTTTCGAGATTTTTTCACGCAGGATATTATCAAGATCATTGTTAGTGAAATGAATAAATACGCTGCAAAAATTTCTTTGGACGTTTCTCTGAAGTCCAAAATGAAGAAAAGGAAAGACACAACTGAAGCCGAAATCTATGTGTTTTTAGCCACCATTATGCTTATGGGTCTTGTGGGAAAAAACTCACTGAAGAAATACTGGTCAAATAATCCAATAATTGAAACACCATTCTTCAAAGTTTTATTTTCCCAAGATAGATTTTTACTTTTGCTGCAAGCCCTTCATTTTTGTGATAACGATATCAGGACAACAGATAAATTTTGGAAAATAAGAAATCTTCTGGATCCACTGAAAACTATTTTCAAATCTACTTTTTATCCATTTAAGAATTTGTGTGTAGATGAGAGTCTCGTATTGTGAAAGGGAAGACTTTCATTCAAAATTTATATACCCTCAAAACGGCATAGGCTTGGGATCAAGTTATTTGTGCACTGCGATGCACTCACTGGCCATGTTTTAGATATTATTGTGTATACTTGCTCTCAATCAGACATTTAAATGAACCCGATTGATGACATTGGTATATCAGGTTCAGTTGTTACCACTATGCTAAAGGATTATTTAGGGAAAGGTCACAGACTTTTTGTAGATAACTGGTATACAAGTCCAGCTTTGTTTGACTTTTTACACAAAAATAAAACAAATGCATGTGGAATAGCTAGAGCAAACAGAAAAAACATGCCGAAATTCGGTAATGAAAAAATGAAAAAAGGCGAAATGAAGTCTTTGTGTTCTGACAACCTCATGGCGCTAAAATGGCACGATAAAAGATATGTCATAATGCTCACTAACATGCATACATACATACAAATGCAAGAGATGTCATAATGCTCACTAACATGCATACATACATACAAATGCGATGATTGTTAGCAATAAAATTGACCATTGCACGGGAGAAAATAAAATTAAGCCAGAGGTTGTTGTAGACTATTCAAAAAATATGGGCGCTGTTGACAAAGTGGACCGCATATTGGGCTTTGTAGACTCTTCCAGAAAATCCATAAAATGGTATAAAAAAATTTTCTTCACGTTAATTGACATAGGTACGCTAAATGCTTTCTTTTTGCATCGTTTGAAAACGCAACTTAACATTTAGTGAATTCCGAGAAAATTTAGTCGCTCAGATGGTCGATAAATACCACACACAAAGGCCGGCATCATCTGGAGGAAGGCGAGTAGTGGATCATCCAACTCTCCTTTCAGGGAAACATTTTCTCCGTCCCGTACCACATACTGCAGCCCAAGGAAGGCGAACTCAGCGACAATGTCATGTCTGTAGACATAAAGCAGTTCGACCTCAAAAAAGAAGGGAAACAAAATATATGTGCACCAACTGCAATCTTGCATTTTGTGTGTATCCATGTTTCGAGGACTACCACACAAAAAAACAATGTTAGTTTAATGAAATGTTATGCTTGTGTACATACAATACCTCTAATAAGAAGTGTGCGTAATAGACATATAGATATATTGAATAAAGTGAATTTTGTAATGAAAATAAAAAAGTTGTTGTGCATTTAATCATATTGTGTATTGTGTATTTAGTGTGTAATTGTATTTAATCGTAAGTGTACGAGTGTGAAAACAAAAATAACATTTTATATTTCTCATTCATCTTGGCGTAATTCAAGTTGTGGTAAGTCAATTCAATTTTTTTGTGTTCAAAACATTTGTTCTGATTGACCGATGGTTGACGATTTATGGAAGACATTTTTGTTATTTCCTTTTAAATCGCTTATTATTGATTTTTTTGTGTTAGTTTCTAAGTAAAAATGTATTGTTTTTTCACATTCTATGATTTGGCATATTTTTTAAATATTAAAAAAACTCACTCCCGTGGTACAGTTTTCTTGTCAAAAACTCACTACCGGACAGGTTAAAAGTAATGGTTTTTAAACTTCAAATTCTAAAAAGTATGACATAAGCTTGTACTCACGGATGGCGCTATTTACACTTGTGAAAGATAAATAAACAATCTCAAATTTCTTAATAAATTTGTCATATTTCACTCCATGTTTACACTAACACAAGCACATATTTATCATTAACCGGTCAGATGCCGTGCAATTTCTCCCACGATTCCTGTTTTTTAGACATTTTTTTGTGATGGTTATATTCATGTAAAAATCAATAATAATCGCTAAGAAGTTGCAGTTTCTGTTTTCTCAATATGCAGACTTCAATAATTATTCATATTTCAATAATTACTTGTACAATATGTAATAATTACTGATTCATTAATTATGAAAATAAGTAACAAAATTTACTCTCAGAAATGTACGCACATGTTTATCGAATAAAACCATGGAAGCAATAACAATCCGTGTTCACATCTCTATTTAAAAAAAAAAAAAAAATATATATATACATATATATTTCTTTTTAATTAGAGATGTGAACACGTAATACGTGTCACATCAATATTCTTAATATTTTCAAACTAAGCTAAACGCTTGTGCTATGAAAATAGGACCAACTTGCTGGTCTGGAGTGAGATTCGAACCCGCAACCTTTGGGTCATGAGGCGGGAGTCCTAACCACAAGACCAACAAGCTACTCATATTAAGAGTATAGTAGCAAATAAATATTACAATTGTATTTATTATATTTGTACATCAAAGGCATATTAGTCATTAAATATGTATCATATTGTAGGTGGAATATTCTGTATTATATTATAATGAAGGACAAACGTAAAATTATTACTTGCCATGCTTTCTTGCTGTCACCCCTTTCTAATTTTGCGTTTTATGTATATTTTCCAGGAAGAGTTTGGGTGGAAGCTTGTCCACGGCGATGTGTTCCGTCCCCCTCGCAAGGGAATGCTGCTGGCTGTAATGCTCGGTTCGGGCGTGCAAGTGTTCGGCATGACCGTCGTCACGCTGGCCTTCGCCTGCCTCGGCTTTCTCTCTCCGGCCAACCGCGGCGCGCTCATGACCTGCTCCATGGTGGTGTGGGTGCTGCTCGGAACTCCGGCTGGTTTTGTGTCGGCTAGAATCTACAAGAGCTTCGGCGGGGAGAAATGGAAGTCCAACATTCTTCTCACCTCCATGCTTTGCCCAGGGTGAGATTATTTTCTTCTAATATTATACCTAAATTAAATTTATATGATTAAAAATGTTAAAAGTTAAAAATGTGTAAAAATCAGATAATTAAAAAAATTTCAATATGTTAGCGCTAGTTATGAAAATCTTTCCTAACTAGCACTAACATATTGAAACGGAAGATTAACTAATTACGCTAGATAGATATTTAAATTAAATATAATTATGAAGGTTGCAGATAATGCAAGAGATAGTGATGGTTTTTTAATCGGTGACACACTCACCTTTATTTGAGGTTTGTATCTGATTGTATCCACGATTGGTAAGAGATTTTTTGCAATTCGATGGGAACTATCGGTACTAGATTACAGTTATACCTTGGTTACCAATCATCGATACAATTAGATACAAATCTCAAATAACTGTAATATGTGGCTGGTTCAAAACAGAAGTAATCCAAGTAGCATTTTGTTAATGTCGAGATAATGAATAAAACGCTTTTTTGTGAATATTTTAATTGTGTCTGTATTAAAAGGTGTTTGATAAATATAGATATAAACACAACTTAATGCATGGTGAAATGATCCAAGTATCGTTTAATGATTTTAGATCACATTTGCAGTAAAAAAATAAAATTTTAACACAAAACAGAAATGTCAAAAAACAGAGTTTATTCAAAAAAGTACTGAATTGCACTTGGATTACTTTCGTACAAACTTAATTCACACCCAAGGAGTCCAAAAAGTGACTTAGCTTAGTTTTGCCAAAAATGTTACTTGGATTACTTCTGTTTTGAACCAGCCATGTGTAACTGGTAAAAAATGGCTTTAACCAACACTAGAAAGAGGGTGTATGGCCCCCAGGTTACACATATTGCACCCTTCAAGTAAAATTTTATAAAAAAATAAAAATTCCACGACAAATTATACTTTTGTGTGGTCTTAATTTAATTCTTTATATTTTTAGTGTCGTGTTCACCCTCTTCTTCACCATGAACCTGGTCTTGTGGGGCAAGGGCAGTTCTGCAGCAGTCCCCTTCTCTACTCTGATCGCTCTATTGGCTTTGTGGTTTGGTGTCTCTGTTCCTCTCACATTCATCGGCTCATACTTTGGCTTCAGGAAGAGGGTAAGTTTTTATTTTATATTCGATAATGGAAACTTCCATACATTCTTCATGCACGGATTTATCCCTTACTGAAAATAGTATTTATTTGTTTTTGCAAAATTGTATTATTCTTAAGATTTATTAATTACAAATTAAATATACGCTTGGAAGATATCAATTATGAATACAGTAAAACCTCGTTATTGCGAAATCCAAAGGACCGAAAAATATAAATTTCGTTATAACGAATTCCCACACATAACAATTTTTTTTTCCTAATATGTATATTGTGCGCCATAGCAAAAAAAAGTACCGCGGCCTTAAAAGAGATTGCAAATGGTTTTGAATAAGTCCCCATTGTCGGTTTATATGGATGCTAAAAAGACATTCAGCAAACAAAGGAATTTACGAGTATTTAAAACTAATAATGTTCCTGAGGAATCTGACACCTTTTTTCTAAAATTAATAGTCACATTAAATTACATAGGTAGACAATATGCCGTAAAACGCGTGCAGTAAAACATTGATCTCTTAATATTATATAATTTATTTTCCCTTGTTTAGTTTTGTATTTAATTAACTCAGTTATTTGACTCAAAATAAAAATGACTCGGATGATTATTTTGGTGACAGAAAATGCCGCGAACGCCACGGTGCGCCGGTAGTTCTGGCCTTGGAAAATGCCGTACAATCAATCTAAATATTCAAGTATAATATGTTCAGTGATAAAAGTTGATCGTAATAGTGAAAATGAAAAATTCTGATAATATTGCGCGTAATAAATGATCACAGAGGCGTTCACAATTCAAAGCGGATGTACACATGCGCGCGACTTTGTGCCCTGCGACTCGGCGGCTTGCGGGGTTATTCCCCATCGCGTGTTTGCGCGAAAAACAATCTGCACAATATTATTATTTTGTTTGAACAAACGTTTTTTTCGTTATACGTATTGGGATATTTCGATTTAAGTACAATCTGTATGAAAAATTTGATGTAATATTTTTATTCTGATTCTAGAAGACAATACACAGGTGCCTCACTCTAATCTTTTTTGACAATTCGCAATAAAACTATTGTCCCAACTAGAGTTCACAGGATTATGGCAAAATAATTTATAGGGTCCCATTAAAATCCCAAGGAGTAATTTTAATGATTTAAAAACCCCAAAAATAGAAAAACTGCAGGATCCCGCCCCTGGAGATTTATTGCCTTTTACGACGGCCGGCGTCCAGGCCGTAAAACTATCCCCTGCCTATCCTCTCGATGACAACCAATAATATTTTTATCTTAACAAAAAAATTCGTTATATATTTACGTAAATGTACGGATGTGTCTTCCTACGGAACTAAAATTATTTCGTTATACATAAAAATTTGGCTATATAAATACATTTTTGTATGAAAAATTTAATGTGGGGGATTAATTTTGAATTTTTTTTCGATATATTACATTTTTCGGTATAACGGGGTTCGTTATAGCGAGGTTCTACTGTATCTCCTTAGTTGTTTGCAACTATTAAACTTGTCTGTGAGACGTACCGTGACAGACCTAATATTTCTGTATAGGATCATAAATATCGTGATTGATTGCCCCCAGATTGTTAGTCTGATTGACTTATATGCATCATCAAGGTCATCAAGACACAGTACATTATTCTATTATAGTGGAAATGTCAACTAATGCATTAGAAAACTCTGTAATCCCTAGGCTACACTCATTAGGGAATGAACATGCGGAGGTGGTCGACATTTTTGCTGATAGTATAACTGTGTACAGGACTAAATTGAAACAATTCTTTACGTCTCAACCAAATGGTAATGGATAAATAAATTTTTCTTTTTCTTCTTCCTGTTTAAACTTCTCTTTTTAATTTACACAAATCTATAATATGTACCTACTTGAATCTTTTTAACTGCAAACTAAATTTACACAAATCTATTATATGTACTTGAATCTTTTTAACTGTATATCTGTCATGTGTGATTTTTTTATTTTATATTATGTATACTTTGTAAAAGCTCGTAAGGGCGATAAATAAATAAATAAATACATTATTGTATGCAAAGATTTTGTAGAAAGGTGTAAAAATAAAAGATTGCTAACTTTATAAGATCTTTTCCAGTGTTTGGAGCATCCAGTTCGCACCAACCAGATTCCCCGCCAGATTCCCGACCAATCAGTTTACACCCAGGCTGTTCCCGGCATCATCATGGGCGGTGTCCTTCCCTTCGGCTGCATCTTCATCCAGTTGTTCTTCATTCTGAATTCTCTATGGTCCAGTCAGGTACGATCTTATATATTTGCAGATGCACTCCATGGTCAGGGATGCTTTTCGAGAAAGCTTACACAGTTGGAAATTTCCAGGAAGATTTATTGTTTATCTATGTAACAGTATCGCTCAACTTTTTGAATGTGATGTGAGACTGAAATCAAATACGTTATATGAGCAATCTTAATGATGAAGTGTCTTGCTTTTTATGCACAAACTGTCAAACATGAAAATTCTTGATACACACTTGCTTGAAAGACCATCGTCTTGCATGTGTATCGTTCCCTGAAACCGCAAGCTTTCAAGAAATTCAAGGCACAGTTGAATGTTATGTGGAGGTCCAACAGCAGGGCTTGGGTCACTTGTATTTCAAAACCAAATTAATTCATCAATTAGAAAGACATATAGAAAAATCAAATCCACGAAAAATGTATTTTGTTCGTTGAGTGAATCAACGATTTGTATGTTGAGCGGAGGATGATATTCAAGAGCTTATTGTGAAAGAAGAGGGGCAGGAACTGCCCACCGAAGAAATAATGGCTCTGCATCACGAATAACAGCATGCGGCCACAGAGGAGAGCTCGCCTGAGAACGAGGTGAAAGAGGCTAAGATTAAGGAGATTTGTAAATTGTATGAAAAAGTGCGAAACACCACAAGAGTAAGGCTGTAGAAGTGTGAGCAATTAATTATATTTTATTTATTTATTTATGTATTTATTCCAGTATGTGGGGAGGTTAGGTTAGCAGTCCCACACATTACATATAAGTATACGTATATTGAAATATTGAAATATAATACAAGCAAAAATATAATTACATATATAATTATTTTGATATGAATATTTCTGGATCTTGAAATGAATTGATTGGGTTTTCTTTATTTACTGTGGAGAAATTTGCTTCGACATACAATTGTTTTAAGGTGTGAGTACGTTTTCAGAACGAATTATGTTTTTATGTCGAGATTCCACTATATATTTTTTCATAAAAAACACTCAAACTATTTTTCGGACCCATTGAAATCAAACCTACAATGTCTAAATTAACTATGTAGTAAACAATTCTGTCAATTCTCAAAATAGCGATATAACGTAATAATCATGTCTTGACCACTATTAAATATCGTTGTCACCTTGTCAATTTTGATGTTTGATATATCCTTGACATTTCTCATAGAAATTTAACACATCCATCCATTTCATATCTTACTAATATAAAAACCTCATAATGAAAAGGAAGATTTTACTGCTATGCTATTGGGACTATCTATCAACAATACATTTTTTGTATCTTTTTAATTTGAACCTTAGAATTAAAATTTGGATTTTGGAATTTTATTTTTAGAATAGAAGTAATTGAAATACATATTATAAATGGTTTATAATATGCTTTCATTTGCTGTTGATATTCTCTATGCGTTCTACCAAACACATGATATCATCAGAGCATGTAAAAACATGTGTAACAACAGATGTGATGCGCTCAAGCGAAATACAGTCAAACTCGGTTATAACGAACGCGACGGGACCAACTAAATTTGCTCCTTATAGCCGGGACTCCTTATATCCGGGATTCACTTTTTTCACAATTTTTTTTGATTGTGTGATGTTATTTTCAAGAGAATCTTAATAAACATCCTTATCTTTCCAGAGCGATGAAACTGTAGGAAGATTGTGAAAACTTTTTACAGACTTTTTGACGCCGATAATTTGGACTTTTTCGTGAACCTAGAGACACTTTCGTTTGTTAGTGAACACGTTTAACTGATTAGGCTTTTAAATGCTAATACAGTAAACTGCATAAAATAAACTGTCACCATAAACATTTTGGAAACCCCCAATAATCGGAGTTATATGACCAGTATTCTCGACCTTCAGTAAACTATTGCTTGCCTGCGCACGTGGGATTTTCGGACACAAGTTTGTGTATATCATAAAATGAACCCTAATAAAGAGCGAGCCGCTTTAAAAGCAAAGTGAAAAAGTTCATTGTTATAAATAAATAAATAAATAAATATAGCTTTATTCCAGAATGTGGGGAGGTTCGTGCAATCCCACACATTCCATATAAAAGAAAATACACACATTAAAAATATTATATAAAACAAAAGAGAAATAGTAAAATAGAAGAAGAACATATAAAATAGAAGAGAAGTATTAAAAGTAATC
The DNA here is from genome assembly GCA_016648135.1 of Agrypnia vestita. Lineage (NCBI taxonomy): Eukaryota > Metazoa > Arthropoda > Insecta > Trichoptera > Phryganeidae > Agrypnia > Agrypnia vestita. The sequence goes on along the minus strand of JADDOH010000267.1, from coordinate 151,551 downwards.
AAAAGAAATCAAAAGAAATATACGGTAAAATATCGGCTTTAGCGAGCGATGGCAAGTCAATTATGCGGGGCCAGTATCTTTCTCCAGTGTGCATCGATGCTGGATTCTGGAGTAAGACGGGCTTCCAGGATAAGGATATTTCCGGAGCTGTATATCCTTTCCTGTATGTTATGAGTACTTATTTGTCTTTTTTTCTGTAACCCGAGCAAATATGTTTGCAGAGTTTCTAAAATTTGCTCCGTATACCCGGGAATCGCGCTCCTTATAGCCGAGACCGATTGTACGGGACTATGCGCAAATCAAAATGAATTCGCAGTTTTTCTCATTATAGCCGGAATCTCCTTCTATCCGAGCTCATTATAACCGAGTTCGACTGTACTAATAAACAACCAAGTTATAAACATAAAGAACACGCATGATGTTTCATGCACACAGTTCATATTTCATATTCTCAACACTGGTCATTTTAAAGCAGTACCGGAATCCTTTTTTTTTTATTATTAAATACATATACATATAGAAATGACTTATCGAATAAATTTTCCAGATGTACTACATGTTTGGCTTCCTGTTTCTGGTGTTCATCATTCTCGTCATAACCTGCTCTGAGACCACCGTCCTGCTATGTTACTTCCATCTATGTGCCGAGGACTACCACTGGTGGTGGAGGGCCTTCCTCAGCTCGGCCAGTACCGGCGGATACCTCTTCATCTACTGCTGCCATTATTTCGCCACTAAACTGTCCATCGAAGACGCTGCCTCCACATTCCTCTACTTTGGCTACACCATCATCATGGTATTCCTCTTCTTCCTGCTGACTGGTACCATCGGCTTTTTCGCCTGCTTTTGGTTTGTACGGAAAATTTACAGCGTCGTCAAGGTAGATTAATAAACTCATTACAAATTGTCATGATATCGGATCTTCAAATTATTAATGCGATCTCATAGCCGCACGATGCAGATATTCTTTTCCTGTATCAATAAACATGGCTTAGTTCGCCACATCTGTTCACATTTTTTATCAAAATTACTTGCAAGTGATATTATTGAAATGCTGCCATGACTCGAATATTGAATTTGTACACTTTCGACTGCCGCTGTGGTCGAATTATTTCAATTTGAACAGTCACTGGGCAAATTATAGAGTTTTAATTTTTGTTAAAAAGTTTTCTGTTCCACCATTATTATTATTTTTAAAGTCACATTTCAGTAAAATTTATGATAATTATCACTGGTTTTTAAAATACTGTATTGTGCACAAGAGATAGTAAGTAATCCAATTAATAGTCATCGTAGAGTTGTCTCGCATTTAATTATTTTTAAATGGCTGACAAAGTTAAGTTTGTCGAAATAACACAAAATTATTTCTTATGTTAAATTAATTATCTTACACGATTATTCCCGATGGCAGAATATCAGCTTGAGAGTTGAAAATATATGTGTGTTTGTTAGTATTACTATGGGAAAATAGACGACTGGTCAACCGGTGTGTGTTTGACCGTTCAGACATGCAGTGGCACTTCTGTCCTGTGCTTGGCCTTGTGAAATGTAGCAAGTACGATCATAGGAATATGAAATATATTTTTTATCTTAATCTTAGTACGGTTAATGGAGCAGATAATTAATCCATCTGTTCTCAACACTGATTTGCGATGGATTTTTAAAATGTGTCCGCTGTAAATATGAAACAAAAGCTGCAATGATGTTAGCATTTTTAATTTGCAAACCTTCGTAACTCAACCGATTCAGTGTGTCCTGCGTTATATAAATACATATTTTTGTTTTTAATTAGTGCATGAAATGTTTCACATCTTTTGTATTATACTTGACTAATTTGTGTATTTAAAAACATTAAATGTTTAGTATTTTTTAATCTTCAATGTATTCTTTTTTCCATATTATATGTGAATTCACGCATGGGTGTAATGTTGTTATTTTTAATGATTCAATTCAATGCGAACCAATTTTAATTGATAAATGTACAGGGTCACAATGATTTTGTGTTAATTTGCGTGTACAGATACAAATGTAATTCTCACGCCATATTAGATTTTTTAACATATATTTTCAAACTTAAATCATATTAATCCAAAGAAAATAAAGATTGTATTAATACGAAAAAATAAACAGTAGGTCCCACGTAAATGAAAAAGTGTTTGTGAGAACTTTATTTCGCACATAGGTTTTTTTCAGTCAAAAAGCTCGTCAATTTCGATGATGATTCAAATTACAAAATTATATATTTGATCTGCGTGATTTTTTTTGATAAGCGTCTGCGCGGAAAGGGAGTGTCTTATGTAAAAAAAAAACACACTTCTAAATAAATCTTCACGTCATTCATACTTTAAGGTTTTATCAGTAAACAAACTGTAAAATTTATAATTGTATAGCTATATAATTCTAAACTAATATTAGAGAACCCGTGACTACTTATTGGTTCCAGATAATTTTGTATCAGAGAATAATTCCATTAAGTTTTCTAGACGTTACTTAGATGGAAAAAATCGGGAGGATGTGCGATGTTCGCCGAGTGATGCTGCACAGTGTTCCAAGATACTTAAACTTGATTTTTTATAAAACTTTGACAGCTATCTGGTAAGGAGTACCACAAAAGTTTTCTTATTTACGTACACGTCTCCATTTAGGTATTTTATTTTTAGTCAAACAATATGTTAAGGTGCTTAAAAAAATTAAAGTAAGCAAATGTTTAATTTAAATATATAGTCAAAAGGTAATTGAGTTTGTTTTTCTTTAATAACTTATTATTTGTAAAACTTGGTCTTTCATATTCTATGTAAAAATGTCAAACTGTTGTCAAACTAAATTATCTAATAAATTTAAAATTAAACATTGATTTGTTCTTCTGTATTTCGACCTGTCCATCTACCTTTTCATTCTGTAATTAATTATTCTTTTATTAGCTTAAATTCTGTTGGAAGCAGCGTCAACATCAGTGTTGGCGCTGCTTCCCTAATGGTTTCCCTAATATTTTATAATGAATTTAGTAATAAGAATAGATGTAATGATGGGTGTGTCGTTGTGTTACTAAGGTGGTGAGAATCAGAAACGAACAAGGTGAAGTCAGTGGAACCAAGATGCAAGGGGTAGAAGGAATAGGCATGGTGACAGTATTAAAGAATAAGTGATTTTAGAGATGAAAATATTTTGAAAGGGTTCTAAAAAATGATCCGGCTTTAATATACACATTGAGATAAATAAGATTTTCAATAAAAATAAAAGTATAAAATTGTGCAATCCGCCATTTTAACTGAAACACCGGTCAGAGCGAATGACGTCATGCCTCAGTACTAGGGAATGCAATCCCGATCCCGCGAGATCTCGAGGCATTTTACGAGATCAATCCCGAACCGAAAACTCGGACGAGATTATCGGGATTGATCAGCATTTTTTATGTTTTGTATGTTTAATTGTATATTTTAATTATATTAGTATTATAGGAGTTTTTAGTAAGTACTTAAAACTTATGTTCATGTCACATTCAAATAATGAATAATATTTGCTGTATTTTATCAACCTAACATAGTAATAAAAACTACTACTAGTTAGTAGTTTTTACTCTACTATATTGACTGATTGATGCTTGGAAAAACGCCTACAAAAACTTTAATGCAATGATTAATAATGAACATTTTATTAAAATTGCTGAATAAAAATGCGAGGCATTGTCGTTAATTGCTATTCAGCTCTATAAGCTGGGGGCGTTTTTGTGCGAAATTAAAAATATGTAGATGAAAATGCAATTATTTGCGTAAAAACTTAGTTTATTACTGAAATAATGTTATTTTCGGTATTAGTAGACGTGTACATACAATATAGAATGTTATTTCAAAATCTGTCATCATGTGGGCCAAGTCGTATTTTTTCTAACTCGAGTACCTCGAGTTGAAATGTTGGCCGACTCGAGTCGCAACTCGTGTCTATTTGAGAGTTGAGACTGCCAGATCGGTACATACGAACGTCATATTACTGTACGGGTACATCTTACGTATACATACTCAACTCGATGTCGCAAACTCATTAGTCAATCAACTCGAGTCAAATACAGTTTTAGAAAAATAATATAAACTAGCAGGAAAGCAATCGGCTTCGCCGATTGCTTACTGCTAGGCCCTGCGGGCCGCTATTGTGGCCGCTTCGCGGCCAATGATGGCCGCCTCGCGGCCAGCGATGGCCGCTGCGCGGCCAATTGTGTTTGCTGTGCTGTGTAGTTTAGATATAATTAAGACAAAGTATTTATTCAATATTTCTAACCGATTAATAAGTCAGAGCGGAATAAACCACAGTTCGATAGGTAGGTACCTACTCTCTTCTCTTCTCGCAGTGTTGATTACTTTTATACAACATTATAAAAAACCAAAAATGTAATTAAAATTTCAACGAATAAAATATTCTCGACCGTAAAAAAAAAATTCGATTCTGCCAGGATTCAAAACTGGAATCCTCTGATCCGTAGTCAGACGCGTTATAAAATTATTGTATACAAATAGAAATCATCATACGGAGACAGAAACAACATTGGTTAGGGTAATTATAATATAGATTCTCTTCTCGCTGTGTTGATTACTTTTATACAACATTATAAAAAACCAAAAATGTAATTAAAATTTCAACGAATAAAATATTTTCGACCGTAAAAAAATTCGATTCTGCCAGGATTCGAAACTGGAATCCTCTGATCCGTAGTCAGATGCGTTATCCGCTTGGAAATTTGAAAACTTATTCTTTAGGACTCTGCGGGTAACATAGGCAACATTTCCCCCTATTCTTTTACTCCTTCCCCTCCCCTGATATATTTTTGATGCAAATCTATACTGTTCGAATCGAATCTTTGTTTCCCCCCACAAATTTAATTTCAACTTAATCCTTATATAGTTTATAATATACTAGCTGTTCGTATCCAGCGTTGCACGGGTTAGGGATTAAGTTTAAAATAATATTTTGGGATAAATAAAGGTTCCATTGTTTTGCAAAGCCTCTAATAAAAACCATGTTCCATTTAATCAGTGCTGGGATGGATGGGATGTCCAGGAGGAAAATGAAGGCTATGTTACCCGCCGGGTCCTAAAGAATGAGTATACAAAAGTTGGGTCAGATCGGTCAAACAGTTTTGTATAGAAAATTTAAATTTGTATAGAAAACATATCAGCGGAGAGGGGGTGGGATGAAGGTAAAGGGAAAATGTCGCTTATATTATCCGCCGGGTTTTAAAAAGTAGGAATGCCAAATTTGGGTCAGATCGGTCAAACGGTCTGGTACAGAAAATATATCAAGAGGATGAGATGGGGTAAAGGGGGAGGGGAAAATGTCGCCTATGTTATCCAGCGGGTCCTAACTAATAACTATATAAAATTTGGGTCAGATAGGTAAAACAGTATATTTGTACAGAAATTATCAGAGGGAAGGATCGGGACAAAGGGGGAGGGGAAAATGTTTCCTGTTTTACCCGTCAGGTGCTAAATTTGAGATTGTTTGAACGGTACATATTTGTATGGAAAATATATCAAGGGGAGGGGGGAAATGTCGCTTATGAGGCAAGGCTTGAATAATAAATTTGCAAAATTTGACTCAGATCTTCCAAACGATACAGATTTGCATGGAAAATATATCACTGGAAGGGGGAGGTATGAACTGGGAGGGAGAAATGTCGCCTATGTTACCTGCCGGGTCCTGAAGAATAATTATCCAAAATTTGAGTCAGATCGGTCGAACGGTACAAATTTGCATGGAAAATATATCACTGGAAGGGGGAGGGGCAGAGAGAAATATTGCCTATGTTACCCACCAGGTCTTAAAGAATAAGTATGCAAAATTTGGGTCAGATCGGACAAACACTGTGATTTTGTATAGAGAACAGACAGACAAACATCGAGTTTTATAGGTATAGATATTATTAAAAAATTTCCGGAACTGGTTTGCTCCTTTTCCACTCCTATTTTTTGTCTACGGAATTACTCTGTCAGATAAAAATTATTGATTCAAATTGACAGAAAAATTTTCAAATTTAAATTCTATTGTTGAAAGGATTTAAGAGCATTAGGTTTATTTTCCATACTAAAATATTTTTCGAACAGCCAGAATTTTGAATGGAATAGAATTGTATCGCAAAATCATATATTTTTAAAGATTCACATTTTTCATTTCATCATGATCGTAAAATTTTCAATTCGTAATATTACATTGAAAATATTATACGCAAATACTAAACATTTTATTGCAATCGTAAATACGTACAAATGATGATTGTCTTATATTTCTAACTAGACATCTTTATAATTTTTTTTATGGGACCGTAAACCTTGAAATGAAATTGAACACGTGTAGTGGGATTCAAATGCTTTGCGTGAACCGATCATTAAAATTATAAAAGTTCGCAAAACCAGTTCATGGATTATTGTAATTTTTTTTACGCTACAGAGGCTAAAAATTTGTATTTATTCTATGGACTAGGGGTGCTTCGTCAGACTTTAAATTTGAAAATTTTTCTGCCAATTGGAATCAATAATTTTTATCTGACAGTAATTCCATAGATAAAAAATAGGAATGGAAAAAGAGCATACCAGTTCTGGAAATTTTTGAATAATATCTATACCTATAAAACTCGATGTCTGTCTGTCTGTTCTCTATACAAATCTACACTGTTTGTCCGATCTGACCCAAATTTTGCACACTTATTCTTTAAGACCTGGCGGGTAACATAGGTGACATTTCGCCCTATTCTTTTACCCCTTCCCCTCCCCCTGATATATTTTCTACGCAAATCTATACCGTTCGAATCGAACCTTTGTTTCCCCCCACAAATTTATTTTCAACTTAATCCTTAACCTGTGCAATGTCGGGTACAAACAGATAGTTTATAATATACTAGCTTTGCACCGAAAATATATCAGAGGGAGAGGAAGGGGTTAAAGAATGGTCAAAAATGATCATAAATTATATTATAATTGCATATTTACATTGTAAAATTTGAATAAATTATGTTAAGCTGTCCACTTTAATAACCTGTTGCCATATTTTGCTAATCCTGTCTGAACTTTACATTCTGATAATTGGTCATTAGCAACATTATTTTATTTTAAATTTAATTTAAGTAATTAAATTAAAAATAAAATAATGATAAAAAAATAGCAGCAGTGAATGCTTGAGTAATGATTTGCTCTCCATCGTAACAGTAGACATTATTCTAGATTGCTCCCCGTATGATCCCCTGAATGGTAAGCTCTGTAAAATATATGCAATTAGTTTAATTTAGCTTTCACCCAACCACTCTGGACCATAGTCTCAGATAAAATATTCCTTGACTTCAGACTAAAGATAACAAGAGATTAGGTGTAATAGTGGAATAATACTGGATCCATCCTTTGTTCTAATAATTCTTAACGGGTGAATCTAGAGACGCTCAGTTCACAGGTCCCATCCTCACAACACTATCCGCATACAATTGTCGCCAAAATTCTTATTTTTAAATGAACAGTTAATTTGTGTTCTTACATAGTAATTTTTTATTTTCTTCACCCTTATTATGATTTAAATTCAGTCGTATAGTTGAATTTCGTACAATCTTTCTTTTAACCCAGAAAATCTTGCATGCTGTCCAAGATTATTTTTTAATTTAGTAATTAGCTCTTTACTTTTTAAATAACATATGATGGGAATAAAGGCAAAGGCATTAATATCCCACTAAAGTTATTCTAAGATAAACACCTTTCACTACTAACGGAAATTTCTCCCGAATCTATGAAACTTACATCTTATTGGAAATAAGTTTTTAAAAATAATTACCATCTTAGTTTTCCGTTTACACATATATGTATAAATAAAATTTTAACTTTTAAATGTGGATATTGCTGTGTTTACTATAAAATGGAAGACATTGCTGCTTTTGCTATTTACATAATTTGATATTGCTGTCTTTGCTGTTTCAGTTTAAAATTGACATCAACTTTCATATTTGTATGAAGCGGCCATTTTATCACATGACACATCCGTGGGGGTTGATTGGTTGAAAGGGATATTGCTGCCTTTGCTTTTAATAGTGATTTGAAAATATGATTTTGGAAGGGACAGCATATAGTGAGTTTTTTTCGTATTTATTGATAATAAGTTTTCATCGAACCATTGTTTTACAATATTTATACTCCGATGCTGCAGCTATAACATCATTCCAATTACTACAATCAAAAACTAGAGCTGTTAAGCATATGTTAAAACAATTAAAATAAATGACAGTTTAGCAGAAAAATATACCTACCAGTGATATGTAAAATAAAAAATGGATTATTGCCATTCTACATGTATGAAATACAGTTTTGAGGTCCACGCGCAGGTATCTTAGCCTTCCACAATCAAAATGGATTATTGCCATTGTACATGCATAAAAATACAAAATATAGTTCTGAGGTCGACTCTTATCCCAAGAAGTCGGTGGAATTTTAGACTTCTACAAACAAATCTGGCAGGGTGAGAAGATACGTATCTCCGAATTTACGTAAGTCAATGTAGCGTAAGCCGAGGCACTACTGTTTAGAAAAGTGTCCACAATTAATGCCACCAATGAACATGTTCAACCGTTAAGAGATTAAACCAGGAAATGCCTGCTGCTTCCTTCGCCCAGCTGGAGGCAGCCTCTTGGAGGCGCAATTAACTGTACTTCACTAAAGCTGTTAGAAAGAGGCTTCCTTCTACAATACATGCCAAGGCGCTGTCAGTTCTGTGTTGAGTGCTGCCAAGGGAACAGCGTGACTCGAGGAACGTCCACCATGTTTATAAAACCCTCAGATTTGGTTGCGGCCATTTATCTATGTTTTATATGGTGAGAACTATATTTTTTAAATTTTTTATCATCGTCTACCATCTATCCCTCAAAAACTGACAAAACCATTCTATACACACTACATTATTTGACTAATTTTAAACAACTAATTAAAACTTTGTATAAATCACTTCAGTTACTTTAAGGTCTACGATTGACGATGATAATACCACCTTATCATCGAAACGTTGACGTTGATTTTTTGAGTTTGTTAGTTTTTTAACATAAACAAAATATTGCGCATGAATGGATTAGAAGCAAGAAAAACTAAATTACGATACACATTTTTGTAATTGATTTTAAAGCCAGAGCGAAGATTTAAAAATTATTATGCTTTTGATAAAATCTACACTTCTCTGCGATTATAAAACAACACAAAAACATACTTTCAAAATCAGTTCTCATTTATGAACTTGACGCTGTCAGTTATCTGACAGTGTCAAGTTCAATGCGTGTTTAAATATGATTATTCATATTTAAATACGCCACCCTATATTTTTGTCATACGCAAAGGGGGGCTTTTGCCTCTAATCTCCTCAGTTATCATCATCATCATCTTCAACCGTTTTCTATCCACTGCTGGACAAAGGTCCCTAAAACTACTAATAATAGAATGTACCAAAAAAATTAATTACATTTTAATGGATTAAATTTTTAGTTACATTTTGTTTCCCATGAATTATATTTATTTATTTATTTTAAAGTGTCCTAATTCTTGTTCATTTCCCTTTTAAATATGTTTTGATTTTATATTTATTTTTTTGGTTTATTTTATTTTCTTATCTTACTTATCTGGTACATTGGTTTAATTATCTTCATTTTATTCTATTATTAATTTGTTAAAGGTTTCTACTTTCTATTACTGTTTGCTTGTGTACTAATCATCGTTTATATATATTGTTCATTTGTATTGTTCATTTATCTTAAATATGTTTTATTTATTTACTTTATATTTATTTATTTAATTTTATTTTTAATGGATTATATAATCTCCATCGTTATCTAGGACCTTTTGCCATCTTGTTGGTAGACTTTTAATTTCATTTTCATTAAATCCAATTAACAATTTCTTTGCGTCTTGCGTCTGCGATAGAACGTCTTAAAATTGTGGATGATCCCTTGGTCCGATGGTTGCAATTTGGAAGTTGTATTCAGCGGAAAGAAGTAGAGTTCTACGTTGGACAATGTAGAAGGACTGTTGTGGACAGTGCAATTGTCTAAAAATAGTAAATTTTTCCGCTTTTGTCGTTTCATGTCCCCATTAACTGTTAAAAGCCAATTGTCAAAAAGTTCTGTCGTCATCCAAGCTTTTTTGTTAGCACGATAATCAGTAGGAAACAATTTCACTCCTTTGAAACATGGCGGTTTCATTGCTTTTCCTATCACTAAGGATTTAAGTTTTTCCAATCCGTCCATATTTACTGCAAGTAAAACTGTCAACCTCTCTTTACTATGTTTTCTCACATGACATTTTTCATCTTTAAAAGTAAACGTCTTGTTCGGTAAACATTTGAAAAATAGGCAAGTTTCATCAGTGTTACAAATGTCTCGGGCATCATAGTTTTCAATCTAAGCAAACTGCATCATTAACTCTTCCACTTTCCCCACAAACTTTTTTTAACACAACTCCATTTCTCTTTTTGAAAGTTGCTTTTTCCTTTAACAATTTTCCGCTAATAGACACTTTTTGTCCTCTACACTGTCTTAGCCAAATGACCAGGCTTTCTTCCAGACGAGGAAATTCACCTTTAGTAGTTCTTTTCCGTACTCCAGCAGTTTGAGCTGCATAAATTTTCTCCTTGTGCTTTATTATGGTTGAGAGAGTACTCAGAGGAATCTTAAATTCTTTTGAAATATCACTTTTCTTCTCACCCCCCTCTACTTTTTTGATTAACTTCTCCATTTCAGCAATCGTCAAGCATTTATACTTTTTAGGACTCATAATTAACACAAACTTTTAATCTGTATATAACCTACGAAAGAGTAACAGTAACTGAAACATAACTAAACAAACCAATTTGTGCGGAAGTGTGTGTCAAACTAATCGTAACAAAAACAAAGTCTAGTGTACGATGATACAAGTTTGAACTTGTCTCAAATTGTACTTACAATCTATCTGTCTCTTTCTCTCTGCAACTTTGAATTGTCGAGTGTTTGACGCCAATGAGTTCGAATTAACGCGTCGTTTTGTTATGTAGCAATGATTTTTTCATTCAAATTACTAAGTGCATAAAAATGTATTGATTTAGTTCTAAATATAAAGAGATTTTGTAGGGAACTCATGATAGAGAGGTTCGAATTATCGCAGGTTTGAATTAACGAGAGTCGACTGCATTAACTGTAGCAAAAAAATTATTCAGCGATACTTTTTATTAAATAATTTTAAACTTTTTTCATTATATAAAGTTTATTTTAAATCTATTCCCATTGAATTTTGTTATCATAACAACTGTGTCTTGACGCTATTATATAACATTGTACACTCAGTCAATTTTGACGTGATGAATATATCGTCGCTGTATATATAATAAAAGCCAATGTGCCGTCTTAGTACATTCTGAGATAAACAAATAAATCTGTTTTAAAAAATAATTGCACAGAATAGATTTATAAAAAATATTTTAAATAATTACTAGGCAGACTTTCCAGATGAACGGCAATGTTTTTTTTAGTATATCTCCATTATTAATATGAAAATTGTCAAATCGATTCGTTCATCTCAGAATGTACTAAACGGCACATTGGCTTTATTATATATACAGCGACGATATGTTATTACTAACATTATTTTTAATTAATTTCTTGATCTAAAGTATCCAAATATTAACTAAAATCCAATATTTCCGCTATAATGATAGAAATATTGACATTTGTCAGATATCTTAACATTTCTCATAGGAAAATTACGCGTAGTTACATAAATAAGTAGAGTCCATTCACTTTAGATAAGCCACTTGCATTAGTGTGAGTAACAGTCCGTTTACAAAATCTCGTAACATTTTTTTTTGAGTAAATGACAAAAAAAAAATATATAAATATTATTGAAGTTGGTTTAAAAAAACAATACAATTTCACAATTTATGTGTTACTCACACTAATGCAAGTGGCTCATCTAAAGTGAATGGACTCTACGTCCCGCTTGTTTGAGGATATTTCAATGATGCTGATATCTGAGGATATTTTTCTTTTACATTTTTATATGAAACATCGTTGACAGACATCGCAACAAATAGGTAGGTTCTTGCCTACTATTTGAAGTGAATATTTTTAATCTATGTCATTGTTCTACGATCATGACGATATACAGGGTTATTTGAAAAACAATAAAACCTCGCAGGACTATATTCCTGTCTTGATTATGAATTATTTTTTCAATATTTCTGACTTTATATTTTTGTAAAACGTTGGACCATCATTACAGTAACTTATATCAAATATAAAAAATTTATTCCCTTTAATATAAGTCAAATAAAATAATAAATACCTTCGAATTCCAATTCAAATGTTTTCCAGGGGGATTTCTGCATTTTTTTCTGCAAGGTTTTTATCATTTTATTTAACTTGTGAATGAATTTTTCGTAATCGATATTAGTTACTGTAATGATAGTTCAACGTTTTGTAAAAAATAAGTAAGAATTATTTAAAAAAAATGTAAACTTCGATATTGCATAACTCCAACTATTAATTGGGTCATGGTTGCTAGAACATTTTCGACTCATAATTAAAACAGGAATATATTCATGCGAATATAGTAATGCCTTCATAAATCTTGAAAGTTCTGCCAAAAACATGGGTCTCATAGTAAACCAGCAGAAGAGGCACCCAACAAATCCCAACTCTCTCGTGTGAAAGTCAAAATTTTGAAATGGTACCAAGATTTACATACCTAGAATCCCTGATAACAAGCAACAATAATACTACAGAGGAGATCCAGAAGTGAAGTGAGCGCATATCACTGTTTTTTCGCATACAAAAGCAGATAGAATCCAAACTGCTGTCCAGAAACACCAAGATATTAGTGTACAAAACGCTTACTAGGCCAGTGCTCACGTACGCAGCTGAGACGTGGGTTCTAACTAAGAGAAATGAGCGAGCACTGGACGTTTTTGAAAGGAAAATTTTGAAGCGTATCTTCGGACCGGTTTTAGAAAATGGACTTTGGCACAGACGTTACAACAATGAGCTCTATACTTTATTTAAGGAGCCAAACGTTACAAAATTTATAAAACTGGGAAGACTTCGGTGGCTGGGTCATGTGGAGAGAATGTCCAAGCATTAAGCACCAAAGTCCCTGCTGAACTCAAGGCCAATAGGGCGAAGGAGCTTAGGAAGGCCAAAATTAAGATGGAGTGACTTCCTCAAAGACATCTCTGCCTTAGAGCTTCGGAACTGGAGAGAGCTGGCACTAGATCAAGATGAGCGGAGGAAAATTATTGAGGAGGCCAAGACCCACCAAGGGTTGTAGTGCTAAGAGTGATGATAATCATGCGAGGTTATTAATGTTTTCCAAATAATCCTGTATACAAATATAGGTATTACAATAACACAAGCTATAGTAGGTATTAATAGTATGTATGTATTACACAAGAACACTTCTTAAACCTTATCAAACAGTTGACAAAAGCCACAGCACATAAAAATAATCCAGATGTTGGTAGTTACCGAGAAAATAAACATGTAAACTTTCTATAAACGACTCCTTGGTATTTAAACTCTATTTCTTTACAATTCAATAGATGAAGTTTAGTTATCTATCAAAATACTTTTATAAATATTTTATATATATTTGAATTTCTTTTTTTTTTTTTTTTTAAAATAAATAGAGATGCGAACACGGAATACGTGTCACAAAATAATACAATATTTTAAATAAATGTAAATTTATATTTATCTACTAATTATTTATTTATTATATATTTAAAACGTGGGACGGGCACAAAAGACGTCCATAAAACAAAGTTTAAATAATTAATTACCTAATACATATATAGCAGCGAATGTTTTTCAATTTACTTATAATATCTAACAATACACTCATAAAATATAATCTTATGTTTTCTATTTTTTCGAATTTCAAAGTATATTCACAAGAATTTACAATCTCATTTCTTTTAATTTATCTACAAAACTAGAATTTCAGTCACTCACGATATACTCATATTTTAACTACTGGTTAGTGTAAAAAGTATTTTATACTTTTTTTTCAGTCTAAACTGTGAGGCGCAACCGACAGACAATTTTGAGAATTCGTGGGAAGATATTCTCAATAAGAGGTATCCAGTGTTTCCAGCCCCACCTGGGATGTGTGATCCCGGAGAACCTCTGCTCCTTACTCCATACATCAAGGATGGAAGAATCTTAGAAGCCAAGTACCATTCCCTGGTGGACACGGAGCACATGATCGAAGGGATACGCAGCCACGCTGGATACATCACGGTGGATGAGAACTACAACTCGAATATGTGGTTTTGGTACTTCCCCGTGGCAACAGAGAATGAGAGCGAGATGCCTTTGGTCATCTGGCTCCAAGGCGGTCCTGGAGCATCATCCCTCTTTGGACTCTTTGAAGAGATGGGGCCATTCAGCGTCGATCAAACTGGAGAGGGATTAATAGGTAATAGACTAAAGGCCAGTTGTATCATCTTGGTTTATGGTAACAGATCGATTAAGCCCCAGATTTTTACGAAAACGTGTTGTGTGATTGGTGGAAAACGTAAAAAATATATGCTTTACACGAAATATTACCAAAAACCAGTTGATGCAATCGGCTCTAAGAGCCAGTGACCATCACCCCCTTTTTTCCTTCTTTCCCCACTACTTAGGGCTTTTGTATTTTGTTTACCTGTTTTTTTTTTGTATTTTGCTTCTTTGTGTTTTATTTCGTATTGTGGATATTTTTGAATACTTTACCTATCTATTATCAAGTAACGAACTAACCAATACGCCGTTTCTCCGCAGGGTTATGCAAATCTTCGCCAACTCTTCTGTCCCGGCACAACACTTTTGCCTTGTCCACATTCATACATCTTCTCATGCACGCTCATCGATTGTTGAGGCTTTTAACAGGGTCATCCTCCAATATTTAGTTTATCTGATCATGCCAGGTCTCTCGTGATCTAAACCCGATACCTTCAGCACTCGCATCACATATTTATTTTCTTTACCATTTTCTTCTCGCTCATATGTGCCGCATAACCAAACCATCTCAGCAATTGTTTCTTTATTTTTTCTATTACTTTTTTTCACCAGAGCTCCATTATAAACTACTATTCTTTATCTTGTATACCTAATGTTTATTACTTGTCGCTATTATAAAATATTACACTATTTATCTATGTGAAATATGTTAGGACACAAGTCAATATATTCAACTCTGATAACTCATGCTCTTATTCATATATATCATTTACTTGTGTCTGTTATAATCCCTAATAAATAAATAAAATAAATATACTGTTGAGGAGAAAAAATTAGTGAGTGAGACATGATTATATTATTCTGCATGTAGTTTTCTGGGATATTCTGCCGTGTATATGTGACCTCTATGACTTACGTTTCGGATCCTATTGCAGGGTCCATCATCAGGGCTGATGTGATTAGTATGTGTTGACAGATAGGTTAGTCAGACTGACTTCGGTACAGTATAGCCTCAACCTATCCATCAACATTTGCTCATCACACCAGTCCTGATGATGGACCCTGCAATGGGATCTGAAACGTCAGCCATAAAGGTCACATATACACCGCAGAGTATCCCAGAAAATTACACAGAAGATTCTGAATGGCCATGAAAACCTGAGAACATTTTTAATGATTAAATTGGCATATAATTCTTTTCACTGTAAAATTATTGCATCATATTATGTTATAAATTGAACTTTTTATCGCATTTGACTCCAACATATGAATTTTGCATCAGATTGAATTGAAAAAATAATCATTTTGAGTGTTATTTGCTTTACATAATTACTTTTCAACTAGTTGTTTCTAAGAGAAAATTTTTAGGATTGGTTAAATGTGAATTTAATATTGAACTTATTTACGGAAATCGCACAAGTTTAACTGGCTCAGTGAACCTGTTTTTCCACATTTCTAGGGAAGGGTAAATCTTACAATTAAAGACCTCTGTAGTTATTAGTTTCAGAATATTTTATTATGATATATTCCCATAGCCAGGCAGGTACTTACTAACAGGGCACTGACACTTGATCTTGAGTGAGGTTCTGCCAATCCGGTCTATGATCAGCCGGCCGATATAACGGGGATATTTTTCTGTCTTCTGAATGTTGCCAAGTGCGACAGTATAGTTATTAATTCGACCTTTTAGCCTATAAAAAAAACATCAAGCGCTTCAGGGCATTTGTGTACATATATTGTTGTAATATTGTTAAAGAAGTACAGTTTTCAAATGTAATGAAACAAATTAAACGGAAAAAGATTACATTTGTAATTTGTAAATAAATAATAAAAAAACAAACGTTATACTAACTGGTTTAAAAACGACCGCTCCTTCGTCAGGGCAAATAAAACAAATCCTTAGCATCGAATTTCGTAGTTGATATTTATCAAAGTGAATGTTAAAATTTCGCAAACTATTAAGATTTTTCTTCCACAGACTGCTGAAAGTTGCGTTAGCGCTCGTTTAATGTGTATAGGTATATGTAATTGTAAATGTTTCCAGAAAATCCTTACTCTTGGCACAAAAACTTTTCCCTTCTTTTTATCGACAGTCCCGTGGGAACAGGATTCAGCTACACGGACGAGGGAGGCTATGCGACCAATCAAACAAAGGTATATCAAGAAAATTATAATCTCAAAATAAGTAATGAATTTTCAATTATTCAAGAATTAAAAAAATTAAGGTTGTGAGTGAACGACTTCTACAGAGTCTTTGATTATTTGATCTAGCGACTTGGTCTAGCTTTTTCTTTACTTATCCTATAGAGGTTGAAAGTCTTCGCTGCTTTGTAAACATTAGAAGCAGCTGCTCTATATAATGACAGCAAACTGAAATGTAACCAGTCACTAAAGTTTTTCACAAGAAGAAGAAGATATGTCTTCTTCCTACCCCGTGTTTACTTTGATTAGTTTATTGTAAATTGTCTGGAGGTATTACATAATATTTTTAGCCCTTTTTATATACTGCATTTTTGTGAAACTTTGCGTAGTTGATTCTCCAAGAAACATGTGATTTCGAACATTACTTTCGAAATTGAAAAAATATTGTTTTATTTTCAGATCGGAAAACAGCTGTACATCTTCATGGATCAGTTCCTGAATCTTTTCCCGGAGTTGCGAGAAGTTCCACTCTTTATCTCTGGAGAGTCCTATGCGGGGAAGCACATCCCCTCCCTGGCGTACCAGATAATGAAGAACAACCCGACCGCCAAGCAAAAGATCAACTTACAGGTAAATAAAATCTTTAAAATCTCTGCCTGTCTTTATAATATATGTATACCTGGTGTTAGGGCGACATCTAAATGTGACGCCCTGAACTCTTAATATTTTTTATTAATAATAATTTAATGGTCCGAAAGTGACATCTGTTGGATACAGGGATAATAAAGATTATATTCTGGAGAAAACAATAAAAGCCTGAGAGGAGAAGCATCTCTTTATTTTATAATTCTTTTTGTAACTCATTTTGATGATATATGTGACAAAGGGAATATCCCCTTCACATCCTTTGAAGGATCGAACAATTAATTATTTTGTGTGATAAGGTGCAACAATATAAAAAAACTTCTCTTCAGATTTAGGATCATTGAGATCAAGGGGAATCATCTCGATTATTGCGACTCAGATCATATCCAAGCAAGGGATCAAACAATCGGGATAATAAATTATTTTTAAAATGTATATTTAAATTTTCTCATCTTTTAGATTCCGATTTTTAGAAAATTGTTCCATATCATTAAAAATAAGCTAAATCCCTTTAAAGTTTTGAAGACCTGATTTATCGATTTTTTAAAAATTATTTCGAATTAAGGTTTTTTTTTATAAGAATGATATGATTTTAAAATATAATACAACTTTTAAAGAGTTACGGTTATTATTACGGTCGTTAAACATATTTAACTGTAAATGGTAACGGATATTTTATACAAACCGTATGTTATTCTGAGAATCGATCCTCGACTTTTCGTTGGGTCCGCCCTATACCTCCGCGGGTACAGGTCGTTCTCCTGATGATGTTAAATACGACATCAACGAAACGTCAAGGATCGTTTCTCGGAAAAACATACGGTTCGTATAAAATATCCGTTACCATTTACTGTTAAATATAATACAACCATTTTTATTTATTTATTTTGAAACACAAACGTTTATATTATGTTTTAATGACCAACTCAGCATCGATAGATTTGTATATTCTGTAACACTAGCTCTTACGGTAGCAATATTCCCTTTGTTGCTTGCATTTCGATATCTTATTGGTGATTTAGTATTGTAAAGAGTAAAATCCCTTTCAAATTTTGAGACCTTTCAGACCATAAGTTTGACAAAGTTCACGTTGAGTATTTTATTATTATAAACTTATTTTCATAATTTTTTTTGAATAATTACCAAAAGTTGTGGTAGCGTATATGTGTAGATGTGCAAAATTTTCATAGGTAGATAACCGAAAAATTGAAACTTTAATGCTATTTTATTAAAATTGATCTACCTAATTGGTTATTTAAATGTTTTCTCATGGTAATAAGACACTTGTTAATTATTTTCTCACATCCCGTAAAAACCAGTCCCGATTCCGCGCTGGTAGGTGCCTTGGAATTAAAATCCTCGTAGAATTTTTCTAGATTTACTCCACACTGTGTTTAGAATTTGAAATTGGTCAGCTTCTTTTTACTAATACTTGATACGTCTTTGACTGTTATTGATTTTGATGTAAGTCTATTCTGAACAGCTCTATTGAGTGTTTCTTGTAGAGAAAGATTTAAATCAACTTCTTCTTTTAAATGGCGAATACTAACACAGAGAAGGAAGTATTTTCGTCAACTGATATCAACTGTGGAGATTATTTCCGTATTGTTCAAACCCCCAAAATTTAACGGTGGGTCTAAATTGAATTCTGCGCAGTCTTCATTGCATGTACGCAAAAAATGGAACAAACAAGACGCACGATTCCGACGAACAAATAATTTTTTGAAGTGAAGAGCCAAATTGCTGTGGCCGGCATCACCAGCATCCCGGGATGAAAGCACTGACTTCGTTGTCTTGTTGTAGACATGAAAACTGCTTTGTCTAAATATTTAATTGTATGTGCAAACGGTGCATAACGCCATTGGGAAAAAATTGTAAAATACAAAGAGGTATTCTTACAGTTTAAACAGTATTAAGAAAAAGTAAACAAGAAATCAATCAAAATAAGAATAAAAGTATAAAAAATAAACACATTTTAAAATATCACATCTAATTATTAGAAAAAATTATGTTAATAATAAATACAAAAGGAAAATTAATTTAATGAAACGCTTTATGATGTAAAAAATGAAAGAGTCAACAAACTTATAAGTAAAACAATAAAACATTAGCAGATTTTAATATAAAAACTCTCATTCTCTCATAATCGACTACCCGTTTCTTTTTAATGTAGTCAAGCTGTAATGGAATACATCTACAAACTCACTGTACTCATTGCCCAGTCTGTGCAGTCTCGGCAATGATGAGTATATGTGGTAGTTTGTTTGCATATTATCGTTATAGAATATATCTTTTGAATGCGTTGACAATGGAACTCATCAAATATACTTTAGAAAGAAAATCAGGGCTGTCAATTTAAAAATTGATAAAAGAAGTTTGGACAAAAAAGATAAAAAAAAGACATAAAGGTCTAGAAATCAGTAATTATTAGTCATTACTTAGAGCACCAATTTTGTGTCTTCCCATATTTTTAATCCATGATTTTATTATGTTTTAAATTTTTTTTTGGAATTATTTGTTGGATTATATTCAAGATTTTCAATTTTTTTTATTTTTATTTAAACCTAAAAGGTTTATGGATAACATTTTTACATAATTCAATATAATAAATAATAATAATATAATTTAGATACAAAGTAATTTTTTATAGTTGGCCGAGTTTTAGCATTTTTGTAACATCTGATTTGAATTTGTCAGTGGTCAGTTGTTTGGTCTGTTGTGGCAGGTCATTGTATAGTTTTAATCCGTTGCAAATTAGTCGGGATTGTCCTGTTTTTGTTTTGGCTTGTGTTATGTCATAGTTTTGAGCCATTCTAGTGTTGTGTTGGTGTTTTTAGTGTATTTTGTGTAATTTTATGTCTTCATCTTGTATTTTCCCAATTGCTAGTCTGGGAATGATTTTAAGTGTTTCGATTTTTGTAATGTTTTCGATGTTTAATTGTTGTGTTATATGGTATACAGTTTCAGTTGGTGTCCGGTATTTGAGATTATAGACCATTTTTAGTATTTTGTTTTGCTGTCGTTGGTGTCTGTTTAGGTTAGTTTTGTTTCCGGTTCCCCAGAAGGGTATCAAATATCCTATTCTACTCATCTTGCATGTAGTTAAAAAATTTGAGTCCAAAGTAGTTGAAACCCCTTTACCTGAAGGTATGTAGTATGTGTTTTTGTGATTTGTAAATTATGTAAATTTGTTTGTTCGTATGTCAAATGTCCTTTGGGTCATTTTAAAATGCGTATTTTTGTGTTTGTATGTATAGTTTAGAGTAGTATTAGAATATATTTGTTATATATATCAAAAACATTGAATTTGTTGAATATATCGTCAGTCGTTGATAATTTGATGTTTTGAGGATAACTTTGTCAACAGTTTTCTGAGTTGCAATAACTGGATTGAGTGCTCCTCCCCATGTGCCATGTTCTATGATCGATTATGCCATTTTCCAGGGTTTAGCTATCGGCAATGGTTTCATAGATCCAGCCACGATGATGGCCTACAGCAAGTACGTGTACCAGTTGGGGCTGGCGGATGTTGACCTGGCAAACGAGATGCAGAGTTATGAAGTGGAATGTGATGCTGCAATCGCAGCCCAGGACTACTTACGTGCGTTTCGGGTTAGTTAACATTTTCTTTGACACTTTTTCCGATTTGATAACCTGCTATTCACAGCGAACAAGTGACCAAGGCATTTTTCCTCATATATAACTCAAAAGCCTGGAAGGCGTAGTAGTGATATTAAAATTATTCATAATGTAGTCACAGGATTGTGGTTGTTGGAGGCAAATGAAACCTGTCCGACGGAGAACGACAGGGGCCAGGGTGCCACGTCGGATATATGCGACAGGCACAAAATTATTTATTTCTCATCGGCTGTGTATCGAATTTTAAAAATGTGATTTTTTCCCAGTAGAGAAATCCCGTGGTGTCCATTTTCAACTCAAAAACTTCACCAATTATATTTTAAATCAACAATCAAAACAGAAGTTTTGAAGTTGTAGATGGCGCCCGGCATGTGTGTTATGCAATCGAAATTCAAATAATTCCGTCATTCAAGGTCACGCACAAAGTGCGCGGGAAATACGATTATTTTTTTCGATTTTCGATTTATTTGTACACGTATACACAAATATATACGATATGTTTTGCGATATTTGTCAATTTTTATTGGTTTATGATTCAATTGAATACTAACAGGTATTTATTAACAAAAATACACGCAATTATGTTGCGTTTATTTGAAATATGTGTGTGTGCGAAAGTGTATCATATTTATGTGTTATGAGTGCGATGTTCCGTTGTGTGCCGTGCCGTGCAACAAAATATACCACACAGAAGAAGATTATTACGTAGGCATCAAATAAAAATTGTAGTGTTGTCTCTAATAAACAAATAAAAATAAATAATTATTTTTCGTATAATGTTGCGCTGGCAACATTATCGGAATTGAAAAAATTTTTTTTTTTACTTAAACGATAAAAAAATCATTGCATTAGGACAATTACGATAAAATAATATGAATGTGTGTGTGTGTGTTTTTTTTTAATATACGCATGTTTTCATGGTTTTTTCGTAAAAAGAAAAATCACAAAAAATTCAGAAAATATCTGGCCTGGTGATTTATGTTTCTCTATGTTTTTTTGGCCCTCAACAAGCTTTAAATCAATTTACGGGACACGAATTTATTCATAGCACCGTCGTTAAATTCACACTAAATTTTGTAATTGTCACTCCTGAATAACTTTTCTCTGATGCATTGACGCACGTTGTTTGAGTCGCTCAGGTTTGCACTAGAAAACTTATCGCTTACCGGTAGGTACACTCGTATTTTATCGCTGGTCGATTATTCTTGATTCGCCGTTGTTGTCGCTTTATCTGTGGTTTCCGCTAGTTTCACGTTCTACGGCATTAGCCGCTGTCGAAGATAACTCTCCGCGCACGCGCGCGCATGCCCTTTATACAAAACATTTTTCCAATAATTTATTCATATTTCTAGTGATTACGAGAATAGTCCAGTTGATTCTAGAATCATAGCCCGTTCGAGAGACTTTATTAATACTGATTTCAGGCTTTCGCGACCGATCGGAACCTTCTCTGTAGAGTTTTATGAGCTCGTCTGCCGTGTCTGACCTCTATACTCAGCGACATTAGCTCTGAAAATGGACTAACATGGAATGGGCCGAAATGTTCATCAAAAAGGTCGAAAACACATAGCAGAATAGCCTATAAAACTATACCAAGAATGATCCAAATATTCTACTGTTTTGTTAAATATTAAAAATAATACTTTACTAATTTATTAAATATTGTAATAGTATATGTTCGTAACCCGGCGTTGCACAGGTTAAGGTATACTTAAAAATATGTTTTTGGGGGAAACAAAGGTTCCATTGTTTTGCAAAGCCTCTAATAAAATCAATGTTTCCATTAAATTTAGGCTGGGATGTCCAGTAGGGAAATGTCACCCATATAACCCGCCAGGTCTTAAAGAATAAGTATACAAAATTCGGGTCAGTTCGGTAAAACGGTACAGATTGGAATGGAAAAGATATCAGGGGAGAGAAAAGGGTTAACGGGAAGGGGGAAATGTCACCAATGTTACCCGTCGGGTCCTAAAGAATAAGTATGCAAAATTTGGTTCTATTCGGTCAATCGGTGTAGATTTGTATAGAGAACAGACAGACAAATATTGAGTTTTATAGGTATATTGTGTTGAATTGTATTGAAAAAAATAACAGCATTTTTTCTTATGGTTTAAAGTACGGCTTACATTAATACTATTTTAAGATATATCAATTGTGGGGCATAAAAGCAAAGGAAGCAATATCCAAAAAAAATGCAATTGAGGATAACTAATTTATAATGTATTGAATTCGAGATTTTATACGGAAACATAGCCTATAAAATAGGAAACATGATTTTGGAAGGGATAGATACGTAAAATTCAGTTAATTTTAAATTAGTAATTCTCGGTGACTGCATTCAAAATATTTTTTTATTTTTTTGGATATTGCCGCTATTGATTTTATACCCCACAATTAGAACGATATACCGCTGTCCTTACCCGGCGTTGCACGGGTTAAGGATTAAATAAAATAATTTTGTGAGGGTATACAAAGGTTCGATTCGAATGGTATAGATTTGCATCGAAAATATATAAACGGTGGGGAAGGGTTAAAAGAATAGGGGGAAATGTCGCATGTCGAGTCCTAATGAATAAGTTTTCAAACTAAGTTAAACACTTGTGATATGAAAATAGGACAAACTTCTGGTGTCCTGGAATGGGGCTCGAACCACCGACACACACGGATGAGCGTCATGACCACTACACCAACAAGCAACAAGACATAAGTTCATGTCTATTTATTTTGATAAGACATAAAAGTTCATGTCTATTTATTTTGGTGGTCTGTGGTTCTCGATAAAAATTACGAGTACATTTTTTCATTTCCAGTTCTACGGGGCCATATTGAGTTCATTTCTCAAGAAATCCAAAACTAATTCCATATACAACCACATGTACGAAGTAAAGGCAGAAGACTTGTACGGTCCCTTCACCAAGTTCCTCCAGATGGCCGAGACCAGGAAGGCCTTGCACGTGGGCCAGACCGAGTTCTCCTCGATGGGCAAGGTGTACGACATCCTGGTGGGGGACTACATGACCAGCGTCAAGCCCTGGTTCGAGGAACTCCTGGAGCAGTACAGGATCATGTCTTACAGGTGACTCTTTTTTTTTATTATCAACAGATCTATGGGAGTTCAAATTACCTTTTAAACTAAAGGTATTTTAAACTAAATGTAATTTAGTTTAAATATTAATACAATATTTCGAAGACACTATCATCAAACAAATTGTTAGGAAAAGAACGTACACAAGCAAACGTCACAATAAATCATAGGTCAACAGGTCATTAGTGACCATGACAGATGGTCCTAGATTGACGTTAGAGTACAAGGTATGAATATTTCGTGAGCATTTTGAATACGATGTAATTGCATAATACACTTTTTATGATAAATTAGTAATAAATTATGAGTAACTAGCTGGTTGGCCCGGTTTCGCTCGGGACCATAATTCGGTAGGCATAGAATTGTGTTGACGTCTCTTTTTTAATGGTTTCGGCACCTGTGATATCGATTGCCTTGCTGGACCGTCTTCGCTTTGCAAAAATATCAACAGATATTTTAGCGCACAATCATAACACTCTAGAGAGAACTTTCCAAAACTCTCTAGAGCATTCCGAAATCTTATAGAACTTCCTGGAATCTTCTAGAACTTTCCCTTTCCAGAACCTTCTAAAGCATTATAATTCTTTCTGGAACCTCTAGACCCACCGACGCACTCCCCCACTCAGTTTGAAACCGTATAGATCTTTCTAATAGCTTGTAGAACTTTCTCCTTCCAGAACTTTTTAGAGCATTCTCGAACCCTCTAGAACTTTCCGGAACCTTTAAAACTCGCTGACACATTCTGCATCTCAGTTTGGAACCTTATAGAAATTTCTGAAACTTTCTCCATCCAGAACTTTCTAGAGCATTCTGGAACCTTCTCTTAATCTTCTGGAAATTTCTAGACTCACCGATGAACTCAGCCACTCGGTTTGGAACCTTAAAACCTTTTTAAACTTTCTCATTCCAGAACCTTCTAAAGCATTCGAGAACCTTAATGAATGTTCTGGAACTTTCTAGACTCACCGACATACTCCATCACTCAGTTTGGAACCTTTTGGAACTTTTAGGAATCCTCTAGAACGATTTCTTCCCAGAAATTTTTAGAGTTTACCGAACATTCTGGAACCTTCGAGACTCACAGACACACTCCGCCACACTGTTTGGAACGTTAGAGATCTTTCGGGAATCCTCTACAGCGTTCTCCTTCCAGAACATTCGAGAACTTAATTGAACGTTTTAGAACCTTCTAGGTTCACCGACACACTCCGCCACTCTGTTTGGAACCTTTTAGAACCTTCTTGAACTTTGTCTTTCTAGAATCTTCTAAAGCATTCGAGAACCTTCATGAACGTTCTGGAACCTTCTAGACTCACAGTCACTCTCCGCCACACCGTTTGGAACGTAAGAGAACATTCTTTAGAAGAATAAATAATCTTCTACAACGTTCTCCTTCCAGAACATTCTAGAACTTTATCAAACGTTCTGGAATCTTATAGAGTCACAGATACACTTCATCACTTTGTCTGGAACCTTATAGAACTTTCGTTAATCTTCTAGAGCGTTCTCCTTTCAGAACTTTCTAGAGCTTTATCGAACGTTCTGGAATCTTCTAGTCTCGCTAACACACTCCGCACTCAATTTAAAACCTTATATATTTTTTGGGAATATTCTAGAATGTTCTCCTTCCAGAACTTTCTACAGCTTTATCGAACGTTCTGAAATCTTCTAGACTCACTGACACTCCGCCAGTCAGTTTGGAACCTTATAGAACCTTCTCGAACGTTTTTTTTCCAGAACCTTCTAAAGCATTCGAGAAACATCATGAACTTTATATTCTAGACTCATTGACACACCTTGTCACTCAGTTTGTGACCTTATAGAACTTTCGGGAATCTTCTAGAACCTTTTCCTTCCAGAATTTTCTAAAGCATTATCGAACATTCTAGAATCATCTAGACTCACCGGCACACTCCGCCATTCAATTTGGAACCTTATAGAATGTTCTTGAACTTCCTGCTTCCAGAAACTTGTAAAGCATTCGAAAACCTTCATAAACGTTCTGGAAC
This sequence comes from Agrypnia vestita, assembly GCA_016648135.1. Classification (NCBI taxonomy): domain Eukaryota; kingdom Metazoa; phylum Arthropoda; class Insecta; order Trichoptera; family Phryganeidae; genus Agrypnia; species Agrypnia vestita. The sequence goes on along the minus strand of JADDOH010000267.1, from coordinate 125,564 downwards.
CTTATGGACACACCGACACACCGAAACACTCCGGTACTCACTTAGGAACCTTATAGAACTTTTAATAATCTTCTAGAACGTTCTTCTTCCAGAGCTTTCTAAAGCTTTATTGAACATTCTGGAACCTTCTAGACTCACAGACACACTCCACCATACTGTTTGGAACGTTATAGAACTTTCGTGAATCTTCTAGAACGTTCTCCATCCAGAACATTCTTAAACTTTATCGAACAGTCTGGAACCTTATAGAATCACAGACACACTCCGCCACCAGAATTTTATACACCTTTATCAAACGTTCCGGAACCTTCTCGACTCACCTCTTAGTTTGGAGCCTTATAGAATTTTCGGGAATCTTCTAGAACACTCCCCTTCCAGAACTTTCTAGAGCTTTACTGGACATTCTGAAATATTCTTGACTCATCGGCACACTTTGCCACTTACTTTGGAACCTTATACATCTTTTGGGAATTTTCTAGAACGTTCTCCTTCCAGAAGCATTTGCGGCCTTCCCATAACAAAACAATTTGCTAGAAAGCACATTTTCGTCACCCACTCCCACTCATGCACAGTCACTCCCACCAAACTCGCATATTTTAGAAGTGACACCAAGGGCTATCTACCACCATAACCACCGGTGGGTGGTTGTGAAGAAAACTTGGTGGGTAGGGAAACACGGGTTTCTTTATATATATATATATATATATATATATATATAATATATATAATATTAGGTCCTTACATATGAAATTGGCGTTTAGTATGGGAGGAACATAAAGCCGATTTTTTTTTATTATAATATATTTATTTAATCAAAGTATGTACCATTGCTATCTATGCACTTTTGCCATCTCATAGGTAGTTCATCGATCCCTTTACTAAAAAAACCATTCGGACGGGAATCAATAAAATCTTTGAAGGCGGTTTGGACTGCCCCATCGGAGTTGAATTTTTTCCTTTGCAAGAAGTTATCCAAATTTCGAAAAAATGGTAATCTGTTGGGGCAAGGTCCGGAGAGTACGGTGGATGTCTTAGACATTCCAATTGAAGCTCCTCTAATTTGGTAGCCGTCTGTTGTACAGTGTGTGGTCTAGCGTTATCATGAAGCAGCAGTGGCCTAGAGCGATTAACCAGCCTCGGTTGTTTAGCAGCTAGCTTTTCCATCATGGTTTGCAGTTGCTGACAATAGACATCTGCCGTAATCGTCTGGCCAGATTTAAGAAAGCTGTAGTGAACGACACCAGCACTAGTCCACCAAACGCTCACAAGTAACTTTTTTGGAGTCAATTTTCGCTTGGGGCATGGTTTGGCTGGTTCGGCAGGGTTCAGCCATTGCGATGAGCGCTTCCGATTATCGTACAGGATCCACTTTTCATCACAGGTAATGATTCGATTTAAAATCCCTTCATTATTGTGCCGGTTGAGTAATGCAACGCAGCAGTCAACGCGCGTTTGTTGATTTGCTTCACTCAATTCGTGAGGTACCCACCTTTCAAGCTTTTTCACCTTACCAATTTGCTTCAAGTGGATTAAAACAGTTTTATCACTAACACCGCAGCCTGCAGCTAACTCGGATGTGGTTTGCGATGGATCCGCTCCACAATAGCCTTCAATTCTTCATTATCAACTTTGGTCTCCGGCCGTCCACGGGGCTTGTTCTGCAGGTCGAAATTTCCAGAACGAAAACGTTGGAACCAAAAACGCACTGTGTTTTCTTTTGCGGCACCGTCGCCATACACATCATTAATCCTTCGAGCCGTTTCTGCCAGCACTGGTGCCACGGTGGAACTCGTACTCGTAAATAACGCGATATTTCAAGTTTTTCATTTTGTAAACTGAGTGACGCAAAGAAAAAAACAATTGAGGAAAAAACAAATGAATTATAATTTTCAAAACAAAAATACATGAGTAAATAGCTGTATAAATTTGGATTTGGAATTCCTAACCAAAGAGAAGATATTTGAGATCAAATTTACCAGTACGGCAAAACGCCAATTTCATATGTAAGGACCTAATATATATATATATATATATATAGCTAATCTATTAATCAATATATAAATATATTTTTTCACACGAAGCAAACACATTGTGGTGCGACATAATATCTTTAAATAAAATAACTTTTTGTTTAACACCACTTTATTGAGTTAAAACCAACTAGTTTCGACTCACAACTGAGTCTTCATCAGGGTTCAGATATTAACTAAATAAAAACAGAATTACGAACAATTAAGGAAGCATTAAGGGAAGAAAGAGACAGAACGTCAACTGTGGTGGGGGTTGAGGGAAAGAGAGTGGGTGTGGGTGGGTGTAGTTAATTGGAAGGGGAATATATCTATAATTGGACTACACGATAAATCTAGTAAATATTTAGTAAATATTTTTTATTTGTTTTTAAGATTTTTTTATTTCTAAAGCTTCTAAATTATTGAGACGAATACCTATGTTATTTCTGTGAAGTACGTCTACACCCGAAGATTGGTCAAATGTGTGGTTTTTTTCTATTAAATGAATTGCAAATTCTGAATAGCCTACACTATTTAAACATCTTTTATGTTCAATGACTCTTGTATTTATATTTCTAGCTGTTTTTCCTTTGTAAAATGCAGGGCAATCGTTGCACCCGAGTTTATAAATCCCTGAATAGCTTAGTTTATGTTCTTTATCTATAGAATTTATTAAAAGTCTACCTAAGTTGTTATTTGTATAAAAAGCGGCTTTAATTTCAGGTGGAAATTTTAAAACGCTCAATGATGACAGATTATTAATAAATAAAATTCGACGCCAGCCGTGGTTTTGATTAGTTAAAACGATATTATTGAAAGGACCATTATTATAAATAAATTTTTTGGTATTAATTAGACGTAATTTTTTCGCGAGGATTCTATCAATTAGTGTGCTTTCATAACCGTTATTTTTTGCTATAGATTTAATTACCGCTAGTTCTTCGTTAAAATTAACATTAGAAAGAGGAACAGTGACAAGTCTATGGATCATTGAATGGAACGCTGAATGTTTGTGGGAGATCGGGTGGTTGGAGCTATTGTGAATTACTGTATCCGTAAATGTAGATTTTCTATAAATATTGAAATCGAATTTATTATTAATAACTGATAGGGTTAGATCTAGAAAATTCAAAATACAGTTTGTGCCTATTTCTATTGTAAATTGGATATTTTTATGAAACGAATTTAAGAGGGATAGGAAGGAGTTCAGTTGACGTTCCGTGCCTGTCCATATACAAAATACATCATCAACATAACGTTTCCACATAAATACATATTTTAAAAGGGGTGAGTTTGAAGTAAATATATTGTTTTCAAGGTAGTCCATGAATATGTCGGCAAAAAGAGGGCTCGTAGGTAATCCCATTGGTAATCCTTCAGTTTGTTTATATATAACATCATTAAATTTAAAATAATTTTGGTTGAGACAAATATTAAACATACGGGAAAGATCATCAGTAAGGTCTTTTGGTAAGTAAGAATTGGTTAGTAAATCAGATAGTATGTTTTTACATTCTGGTACAGGTACATTAGGAATTACATCAAATGAAACTAATTTACAGTTGTTGGGTACAGATAAATTTTGTAGAATGTTAACCAATTCATAAGAATTTTTAATTGTATACTTAGGAGCGAATACATTAGCACTATTACATAGATTAGTTACAAAGGCAGCTAATTTATAATTCGGAGAATTACAACACGATACTACAGGTCGGATAGGGGTATTTGATTTATGGATTTTCAGGAAACCGTATAATCTTGGTATTTTGGGGTTTTTCGTAATGAATTTCACTTTATCATATGATGGATCTTCGAAAATTGGGGATTTACAAACTTTTAAAGCATTTTTAATGTGTTGTTGAAATTTATTTGTTGGATCTGTTTTAAGAATTTCAAAATTATTATTGTTGACGAAATTTTGTACTTTAGTATTATATTCTGCCCGGTCCATTATTATAATTGTATTGCCTTTATCTGCTTTTGTTAGTACTAAATTTTCACTTCTTATTTTGTTGCGAATATTGTGGGCATGGAGGGTTTCAATATTAAACTTTGGATGACACTTGGGGATTAAGTCTTGTAGAATTTCAGCACTTTTATAAATGAAAGGTTTTGAACAGAACTGTAGTGCCGTTTGGATGTCAACTGCTACATTTTCAATCGCACTAGTAAAACTTTTTTTAGTGTATTGAAGGTTTTTTATTGTTGTATTTTAATTGTATTTTAAACCTTTAGACAACAGGTTCATCTCTTCTGGTAAGAATTGTACAGATGAAAGATTTTGCACTCGATCGTAGAATTTATGTGGTGAAGGAACTAAATCATTATTGGAGATTTTAGAAGAACACAACTTTTTTAGTTTTTTTTCCAATGTCACACGTTTTCTAAATGAAGTTATAGATACATAGTTCCTGATTTTATCATCCAATAGGTCCCATTCAATCGGATGGAGGTTGTGCACTAGTTCAGTGTGTAGAATTTTTATTTTTAATTTAATGTTACGTTTTTTGTATGCACTGATTAAGTCTTCTTTTAACCATGCCATTTTAGCTTTATAAATCGAGGAAGTCACTGATAAATTATTATTATTATGTTTGAAATTTGCGTTCAAATAGTTAGGAAACACTTTCATTTTGATGCACTGGTTATAAAAATTTATATTAAGACTCATAATTCTGAATTTAATAGAATACTTCTTATACATTAATGCTTGTTTGGCCGTATTCGCCGAAATTAAATTTTCACACGAAGCAAACACATTGTGGTGCGACATAATATCTTTAAATAAAATAACTTTTTGTTTAACACCACTTTTTTTATTTAGTTAATATCTGAACCCTGATGAAGACTCAGTCGTGAGTCGAAACTAGTTGGTTTTAACTCAATAAAGTGGTGTTAAACAAAAAGTTATTTTATTTAAATATATAAATATATATTTATATATTGATTTATAGATTAACAAGTTTACAACGAATGGATAGGTTCCAAGGTCAACACCGTGTGTCTATGACGAGCATGTATTAATTACACCGTCAAGCGACCGTCAATCAAGTTTACCAATATTTATGTCCATATAATTATTATTTTTCCGTTCGCTAGTATTTTTTGTGAAGTGTTGAAGTAATTACATTAAAAATACATTATCAAAGAAATTTTTTCATCGCTATTCGCGATTTGCGTGCGAACTCACTCAAACATTAATGGCGCACTGACATGAAGCTAACTTCACTGTCTAAACATGCACAATATTGTTTTATTCGAACTGGAAACAAGTGAGTCTTGTAATTTTTAAAAATATAATTTATTCCATAATACATTGAACATAACATGATTACCAGTGGCGTGCAGTGGGTATAAACTTAGCTTATGCTGTGACCGACTATATACCTAGGTATATTAAAAATATATATATAGGCATGTACCTATAAGGGTATATACATTATTTAAATTTTTTAACAATATATAATGAACTATTTTGAGTAGCTTCAATCCACAAAAATAACTGCACTATGAAAGAAGTATTGTAAACAATATTTCCTAAATAAATAAATATTTTATATAGGTATAGCTAATACGGCAAAAAATTTCAATATATTTCGAAGACGATTTATATATAATTAAATCGGGAATAATACTAATTTCAGATATACGTTTCTTTTCACAAAAATAAATCAAACATTTTATGATATCATTATGATATGACAGATGACAGACGGTATTTGTATTTACATTCATCATAGAAAAGACATAGAAGTTACACCGAAAGTTTTGGGTGGAATTTGTAAAAAATAACATTTCTGCAATTACCTGCGCGTAGTTCTCACCTGGCATGGGACCTTTCGAAGAAGCACGCTAAATTTACTTGTCTATTACACAAAACTCGCAGCCTTAAAAATACACGTTTTTTTTCTCGAAGACTATATCTATGGAACGAAATATTGGGCGAAATAAATGAAGAATTGACGTGAAGTTAGGCACAAAAAAGTCGGAAATAAAACTTCTAACGAATCACGGCTAGAATTTTAAATCAGCCTTTTCTTAAGATAAGGATTATTTAATTAATATTTGTTTCCCAGAATCTTTACTAATGCACAGCTTTTTTGCTTGTATGCCTTGCACGCCACTGATGATTACATATTATCTAGTTTTATACTTAAAAATTCCAATATACATAAGTCATCAGTATCTATCGAAATATTGTTTTTAGCACCATTTTATTATAGAAATCTTTCTAAAAATTATTTTTTGTTGTTATTTATCCCAATAAAATTAATGGGAGTTTTACAATGTACACAGCCTTTTTAAGAATATACATATAATTTGGAGAAAAGTTTAACAGCACATGATGCTAAATTGAACCCAAGAGAAACAAAATTTTCATATGGTGTAATATTAGGCAGTTCTACAAGGCATGGCGGTTTTTAACACAACAAATCCCCGTTATTAGAAATTTGTCATAATTCAATATTTTTAATAAAGGAGGATACGGTTTTTGGTTAGCAATTTAAAAAAAATATATATTATTGACACCCGAATGTATCGAGGCACACTTAACCCTTAATTACCCGCACCAAGAAAATTACATAACTACTCGCACGGGGTCTCAGGTGACCGCAAATTGTAGGAATTATTTTTAATATATACTGAATACATATGTAAATTAAACTATTTTATTTTTACTCCTTTTATATTAACTCGTGGCGTCTGCTTGCTTGCCGTCAACAAAAACTTTGGATCGATTTTTGACCCTTTTCCCGTGATCCAATCGAGCTGAAACTTGGCAAGCAGGCTCGTGGCGATCATCAAGAAGATCTATAAAATTTTCGTTAAAAAAATTAATAATTATAGTATAATTTCGGATTTTTAGAAATTTTATTAGTTTTGATTAGCAACGGCGCGGCGGCCCGATAACGTCGCGGAATATTTTCTAAATTTGAATTACTCCGTCGGTATAACAGGTACATCACTGCGAATTTCGAAAATTTACAAGACAATTGGTTGACAGATGACAGCAAAATTGGGTTTTTTAGGAAAAAATCAAATAATTATTTATTTCTTTTAGATTCAAATCTGATTCTGACTAAATCATTTGACGCTGGAAATTCATAAGGTACGATATTGATGACAATTGAATCTATCAAAATCTTGACATCTCAAAACATCTGACATTTTAGAAATATATTAAATTTCTGTAAGTTTAGTGTTATGTTATATGTTTTAATTCGTTTTTAATTATTGTTATATTTTACAAAGAAAGGGAGTATAGTAAAAACTTGGTTTTTATGGGTTATTTTTAAGTGCTGTATTTGAACCATTATATTTTCAAGAAACAACATGAATTAATATCTAATTAGACAAAAAACAAACTAAAGTAAAATAACTAGCAAAAATTAACATTTCGTACTTATGATGAGATCAAAGATAAAAATTACAATACTTTTAGGAACTCTCAGAGTAATTGTTATCACACTGTTGACAATATATCAACGAGTGATCATTGCACACAAATTTCGCCCATTTTTTGCATCTTTTTGCCGCTTTGCGATCGCTTTTCCGCCTACGTTTTGTTGTGGTTGGTGGAACGCCTCCAAGTCGTGACCTTCTATAATACGATTTTTTACAATCTAAGGAGTTGCATTGGCTTCGAGTCGTTTTGTCTCTGCTAATTTTGAATAAGTTCGACAGGCTATTGCCGCAAGAAATGACGCCTCACGTAAGTACGTAAATTGTGTGTATCTGCTCGATGCACAACGAGTGCATTTATGCCTGTGACATTTATAATGTAATGTTTGGATAACTTTGTTTCATGACACGTATTTATACACTGAACTATTAAAAATACAAATTGAAGTAATAATACACGAAAATATATAATAAAATAAGCAACTCACCTCTTTCACAAAAATTACGTAACTACTCGCATGGGGTCACCGCTCAAGAGAGCAGAGATGCGTCTTTCCGTGACTTGATCGCTACTAAAATGCAAACTTTGACATGAGTTACGAAACTAGCGGGAAAAGGGACAAAGCACTTTTTTTTTAAAACGCGAAAGTGCTTTGACCCCTTGCCAGTAATTAAGGGTTAAATAACTTAAATCTAAGTTTACCATACTGATTGTGTTTTTGGTTTCTAGTGGACAAATGGACATCATCTGCGCTTATCCTTTGTCAGAGAGGACCTTCCAAAGTTTGAAATGGAGCGGTTCTGAGGAATACCTCACGGCTGTCAGGAAGCCCTGGTATTCAGGAAAACTTCTAGCCGGGTAAGTCAATTTTTACTCCCTTTCTTTTAACTCGTAGTGTCTGCTTGTCTGCCCGAAAAAACTTAGGATCGATTTTTAACCTTTTTCCCGTGATCCAATCAAGCTGAAACTTTGCAGGCAGACTCGTGGCGACGATAAAAATTATCTAACAAATTTTTGTTAAAAAAATTTAATTATGGTATAATTTCTTATTTTTGGAAATTTTAACGATTTTTTCAAATTCGAAACCATACAAACGAGAAAGGAGCCCGACGCGTGGAGAAGGCGTGAAAGCTGTTTCAACTAGTCTGACTCGAGTCATGGGTCCGATGAGATGGTTTCGTCGATGCTGTGCCCCCCTATACCAATTATTACGTTTTCAATATTCTATAAGTTTTAAGGATAATAATATACATGGAATAGATTTTCCACATGAACTTAAAGCAAGATGTTGAAAGAATATCAAATTGGAAACAATACAAATGAGAAAGGGAGTATAATAAAAACTTGGTTTTTATGGGTTAGTTTTTTTCTTCTAAAAACATCGTTACAATCAATCAAACTTATCGATGCAAAAAAGTGTATGTATCTTTCTACGAAACGCGATGTAAGTTAAATTTCCCACACATCTGTATTCGTATTTAATAAGGTTTTAATTTAATTAAATACTCATAAGAAAATTAATACTGTAACGATAGAAAAATAAGCATTCATCGCAGAAAACTGGGGTAGCTATGCATATCTCGAAAAAGCGAGCATAAAACAAAAATTTCGGGTGATAATATTCGGGCGGGAATATTCTAGTGCGTTTTGATATAGATATAATTTTTTTTTGAACTATTTCTAAATAGAATTTATTATTTACGCAATTTAAATCTATAGCGGCGAATACGTGGCAATACAGTTATTTAAGACGAACTTCCTATACAAAGATCAAGGCGATCGTCCAGCATAGTGAGCGAATTTCACCATTTTTTCTCATATTTTCTCTTGCATTTTTTATCACATTTTTGTATGGAAATATATAATTTTAAAATTTATTCATCAGGTTACGTTTATTTCAAATACGAATATATCTTATTAAAATAACACAAACTAAATTATAAAATTGATTAATAAATTACCAAACCATTGATGTTTTAAAAATGAAGAAAACTGCTCCACTTTGTGGGCCTTTTATGACTGAATGGCCTCGTGAGATGTCTTTTTTATTCAATAATATTGCAAACTAAATGATTATCTTAAATTTATTACAATTATTGCAAATTCTGTTATTTTGTTTACTTGCAATTTATGTTTTAAAAAACACTGTTTATTAAATATATTTTATTTTTTGTGGGGATTTTCAACTCTTTTTACATGGTCGAAAACCTTTTTACTTCAATAGTCAAAAGAATAGATATTATAATTTTATAATAAAAACAAAATAAATCAAAATCTTTGTCGATATTCCTGATTTTAGATATTTATTCAAGACGCAACGTATTTATGACACAATACGCAGTGCCTTGATTAAATAGATAAACTCTGAAATCGAGAGTAAGTTTCTGATTTATTTTGTATTAATTTTAAAATAATAATGTCTATTCCTTTAATTTATTAAAGAAAAAAAGTTATCAACTATCTAAAAAGGATTGAAAAAAATACAACAAAAAAAAAGTGTTTTTTAAAACATAAATTGCATGTAAACAAACTAACAGATTTTGCAATAATTGTAATAAATTTAAGAAAATTGTTTACTTTGTAATATTATTGAATAAAAAAGACATCCCACGAAGCCATTCAGTCATAAAAAGCCCACAAAGTGGAGCAATTTTCTTAATTTTTAAAACATCGAAGGTTTGGTAGTTTATTAATCAATTATATAATTTAATTTGTGTTATTTTAATAAGATATCCGTATTTCAAATATACAGTCCGATGAAAAAATTTTTAAATTATATATTTTAATACAAAAATGTGATAAACGCAAGAGAAGATATGAGAAAAAATGGTGAAATTCGCTCACTTTGCTGGACGATCGCCTTAAGAACACATTGTTGTACATTTTTACCGCTCTTACTATTCATACTCTAGATCCTTTGTTTCTGAATTAATATAAACGTTCTTTATTACGGGGTTAATGTAAAATATTTATGGTGTTAATGACGGATTTTTAATTTTTTTTATGCTCCTCAATTCTATACTTTTTTTACAATAATTTTGAATATAACAATTTGTATTAATAAAAAATAAAAATAAAAATATCGTGTCCCCAAACAGCAATTATATGCTGGTATAAGGGGACAGGAAATACAGTAAAATAAATGGGTATACATATTAAATATAATCACATTGACTTGTCAAACATTTTTTAAGTGAATTTTCCAAAATTTATTATAGATTAGATGTGATTATGTTTACTTTACTATTGAATAATATTTTACAAGCACGCTGGTATTCCTTTGTAATTTCAATCACACCCTACCTTTCTACCATAATTTTATTTCAGGGTTAAACTGATTGCTTCGTTTTCAGCTACGTGAAGAGTACTCGAAACTTCCAGGAGGTGCTCGTGAAGAACTCGGGTCACATGGTCCCCACGGACCAGCCCTCCAGGGCGCTGGAGCTCCTCTCGGCCTTCGTCAACAACGTTCCCCTCAGAGACACTGAAGAGGAGTCTCACCAAGTCTCACTGACATAACTGCTGGAAGAATGTCTTTACATTAGGGATGTTACGGAGCTTCGACTCCGATTCCGAAAGGTCGAAACTTCCGATTGATTTTGTACCTTCGGTTTTGATAAACCGATAAATCCGGAAGTTATAATCGGAGGTCGAAGCGTAGCGGCGCGATGATGATAATAACTACATCCGACGAAAATGCAGTTTTGAATTGGAGAGTCTTCTTTGTGAGTATAATAGAGAAAAACGCATTCCTATCAGTGACGATCCTTTGTTATGGTGGAAAGTGAATACAAAATTTCAATCCCTGGACTCGATTGCCCGCCAGTATTTGTCGTCTTCACCAAGCTCAGAACAACTTTTTAGTGATGCTGGCCTAATCTATGACCCGTTGAGAAATAGATTGGACGGAGATAAAGCTGCGAAGCTTTTGTTCGTTATATAAAATTTGCTTATTTTGGAATCAGTTCATTTGATCTAATTTATTACTAAAGCTTGACCAACGTAAATTGGCGTGCGGCGACTTTGGAACTAAAACCCGCCCCGCCCGCACCCGGCGGTAGCCCCTCGCCCTGTCATTCAGTTCAATCTCGTATTTGCGCGTGAGCTGTGACATCTTGATTTCCAATATACCTACACTTATTATGTCCAAAACAGTCTTGCAACACCTTGCAGGTGGTGCAAGGATAATTGCCAATGTAGTTTTAAAGTTTTGCGAAGCTGAAAAAGCAAATAATGGACCAATATTACCGTTTGACAGGGCTCTAGATAGAGCGGCCGCCATTACTGGTTTGTTTCTTTAGTGTTGCCCGACCAAATTTCTATTAGAATATCATAAAATATATTTGTCAACGTACCGGACACTGTATATTATGTATCGTGTAATAAATTTACATCCTGGCAACTTCTGTTTCGCGACAGGGACGCCCTCCCTCGCACGCCAATTTATACTGGTGGCACTCTAGGACTAACATTTAAGAAAACTCGATTATTTTTATTTTCAACACCAAGGTGGGTGTATTGTTTTTTAAACCAATATAAATGAAACTGATGAATAATAATGTTTGTAATTTTACTTTATAACACCTGCCCTTAACATATTTCTCTTCCGCCGCCGCCTTCGATTCCGGTTTCGGTTCCGATAAAGCGACCTCCGTAACATCCCTGCTTTACGTGTATTATTCAAATTATTTATTCATACATTATTAAATTCTTTTATTAAGTTTTATCGCTGTCTTTTAATTACTTTGATTGCTGGTCTCGGGACACACCTCAAATAACATCTCCGCCTTATTTTTTAAAAGGCAAGATTGTCACAATGATGTTCAATTTACATATCTGAGTGTTGAGATGTCCGGTAATGGTGATCTCTACAGTGAAGTTAGGGAGCAAACTAATACAGACTCACAGATAGTAAGGCTCGAATCTACAAAACCTGTGTCAGCCTCATTATGAAGCATGGTATCGAAACAAGGACTGATATAGCAAGGACCGAAACCCGTCTTGGGACGTCTGAGATGAGAGTAGGGGAGAACAGGGTAATGAGAGCCGTCGGGTAATAAGAGCGATGATGATTGAACGAAAAGTAGGCACATTCGCGCGATCGTAAACACTCGGCCGCTTCTGTCAACTATCGAGAAACTTCACCTGACGAACACGAGTCGGAAGTGCCATGCGTTAAGTCACGAGGGACGGTTGTGTGTTTTTCGATCCACGCTTATAAAAAACTGCCGATTGCGAGCGCCAAGTTAAGCATGAAATTATATTCTTATTTTATTATGTTTATGCGTATTACATCCTTACATTCATTTACTAACAATTCCAATTGGTTAAATTGTGATTGAATATAGAATTAAATATTTATATTATTACTTTTCAAAATGGTGGTCAACGGGTAATAGTAGCCTAGCATGGCTAAATGCAATTTGCGACGATGAGTCAGAGTATTCAGAAGAGGAAGCTTTATGTGCAATTTGTTTAGCCACGGGAAGAAGTGGGGAGATGTGATACCGATGCAGAAGTTGCGGAAACTAGGCCCATAAAGAATGTTCTGGCAATGATAGTCCAGATATTTATATTTGTGCTTTTTGTTTGGATCCGTTAAAATTTGGGTCCTTTGTTTTTGTTTAATAATTTCATCTTTATTGATTTATTTTGGTTACAAAGTTGATTTTTTTATATGTTTTACAAATAGTTCTACGTATTAATAACTAAGATTTCATTTAAATTATTTTTAGTTAAATTTTCGGGAAAGAGTAAATATTATGGCTCCAATTTTCCATATAAGCGTTAAATGGGCTCTCATTACCCGCATGTGTCGGGTAATGGGAGCGACTGATTTTTTTTGTAAAATCGTTATTGCAGCCTCATACATGACTGTGATTGATTATAAATGTGATTAAAATTTAGTTGGATAATCAATGTAGGAGTTCTTAATTAAAAAGAAAGTTAGCAAATGTGGTTTTTATCACAAATTTCCCATAGTAGTCTGCCATTACCCTGTTCTCCCCTACTACGCACTATAGCAGGGAGGTCTCTGAAGGACAGGGTTAGAAACTCTGAAATAAGAGAGACGTGCAGACAGAAGACACCGTGAGATGGGTAGGGAGACACGGAGGAACTGGAGAGACTATGTGCACAGGATGGACGACACAAGAATTTTCCATTTCTGACATCGCACGCCAGGAAGACCGCCAGAAAGATGAAAAGATAGCTGGTGCTAAAATAAAATTGTGGGATAAACAAAGGTTCCATTGTTTTGCAAAGCCTCTAATAAAAATAATATTTCTATTAAATCAACACTGGGATGGATGGGAAATGTGGCCAATGTTACGTGGTCGAACGGTACAGATTTGCGTGGAAAATATATCACACGGTGAAAGAAGGGTAAAGGGGGAGGAGGAAATGTAATCCGCCGGGGCCTAAATAATAATTATACAAATTTGAGTCAGATCGGTTCGAAGGTACAGATTTGCACGAAAAATATATCAGGGTAGGGGAAGGGGTAAAGCGGGATGGGGGAAATGTATTTTAGCATGCAAAATTTGAGTAAGATCGGTCGAACGGTACAGATTTGCATGGAAAATATATCAGGAGCAGGGGGAGGGGGGAAATGTCACTTATGGTATCCGTCGGGGCCTAAATAATAAGTATGCAAAATTTGAGTTAGATCGGTCGAACGGTACAGAATTGCATGGAAAATATACCACTGAAAGGGGAGGGGGAAATGTCGCCTATGATACCCGCCGGGTCCTAAAGAATAAGTATGCAAAATTTGGGTCAGATCGGACAAAAAGTGTAGAATTGTATACAGAACAGACAGACAGACATTGAGCTTTATAGGTACCTATAGATATTATTCAAAAATTTCCGGAACCGGTTCGCTCCTTTTCCATTCCTATTTTTTGTCTATGGAATTACTCTGTCAGATAAAAATTATTGATTCCAATTTCCAATTGACAGAATATTTTACAAATTTAAAGTCTTAAGCCATGTATTCACTAGGGGACAATATTCAATAGGGGTCGCGCACAACATAGCGCGGCATTTCTACGTGCCGTGGTAACGTTGCCATGCGCACGGTACCCGAGCGAGCTGACTGCGACATTACGCGGAGCGTCAGTGCGCAGCTGTCATAACCTCATAGGGCGACATTTCCGCGACGTGTGGAAAACAATAATGATTTGCAAAAAGGACCTTGTTTAAATAATATTAAATTTACTACAGTAAAACCTCGTTAATTTGAAATTGCGACCCAAAGAACATTTAGAATTGCGCGGAACCCCGTTTTCGTTAAATGACGAAGTGTAAATAGATACCGCAGCTGTTATCATAACCTCATTTTCGCGACAAGATATGCGTCATATGCGAGTCCCGGTGTGTACATGTCAAATGACCGCGTCATTGTCCCCGAAACATGAACGTAGATGTTCATGCGACATGCCGCGCAGAATGCTGCGCTATTTTCCCTGCCTATGCCCTGCTGACGAAGCACCCCCACTCCATACAAGAAATACGAATCTGTAGCCTAAAAAAAATTACAATAATCCAAGTTTTGCGAACTTTTATAATTTTGTTGATCGATTCACGCAAAGCGATAGAATCCCGCCACAGATTGCATGTTCAATTTCTTTTCAAGGTTTCTGTTTACGGTCCTATAAAAAGATATCTTATAAGAAATACAAGACAATCACCATTTGTACGTACATATTTACGATTGCAATAAAATGTTTAGTATATGCGTATAATATTTTCAATGTACGAACTGAAAATTTTACGATCGTGATGAAATGAAAAATAGGTTTCAATAAAAATATATGATTTTGGGATACAATTCTATTGTTTAAGGGGGAATACCACCCTACGAAGCGCGAAAAAAAGCAATTTTTCTGAATTTTTTAAAGAAAACTCATATTAATTATGGTATTGGTATCATTTCCACATGAAAGTACATACTCTGAAGGATATGTTAAAAAAAATTATTAAAAAATATTCAAAATTGGCGGAAAATTCTTGGATTCTGTCGACTGCCCAAAAAATCGGTCCTCCGCGGTGACCACTCCCATTTCATCTGTAATCATCAGAACTAAAAAAACAAAAAGATTATCAAAGTGAACACTATTATTTAGTCTTTAACGTAGGGGTTTTTGAAAATATAGATTTTTGACAAAATGGCGGGCGTTTGAATTTAAAATAACGTATTTATGGAAAAATTCGGGTTTATTATGCCGATAAAAATAAGTCAGTTAAAAATAAATTCTACAACAAAGATTAGATAATTATGTGTAGAATAACCCCTACAAATTTCAAGTTGATTGGTACAGTGGTTGCTGAGATATTTTGGTCACCGATTTTCTATACATGGTTTCGAATAAAACACGTTTGGAATTGAGCAATGAATAAATCGCGAAATTTTTCAACTAACATAAAATCGTCGAATTCAGGTCTATGATATAAGTCCTCCATCTTGCTTAGAATTCCCATATCATCGAGCACTCTTCACAAACATAATAAAAACAGGTCTAACGTTTCTATTATGAAATAGCCCGACTGGCAGTTACCTGCGTGTAGCATTGAAATTTTGAATTCATAGTGAATTTTTGCTTGAAATTTTCTTTAAGAAAATGAAAAAATTTAAAAATCGTTTTTCAAAATGTCTAGGTAGGTGTTCACCCTTAAAGGGTTTAAGAGCATTAGTTTTATTTTTCATCCTAAAATACTTTTCGCATTGCCAGAATTTTGAATCAAAAAACATCTCAAAACGTCAAATAAGTAGGTACAGTTGCCGGCAAACTTCTTGAAATTTTTTGGAGTAGTGGGGGAATGCGCAGAAGACAAAATTTGGGTCTCGTTGGTGGAATGGTACATGCGCAAACTTCCCCCCACTACGCCGTAAAATTTCAAGATGTTTGCCGGCTACTGTACCTTGTTTCTTACAAGGGCCGATGCGTACACTGCGTAGGTACCTAATAAAATAACACCTAATTCCTTCCAGTTTACTTGGCAACTAAAGGGGCCCATTCAGTATCCCGCATGGCAGTCCGCCGCGTGCAGGATCGTGAACGTAGTCGCAGTCTGCAAGGTGTCCTGCACATGGAAAAGAGACTATAGTCCTGCAACCCTAAGGAGGATGTCCGCTCTATCCTGCAAGAGCCTAGCAAGCTCCGCCCACCTCTAGTAGTCCGCCGCTCAGGAGGTAGTGATGGGTCCGTTCTGTACAAAGTACTACAATGTAGTACTACATTGTACTGAAGCGTACACTACACACGTTTTTAATCGCACATTTACTTCATTTGTAGTCCTATGGTACAGAGCGGACCCACACGGTTGCGTGCATATTCGTATTTGTGGCGACGGCGCTCCTGTGCACACACTGCACATGTGCGAGGCTCGCACGAAACGCACAATGTAGTGGGAATCGAATAGAACATTTTGAATTTTCAGCACAGTGAGTACAGGAGCGTCGCCGCACATACAAATATGAACGCGACCATTAAATTTTAGTGAATGGGTCAATGCGTACATTCAGTACATTGTATTAGCCTATTACAAAGGTTCAACAAAGGTACCTTTTTGTACTCGCACTATATTGAGTGATTAGTTGATTTTTTGGTATTTCGTGAGTTGTTTTTTTTTTAATTATCGATATTTAATTAACATCTTTGAATTAGTGAAACATTTTAATAATATACGAGGAGTGTTTTAGTAAGTTAAAAAACATATTTTTTTGGATGGGGTTTTCAAAAAATTTAAAATCTACTTTTTACAAAAACATTAAATTTGTATATAAACATTTTTAATTCATTGCACCTTGTGTGATTATTTTAGCATTCTATGTTAAAATATTGTTTTTAAAACTCTTGTGTGCCTACTTTTGTTTCCAGCTTTAATTAAGTGTTGTTTTATACGTCACCGCACGCATTAAAGATTTTAGGTATATAAATACCTACATTATATATGTATATACATATACACGTTGTAATATATCATACTATTATAACGTGCACGTTATAATATATTATATTATAAATAAGGATCAATTATATTATAAATAAACACGACATAAAAACTAGGGTAAAATATGGCGTTCATTCGTGTTCGTGCGTCGCGCCCGCCACACCAGTGCTCCCTGCGGAACGTCAAGGATGACTGCACGGAGTATCGGAGATCAGAACGGCGAACGCTCCCCGCACGCGAACGATGGGCCCGCTCGCGAACGATGGGTCCGCTCTGTACTAGAGAGCACTCGCCCACTCGCCGCACGCGAGGGATGGGTCCGCTCTGTACTAGTAGGACTACAAATGAAGCGAACACATTGTAGTGTTCAAATTGGTGAACGTGTGCGTGTTGAAGTCTTCATTCTGAAATGAAGTTTTTCCCTTCGCTAGATGGGTCCGCTCTGTACTCACTACTACAATGTAGTACTACATTACATTGAAGTGTACACTTCACACCTTTTGAAGTGTAGTGCACGCTACAAACTACACACACTTCATAGTTATTTGAAAGTATATACTTCATATAGGACATTTTATTTTAAAGTGCACACATTGAAGGGGATGAATTTTCCATATTCGATATAAGTTACTGTAATGATAGTTCAACTTTTTGCAAAAAATAAGTCAAATAAAACTTTGATATCTCTATAACTATTGATATTAGGTCATGGTCGCTTGAACATTTTCGACGCACTATCAAGGCCGGAATCCGCCTGTAAAGTTTTCATTACTACCTATGAGACATCCTGTATGTATAAGGAGGCAGAGGGAGAAGATACGTATCTCCGAATTTAAGCAAATCGATGTAGCTTAACGCCGGCCGCACACTGGGTGCGTTTTCGTACGAAATTGAGTAGTACGTATACGTACGAATACGCAAGTACATTCCTGACCTTCCAAGTAGTATTGAACATCGCACACTGTACACGATTTAGTAGTGCGTGTACGCACGTATAGATGCGACGTCCGACACGCTCCGGATTTGTTCGGAAATTTTAGCGATTTCGTACGATGGATATTGAAAATTTTGTCAATTTGACTCATGACCACAAATGTTTGTGGGACCAAAGTGATTCAAATACGTGACCATCAGCGTAGATCATGGCAGAGAATCTCTAAAGAACTAAAAAATACCTGTAAGTTAAATAATTTGGTTTAATGAAGGTGAGGTATAATTATGTACTTCGAACAAAAAATCTTTTAAATATTTCTCCGATGTTATGAGCTCTCGTTGCACTTCGATTCTCTCCAGCATTTGTGATTCTATAGATAGATAGTCATGAAATTTGTCATTATTTAAGTCTGCCATAATAGAGTTTTCCAGAAGATACAGATTATTCATTTGGCACAAACGTTATTGGAGAAATGCGAAAAGTAACTGATCATGACCAACGCAAGACGCAATCAATGTGCGCGTTCCATACGTATAAAAATAATCGTACGAATACGTACGTAATAATTCGTATCCAAAGTGCGGCCGGCCTAAAGCGGGGAATTGCTGTTTACAAAAGTGTCCACAATTAATGCCACCAGTGCAACATGTTCAACCGTTAGATATTGAACCAGGAAATGCCCGCTGCTTCCTTCGTCCAGCTGGAGACGCCCCGTGGAGGCGCGAATAGCTGTACTCCACTAAACCTGATAGGAGGAGGCTTCCTTCTGCAATAGACACCGCCAAGGCGATGTTAGTTCGGTGTTGAGTGCTGTCAAGGGAGCAGCGCGACTCGAGGGACGTCCACCATGTTTATAAAACCCTTAGATTTGGTTGCGGCCATTTTTCTATGTTTCATATGGTGAGGATTATATTTTTTAAATTTTTTATCATCGCCTACCATCTGTCCCTCAATAATTGACAAAACCATTTTAAACAAACAACATTATTTGATTAATTTTAAACAACTAATTAAAACTTTGTATAAATCGCTTCAGTTACTTTTAAGGTGTACGATTGACGATGATAATACCACCTTATCATCGAAACGCCGTCGTTAATTTTTTTGAGTTTGTTAGTTTTTAACATAAACAAAATATTACGCATGAGTGGATTAGAAGCAAGAAAAACTAAATTAAGATACACGTTTTTGTAACTGATTTTAAAATTATTATGCTATTGATAAAATCTACACTTCTCTGCGATTCTAAAACAACACACAAACGTGCTTTTAAAATCAGTTAACACTATCAGATAATTAGGTATATTTAAACACGTCGCCCTATATTTTCGTCATACGCAAAGTGGGGCTTTTTCCTTTAATCTCCTCAATTATCATCATCATCATCTTCAACCGTTTTCTATCCACTGCTGGACGAAGGTCTCCCGAAGTGTGTCTCAATTTTTTTATCTGTTGTTATTTCATTTGTCGTCTATTTCCGTAGAGATTGAAGATTTCTTGACGACTGCGTCCAATGGATGACTGCGTTTGTCTAACGATTATTCTTCCTTTATATTTTGCTTAAAACTACTAATAATAGAATATACCAATATAATTAATTACAGTTAAATGGACAAAATTTTTACTGATGTTTTATTCCTCAGGAATTATATATATTTATTTAATTTTAAATGTCCTAATTCTTGTTCATTTCCCTTTTAAATATATTTTGATTTTATCTTTTATATTTATTTTTTGGTTTATTTTATCTTCTTATCTTATTTATCTGGAATATTGTACTAATTATCTTTATTTTACTTTATTATTAATTAGTTAAAGGTTTCTAATTATTACTGTTTGCTTGTGTACTAATCATCGTTTATATATATTGTTCATTTATTTTATATTGTTTTGTATTGTTACATTTATATTGTAACATTTTATATTGATCATTTATCTTAAATATGTTTTATTTATATTATTATTTTTTAATTATTTACTCTAAAACATGTTTTATGCCAGGTATATTAAAATCCTTTTAATTTTCATGTACTGTAAAAGCCCACTAGGGCATTGGTTAACAAATAAATAAATAAATAATGTTACATTATTTAAAAAAAACCAAGAAAGGTAGAACGCTAAACAGTTATCTCCTGAAAATCAACAGAACCCTCTTCAATGTGTCCGTATTTTAAATATATATTATTAAGTTAGTGCGTGGCAAGCAACAAAAATATTCAGCGACACTTTTTATTAAATAATTTTAAACTTTTTTTACGTGAATTTTAAATCTACTCCCATTGAATTGCGTTATCATAACAATCATGTCTTGACGCTATTATATAACATTGTACACTCCGTCAATTCTGACGTGATAAATATATGTAATTACTAACATTATTTTAAATTAATTTCTTATCTATCTAAACTTTAGATTCTAAGTATCCAAATATTAACAGAATCCAATATTTTCGCTATAATGATAGGAATATTGACATTTGTCGGATATCTTAACATTTCTCATAGGAAAATTACGCGTAGGTACATAAATAAGCACGTCCCGCTTATTTTGATGCTGATATCTGAGAATATTTTTCTATTAAATTTTGTATATGAAACATCGTTGACAGACATCGCAACAAATATGTAGGATCTTGCCTACTTTTTGAAATGAATTTTTTTGGTGTATATTTTATTTATGGGATTTTTTAACCGACAAAAATTTAAAAAAATGCGTACATTGAGTACGCGTCACAGGAATATTATTACTATTTATCAAAGTAAGCTATGCATGAGTTTAACGAAATACATTAATGAATAATTATGTCCAACCATAAAGTTAACGCTATAAACATCAAAAATTAATTAAAATTGCTTGTTTATGCTAGAGCAGGTCGAAGACATTTGTAATTAGGATAATGGGCTGAGTTTTAAATAATGTGTTGTTTTTTATGTATCGTGTACGGATTATTAGTGTCTCATTAAATTAAATAATATAGAAATCGGTGGTCTCTCAAGATATGGCTTTCATATTTATTATTTTTTAATAGCTTCAACAGGCGAAGAGGCCTAATTACTGAAGTCGTTACATTACAAAAACACCCGAGCTTGAGTAAATCTCATAGATTTATTGTGACCTCACCGGGAATCGAATCCGGACCCCTTGGTGTGAGAAGGTGGTGTTATACCCGCTGGGCTACGAGGGCCGCTTGGATTGGCTGGAGGGATTGATCCCAGACCCTTTAGTTACTAGGCGTCATACCGTTAAACCAAACAACATGGGTATTCACTAAGCATTATACCTTTATTGAATAGATTTGATAAACCTTGTTATATTTTTCTTTCTTTCCTCCAATCTTCACAACTCGATGTAATAATATGGTAGGGTCTCCTGTATGGATTATCAATAAAACAGTCCACTGGATTAACTATTTAATTTGATTGAAAAATCTAATATTTATTTATTTAGCGCCCTTTAGGGTTTTTACATAAATATACAGGATTATTTGAAAAACAATAATAACCTCGCAGGACTATAGTCCTGCCTTGATTATGGGTTATTTTTTCAATATTTCTGACTAATTTTTTTAAACGTTTTGTAAATCATTACAGTAACTTATATCGAATATGAAAAATTTATTCCCTTTAATAAACATAAAATATAATAATAAAAATCTTCGAATTCCAATTGGTATGTTTTCCAGGGGGATTTCTGCATTTTTTTTCTGCAGGGTTTTTATCATTTTATTTAACTTGTGAATGAATTTTTCGTAATCGATTTAAGTTACTGTAATGATAGTTCAACGTTTTGTAAAAAATAAGTCAGAAATATTTTACAAAAGTGCAAACTTTGATATTGCGTAACTCCATAACTAATGGTAAATTGGGTCATGGTTACTAGAACATTTTCGACTCATAATTAAAGCAGGAATATAGTCATGCGAGGTTATCAATGTTTTCCAAATAACCCTGTATACATATATAGGTATCACAGTAACACAAGCTACAGTAGGTATTAATAGTATGTATTACACAAGAACACTTATAAACCTTATCAAACAGTTGACGTCGAGACCATGAAAGCCAGGACATAAAAATAATCCAGATGTTGGTAGTTACCGAGAAGATAAATATGTAAACTTTCTAAAACGACTCTTTGGTATTTAAACTCTATTTCTTTAAGTTTCAATAGACGAAGTTTAGTTATGTATCAAAATACTTTTTAAAGTGGGACGGGCACCAGACGTCCAAAAAACAAAGTTTAAATATAGAATATTTTGAGTTTGTCCAAATTTTCAGAACACAGTACTGGATTTTGTCACAGGGACATCATAAATGGTATGGGAAAGTACGTATGGTATACCGTCTTTGGGTGTTCTTAGGGCTTACCACCTATCGTACGGCTGGCTTAAGTGAACACTTTACACAAAGTAATGTTCATTATTTCCACCCATGATAGAATACCACGTCTATGAAAGTTTTTGGAAGTTGTATGTACCTATACCTACTTTCCCATAATATAATTTCGTCTCTGTGAGACATCCATAATGTAGTAAATGCTTTTCAATTCATAATATCTAACAATAGAAATGGACTAGGTAGTATATTTTCTATTTAAAAAAGCTCACATTTTTATCTAATTCGAATTTCAAAGCATATTCACATGAATCTACAATCTCATTTCCTTTTATTTATCTACAAAACTAGAATTTCAGTCACACGCGAAATACTCGTATTTTAACTATTTGTTAGTTAAAAAGTATTTTATACTTTTTTTCAGTCTAAACTGTGAGGCCCAATCGACAGATCATTTTGAGCATTCGTGGGAAAATCTTCTCAAAAAGAGGTATCCAGTGCTTCCACCCCCACCTGGGAGAGGTAATCCCGGAGAACCTCTGCACCTTACTCCATACATCATGGATGGAAGGATCTCAGAAGCCAAGGCCCGTTCCCTGGTGGACACGGAGCACATGATCGAAGGGATACGCAGCCACGCTGGATACATCACGGTGGATGAGAACTACAACTCGAATCTGTGGTTTTGGTACTTCCCCGTGGCTACTGAGAACGAGAGCGAATTGCCTCTGGTCATCTGGCTCCAAGGCGGTCCTGGAGTATCGTCCCTCTATGGACTCTTCGAAGAGATGGGGCCATTCAGCGTCGATAGAACTGGAGAAAGATTAATAGGTAATAGACTAAATACATGTATTCAAAAGGGGACAAATAGCGCGACATTCCGCGCGGCAAGTCGCATCAACATCTACGCTCATGTTTCGGGGACAATGACGCGGTCAGTTGACGTGTACACACCGGGACTCACATATCACTTGTCGCGGAAATGTCGCCCAAAAGGGTTATGATAGTTAGTGCTACGTATCTATTTATTCTAACGATTTTATCGAAACGTAAGAGCAGAAAAAGGTGGTGAGTGCGAAAGTATTTACTGCAAAGGAAAAGAAGGATGGATATTCTATGCGATCTTCGAATGCTTCACAGATCATTTGTCAATTTAATTAAAATGACAACCATTCCCTAGCTTTGTCCGGTAAGAAGAAAGCGGGGGAAAGCTGCCTGGCAGGCCCGTATTGCAAGGCTCAATATGACATTCCAAATAAATATATATTTTTTAGTTTAAAAAGCGTTACCTGCTAGAAAAATTTATTTTGTGTTCATTTTTTGCATCGTAACAACGATTTGCGCGTTATTTCGAATGAGGTCTAGCTATAAGAGCAAAGTTTTTTTTTAAGGATTAGTTAAAATTATTTACGGAAATCGCACAGGTTTAATTGGCTCGGGGAACCTGTTTTTCCGCATTTCTAGGGAAGGGTAAATCTCACCATTAACGACCTCTGTAGTTATTAGTTTCAGAATACTTTATTACGATATATTCGCACAACCAGGCAGGTACTTACTAACTGGGCACTGACACTTGATCTCGAGTGAGGCTCTGCCAATCCGGTCTATGATCAGCCGGCCCATATAACCTGATTTAACCGGAATATTTTTCTGTCTTCTGAATGTTGCCAGGTGCGACAGTACCGCTATTAATTCGACCCTTTAGCCTATAAAGCATCAGGGCATTTGTGAACATATGTTATATTTTTACTCCCTTTCTTTTAACTCGTAGCGTCTGCCTGCTCGCTTGCTCGTCTGTCGAAAAAACTTTGGATCGATTTTTAACCCTTTTCCCGCGATCCAATCGAGCTGAAACTTTTCAGACAGACTCGTGGCGACGATAAAAATTATCTAACAAATTTTCGTTTAAAAAATTTAATTATAGTATAATTTTGGTTTTTTAGAAATTTTTTATTACTCGCTTTCGTAACGTCGCCCGGCTCGAGCCCAGCGCGTAGTTAAGCGCCAAACCTGTTTCCACTAGTAAATGAGAAAGGGAGTATAATAAAAGGTTTTTATGGGTTAGTTTTTTACTATCCTTTTGTTCCATTTGCAAGAATCAGATGGTTTTCAAATTATGTTTATTTTTATTTATTTATTTGGTCATCCAACAGAAAGACATAAATGCATGCTAAGAAAAGAATACAAAAGAAAATAGTTATATGTCTCCCACAATTATGGGACGACACAGCAATATTCTTCCGAATTATTCGACATATTCTAGACATAGACTAGAATACGCCTGAAAATAACTATTTTTTATTTTTTAACTCCTTTTATAGACCAGTATTTATTATTATCAATATTTTTAAATCTATCTTCTATAATATATGCAATATAGAAGTATCGTTACTAGCTGCGAAATCTATGTATACTGTTTCATGAGAAAAGACAACAGATGTCACTAGCATAGGCCCATTAAGTATACGGATGATTCCTATTTGGAACATATAATATATTATATAACTTTCGAAAATTCGGTGTGTGGATGTTCTTACGATGGAATTGGTGAACGTTGCGTTGTGTAGAGTGATCACTAAAGCCAGCTCATACAGGTTGTAAGCCCTGGGCAATCGTACAAAAGACTTCCATACATGTTTCTCATATCATCTTCATCTTTGTGAGACTTCTATAATTTATCTGAATTAGACCTCTTTAAATTTAACATTAACATAAAAGATTAATTAAACAGAAATAGATAAAACTCAGTGATAATAAGAAGGAAAAGTTAAGTATCTGCCATACGATAACAATCTTTATATTTGGTATTAAAGATATCTGTTGAATTGAAAAAGTTATTATAATTTGAGCATATAGGGAGAGGATTTACTGTTATTGGTGTGGATGATGTGCATACAGGGTTATTTAGAAAACATTAATAACCTCGCAGGACTATATTCCTGCCTTGATTATGAGCCGGGAATGTTTAAGCAGCCATGACCGAACATCAATAGTTATGGAGATATGCGACATTAAATTTCATTTTTATTATTTAAAAAGTTAGACTATCATTAAAGTAACTTACATCGAATACGTAAAATTCATTTCCTTTAATAAAAGTCAAATAAAATAATAAAAACCTTAATAAAGTAATGTTTTCCAATCCAAATCATTTTTATCAACTTGTATTGAAGCGAATGAATTTTTCGTAATCGATATAAATGACTGTAATGATGGTCCAACGTTTTACAAAAAATAACTCAAAAATATTGAAAAAAAAATGCAAACTTTGATGTCGCATATCTCCATAACTATTGATATTAGGTCATAATAGCTTGAACAGTTTCGACTCATAATCAAGGCAGGAATATAGTCCTGCGACGTTATTAATGTTTTCCAAATGACCCTGTATATTTTCTATAACGAGTTTTTAAAACGTTCCCCGACATTGTACAACGTTTATAACAGCTTTCAACAGTATTATATATTACACCACGACACCGACGTTAGGAATGTTTTTGAAGTTATGATTCTTTAGGGACGTTTAGAGTGAAATTTTAGGATGCAACGAAGTGCGCGAGCATCGTGCGATGGGAATATTTTCACACTATGAAGACATTTCACCAATAGCAATTCTTATAAGTAACGTTTGAAAATGGTGTTATGAAAATTGCACTGCGACGGGCGCCATCAAATTTGAATATAGCGTTATGAAAATTGCATATGTTCCGCGCGCTGCTACTTTTGTTTATTTTCTATATATATTTTCTGTAATATGAAGTTATTTATGATAGTATAAATCTGTTTTTAACTTTATTACCGTCATAGATTTTTTATCAGTTGATTTAACTCCTGCGTGCGTCATATATGCTGACAATTGTGCGAAAACACTAGAAAACATCCAAAGTGAATTGACCAATATAATAAAATGGGCACATGACAACGGAATCATACTAAATGTAAAAAAACTCAGTATTTACATATCCGAAATTACATTACGAAATGCTCAACTCTCATGACTAGGGAATGCAATACCGAGTCGAGATTGCCCTTTCGGAATCCCTCGAGATTAGAATTTCCAATCCCGCAGGATCCCTACGGATCGGGATCCCGAATGCTTTTGTGTTTTTTGTTTGTTTATAGAGCTGATTAACAATTAACGACAAAGGCTTGCATTTTTATATCAGCAATTTTAATAAAATGTTCATTATTAATTTGCATTAAAGTTTTTGTAGGCGTTTTTCCAAGCATCAATCAGTCAATGTAGTAGAGTAAAAACTACTAACTAGTACTAGTTTTTATTACCTACTACGTTAGGTTGATAAAGTACAGCAAATATTATTCAAAGCTATTTTCATTATTTGAATGTGACATGAACATAAGTTTTAAGTACTTACTATAAGCTCTATAGACATATAGGTACAATTAAACATACAAAACATAAAAAATTCTGATCAATCCCGATAATAAATCGATTTTTCGGTTCGGGATTGATCTCGTAAAATGCCTCGAGATCTCGCGGGATCGGGATTGCATTTCCTACTCATGACCTCCTCAGAAATCTTAGGCCTCAGATGGATAAGCTTCAGTTGTGGCAGGCCGTCTGAGAGATGTCATATGGAGGAATACCTAATGATATTATAACTGACAGCAAGGTACACATTTGTAAGACCTGTTCTCACATATGGCATTGAAGCGAGGGCGGACACTGTTACATCAAAGAGCGTGTTAAGATAAAAAAAAAACTGTCTTTGCAAAAATATATTGTTGAAGAAGCACAGTTTTCAAAAGTAATTTATTTATTTATTTATGTATCAATCGACGCCCTAGTGGGCTTTTACAGTACATGAAAGTTAATAAGATTTTTATATACCTAATATAAAACACTGTAAATAATTATAAAAAAATATATTAATATAAATAAGCATATTTGAGATAAATGAAATATATGAAGTATAAAAAAATAAATGTAGCAATGTAAAAAATATATATGTATAAACAGTATAAAATAATTTAACAATATAAATGATTAGTATATTTGGGAATAACATAATAAAGGAATAAAAATAAATGTAAAAACAATATAAAATAAACAGTATAAAATAATTTAACAATAGAAATGATCAATGTATATGGGAATAAACAACATGAGGAACAAAACATAAGTAAAATTTAGTCCATTAATATGTAATTTATTCTATTGGTATATAGACTAAGTGTTCTAAACGAAAAATGTCGAGAAATTCCGAGAATTTGTTTCCAATGCGATACACGCATGTTAATGGTGAATTTAGTGCATAGTTATTCCTGTGGGTCCCTACAAAGAACACTTTGTGATGTCTCGTTTGTCTCGGTATATTATACGAGACCATGTAATGAAACCAAGTAATGAAAGTAATGAAACCAAATAATGAAACAACTCGAACCGAAGAAGATTAAATTTGTAATTTGCAAATAAATAAATAAAAAAACATGTAATGTTATACTGACTTCTAAACATCATATTACTAAGTTTATAAAAATATCAGGTAGAAGGTATGCTGAAGAAGTGATCCGCCCTTGACCTCTGAATTGGCAAAAACTGATTTATATAATTTAAAGTATACTATATTATAATATTTATTTTTGTAACTACTTAAATTCTTATCTTAATTTTGTATGTGTATTTTCTTTTCTTTTCTTTTGTCTTAGATTTAGGTATTCCTATGATTTACTTTAAATTCTTATCTTGATTTTGTATGTATATTTTCGTTTAGATTTAGATTCTTTAATTGTCATTTTTTATTACTACATAAATACCATATGAGAATAACTGCCACAGAATAGGTTTTTACCTGGTGTGGCAGTTATTAGTATCTTGTATTAACTAACGTAAATGTAAATAAACAATAAACAAAAAATAAACTGACTGATTTAAAAACGACCGCTCCTTCGTCAGGGTAAATAAAACAAATCCTTAATATCGAATTTCGTTTGATATTTATCAAAATGAATGTTAAAATTTCGCTAACAATTAAGATTTTTCTTTCACAGACTGCTCAGAGTTGCGTTAGCGATAGTTTAATGTACATATAGGCACAGGTATGTAATTGTAAATGTTTCCTGTTTTCAGAAAATCCCCACTCTTGGCACAATAACTTTTCCCTTCTTTTTATTGACAATCCCGTGGGAACAGGATTCAGCTACACAGACGAGGGAGGCTATGCGACCAATCAAACACAGGTACATCAAGAAAATTATAATCTCAAAATAAGTCATGAATTTAATGTCAATTTAAAAAAATAAGTTTGTGCGTGAACGATTTCTACAGAGTCTTTAATTATTTGGTCTAGCGACTTGATATAGCTTTTTATTCAATTTCCTCTAAGCTATAGAGGTTGAAAATCTTTACTGCTTTATAGGCATTAGAAGCAGCTGTTATATATAATGACAGCGAATTAAAATGGAACCAGTCACTCAAGTAAAAACCACCAGAACATTTATCTCCCTCCTACCTCTAGGTGTACCTAATTATAGATTCAAAACTAACATTTACTAAAAACACTGAATTTATTGTGAAGAAAATCGCAAAAAAGTATCCTTACTTGGAAGAATAAGACGATATATAAATAAAAATACAAGTTTATTAATATACAATACTATAATTCTCCCGCAATTCTCACAGAGATTATTGTTCCAGTATATTATTTATAAGCAACGAAGGAAGGCTAAAGAAACTAGTAGTACAAACAAAAAGGAAACATATAGTACAAAACAGAGCGATGCGCATAATACTGAAGTGTAAGAGAACCAAAATAACAAAAATGTTGAATGCCCTAGGACTGGAAACCGTAAATCAAAGAATAATATATAATGTAATAGTGCAAATATTTAAAATTAAACATGGATTAGTACCCAAATACTTTGATGTCAGGATGAAGCTGAATAAGGATTTTCATTCCTACAATACAAGAGGAAGCGACATCATAAGACTACCAAAGAAAAAGAAAAACACCTCACAAAATCGTGTGATGTATAAAGGTATAAAAATCTTCGATAGCCTGCCAAAGGAAATTCAAAACATGGAGAATATAAGGAGGTTTAAACTGGAGTCCAAAAGTTTTATTATAAAAACTTTTAAATGATTAGATGGAATGCAATATGTCTAAGTGAAATCATATATTAGCCCACACAACATTAGTGCGGAACTAAATAATAAAGATAAATAAGATAAATAAATATTTCCTTGATTCTTATGATTCGTTCTGTGTAAGATTAACTGTATTACTTTACATTTTTCGCAATTTTAACATAATGCATTTTTGGTGTAATCTTGCGTAATTAATTCTCCGAGAAACATGTGATTTCGAACATTTATTTCGAAATTGAAAAAATATCGTTTTCTTTTCAGATCGGTAAACAGTTGTACATCTTCATGGATCAGTTCCTGAATCTTTTCCCGGAGTTGCGAGAGGTTCCGCTCTTCATCTCTGGAGAGTCCTATGCGGGGAAGCACGTCCCCTCCCTGGCGTACCAGATAATGAAGAACAACCCGACCGCCAAGCAAAAGATCAACTTACAGGTAAATAGAATCTTTAAACCTCTGCCTCTCTTTATAATATATGTACCTGGTGTTAGGGCGACATCTGCACGTGACGCCCTAAAATATTTCAGAATATTTTGAGTTTGTTCAAATCTTTCAGAACAGTGCTGGATTAATGTCAGAGAGACATTATTAATCAATTAATGTATATTATAGATATCTCACAGAGACGAAACTGTATTTCTTATGGGAAAGTAGGTACAGAAGTCATTTGGGTGTACATAGGATCTTATGGTTGGCTTAAGTGATCACTTAAGTGTCTAATGTCTCTGTGACATAAATCCAGCACTGTTCTGAAAGATTTGAACAAACTCAAAATATTCTGAATTGTAAATACTGGTAAAAAAGGAATTTAATGAAAATTGGAAATAATATTTCCTGGCGTATCCTAGTGTAATGCAAGTAATTCGGATGAATTTCATTATACAATAAAGTATATTGCTTTCAAAATTCCGTAAATCAATTGTAGATTTTCTCCTCAGCGACATTAACGATATTAAAATAATTAGCGACGTCTGTGGGGACTTAGGGGAATGAAAATGGCTTTGTACAGGCCGCATGGAAAGGCGGTTACAACTCATATATGAAAGCTTGTCACACAATTTGAACATATATACAACTTCCAAAAAATTAGTAAGCATGGTATATTCTATCATGGGTGGAAATGGTGAATGTTACATTGTGTAAAGTGATCACTTAAGCCAACCATAAGATAGGTCATAAGTCCTATGTACACCCAAATGACTTTTATACCTACTTTCCCATAAGAAATACAGTTTCGTCTCTGTGAGATATCTATAATATACATTAATTGACTAAAATATTTACATTTTTAATAATTATAAATATTATAATTATAACACATTTATAAATAATAAATAAAACATTGGCAGATTTTAACATAAAAGCTCTCACTCTCTCATAGTCGAGCTGTCATGGAATACGTCTACAAACTCACTGTACTCATTGCCCAGCCTGTGTAGTCTCGGCAGTGATGAGTGTATGTGTTAGTTTGTTCGCGTATTATCGTTATAGAATATATCTTTTGAATGTGTTGACAATGGAACTCTGAGACATACTTAAGAAAGAAAATCAGGGATGTCGATTTAAAAATTGATAAAAGAAGTTTAGTTAGACATAAAGGAAATGGCCTAGAAATCAGTAATTATTAGTCATTAATTGTTTGGGTTAGAGTAACAATTTTGTGTCTTCCCATATTTTTAATCCATGATTGTATCACGTTTTTAAGTATTTTTTTGGAACTAATTGTCGGTTTATATTCAAGATTTTGTCGCATGTAGTTAAAAAATTTGAGTCCAAAGTAGTTGAAACCCCTTAAACCGTAGTGTGATTTTTGTGATTTGTAAATTATGTAAATTTGATTTTTCGTGTGGCAAATGTTGTTTAGGTCATTTTAAAATTGTATTTTTGGTTTTGTATGTATAGTTTAGAGTAGTATAAGCATACATTTGTCTTATTTATGGTTTTTGTGTTTAATTTGTAGAACTCCATATTTATTTTTAGCGAAATTTAAAATTAATTTAATTTTAATAATTATTATTAATGAAATTTAAAATGAATTAAATTTTAATAAATAGTATTATTCGTGAAATTTAAAATTAATTAAATTTTATTATTAATAATATTATTATTAAGTTCTGCTGGTTGACTATTTTTAGTGTGACAGCTGTTTCGGCTTTAAAGGCAATTATCAAACAGTGGATATACCACGCATAATCGACTTATTTATACAATTTTAACTAACCCCTTCCCCTTTAGAGTAATTAGATATTTTTGTTGAAGCCCTATATTCATGTTCGTTTTTTCCGGGCACTTATCATAAGCTTAATTATCAAAATTCCCCGTTTTCTGTAAATGATTCTCTTTAGTTGTTATTTATAAATATTATTTTAATTTATGGCCTTGATTTGTTTTTTTTTTAAACATATTGAGAAGTGGAGAGAAGATCATTTTTTGATGACTATTTAAAAGTTTTTTGTTTGGATCATTCGTATATTTATTTATTTCACACTAAAAATGGTTAACCCGCAAAACTTAATAATAATATTTATTAAAATTTTATTTATTTTTCATTTCACGAATAATAATATTTATTTAAATTTAATTCATATTAAATTTCATTAATATTAATTCATAAAATTTTATTTATTTTAAATTTCGCTAAAAATATATTTGTCTATGATCAAAAACATCTAATTTGTTGAATATATCGTCAGTCCTTGTTAATATTGGTGTTGTGAGGATAACTTTGACAAGAGTTTTCTGAGTTGCAATAACTGGATTGAGTGCACCTCCCCACGTAATTATGCCATGTCCTATGATCGATTATGCTATCTTCCAGGGTTTGGCTATCGGCAATGGTTTCATAGACCCAGCCACGATGATGGCCTACAGCAAGTACGTGTACCAGTTGGGGCTGGCGGATGACGACCTGGCAAACGAGATGCAGAGTTATGAAGTGGGATGTGATGCTGCAATCGCAGCCCAAGACTACGTACTTGCGAATCGGGTTGGTTGATATTTTTCTTTGACACTTTTTTCCTGATTGAAAACCTACCATTCACAGGTGACCAAGGCACAGGCTTACTCACATACAACTCAAAAGCCTGGTGATATTAAAATTATTCATAATGTTGTCACGGGATTGTGGTTGTTGGATGCAAATAAAACATTGGAAATGAATTAAACCTTTATTAATTAAATATTAAGTAAATTTACGGAACACGAATTTATTCGGAGCACCGTCCTTAAATTCACACTAAATTTAGCAATCATCACTCCTGAATAACTTTCTCTGGTGCATTGATGCACTTAGCTCAGGTTTGCACTAGAAAATGTATTGCTTACCGGTAGGTACTCCCGTATTTTATCGCCGTTCAATTATTCTTGATTCGCCGTTGTTGTCGCTTTATCTGTGGCTTCCGCTAGTTTCACTTTCTACGGCATTAGCCGCTGTCGAAGGTAACTCTCCGCGCACGCGCGCACTCGCCTTTTATGCAAAACATATTTCCAATAGTTCATTCATATTTCTAGTGTTACTAGAATAGCCCAGTTGATTCAGATTCATGTAGACCGTTCGAGGGACTTTATTTATACTGCTCTTAGGCTTTCGCGACCAATCGGAACCTTCTTTGTAGCTCGTCTGCCGCGTCTGACTTCTGTAATCTGCGAAAATAGCCCTGAAAATGGACTTTATCATAGGCTAGGCCGAAACGTTGACCAGAAATGACGAAAACACACCGCACAATAGCCTAGAAAAATTGACCAAGAATTATCAATATACTGTTCTGTTAAATATTGAAAATAAAAGCAATTTATTATTGTAATAATAGCTGTTCGTACCCGGCGTTGCACGGGTTAAGATATGGTTAAAAATAAGTCTTTGAGGGGAAACACAGGTTTCATTGTTTTGCAAAGCCTCTAATAAAACAAAATATTTTGATTAAATTTAGTCGGGGATGGATGGGATGTTCAGTAGGGAAATATCGTCTATGTTACCCGCCGGATCTTAAAGAATAATTATGCAAAATTTGGGTTAGATCGGTCAAACGGTACAGATTTGCATTGAAAATATATCAGGAGCCGAAACCATCTACCACCAGATTACTAAGTGAGCATCATCACCACTACACCTACAAGCTACTACAAACAATATATAAGTTCGTGTCTATTTATTTGATAAGACATAAGTTCATGTCTATTTATTTGATAAGACATAAGTTCATGTCTATTTATTTTGATAAGACATAAGTTCATGTCTATTTATTTTGATAAGACATAAGTTCATGAATATTTATTTGGATGGTCTGTGGTTCTACAAATATATATTTTTCATTTCCAGTTCTTCGGGGCCACATTGGGTTCATTTCTCGAGAAATCCGAAACTAATTCCATATACAACTACGTGTACGAAACAGAGGAAGATAGCGTGTACGGTCCCTTCACCAAGTTCATCCAGAGGGCGGAGATCAGGAAGGCCCTGCACGTGGGCCAGACCGAGTTCTCCTCGGTGGGGAAGGTGTACAGCGCCCTGCTGGGGGACTTCATGACCAGCGCCAAGCCCTGGCTGGAAGAACTCCTGGAGCAGTACAGGATCATGTCTTACAGGTGAGTCTTTTTTTTGTTATCAACAGATCTATGGGAGTTTGACTAATTACCTTTCGCTAAATCTCTCACTGACTACACAACATAATACATATTAATACAATATTGTAGCGAGATGCTAAAAATAATTACGAACTTCTGTCACTAGTTACAACACCATCGAAGAATCTACGGCTTTTGAGAAACATTTGGAAGGTCCTGGAAGCCACGGGAACATTCTCCTAAGT
The DNA here is from genome assembly GCA_016648135.1 of Agrypnia vestita. Lineage (NCBI taxonomy): Eukaryota > Metazoa > Arthropoda > Insecta > Trichoptera > Phryganeidae > Agrypnia > Agrypnia vestita. Next base: position 91,012 of record JADDOH010000267.1, on the reverse strand, counting down.
ACTAGAAAAGTCTCGGGTATTAATATGACCGCGCGTGGGCGTTTGGAGCTTTTGTAGTCGCGTTTGACAAGCGGAAACACTGTGAAGTCGGCTATGACGTGTTATTCGGATAAATGAACGAACAATCAAAGTTCTTACCTGAAAATGAGAAATAAACCGGAGCGATTATTGCGAGCCAAAACTGGATGAATGTTTAATAAAGTGTTCCAGCGACAATCCAGCGTTTATTTATGAGCGATATATTGAAAAATAGTGTAATTTAAATAATAGCCTTAAGTTTAAGTGACTTTTTACTTTGAATAGTAATCAGTAATTAATAAATATCTAATTAATTTCCAGCGTTTTCATAATTACGACACGTGACAATATTTCAAAATTATTATTATCAAACAAATTGTTACAAAAAGAGCGTACGTGAGCAAACGTCACAATAAATCATAGGTTATGTCATTGGAGTTTTTTGTCAAGTGTTGAAGTAATTAAATTAAAAATATGTTCAATGTAACTACTAAGATTCGTAAAATAAATGTATCTATGACAAAAAACATACGTAAAACTTACCAAAGGAGTTTTTTTTACCGCTATACGTGATTTGCATGCGAACTCGCTCAAACATTAATAGCGTACTGACGTGAAGCTAACTTCACTGTCTAATAGGGATGGGCGTTGAATGGACGGACTAGTTGAAATCCACCGTTGACGTTGCGTCGTCGCGTCGACGGTTTACGTTTATCGCATGGACTAGTTGAATTCGTAGACGATGGACGGCGGACGCCGTGAACGGTGGACGATTCGAGATTCAACTTCGTGCAAAGCAACGAGCGAGAGCAAGACAAAACGTCTCCGTTTATTTCTCTCTCGTCTCTCGTTGTCGACTTGAATTCCCAATTTTGCGCTGTATAAAAAAAACAATTCTATTTAATTATTTTATTTTTTATTGAACTAATATTTTACTGCTTAAACCTGACATTGCTGTGTATACCTACTTCTTTCTTTATTATATATAGAAAGAAGTATATAAAACAATATGTAAACAAATAAATAATGAAATATTTCTTTTTACTTATAAGCACAAGTAGCGGTTTTACTTTACGCGAAACTATATTCCTTCGAACTTCTTTAAATTTTAAAAATTAACGTCATAAAAATAGCCAACGGTTGAGCCGTCGAGAAGCGTCGCGTCGAACCGTAGACAGTTGACCATCGTCCCGATGTTTAGATAGAACGTCCGCGACGTCGTCAACTACTTGACGAATTCAACTAGTTGATCGTCTCGTCGATGGATGGACGTGGACGGTCTCGTTTCGTCGACGGTAAATACGTCGACGACCCATCCCTACTGTCTAAACATGCATAATTTTGTTTAATTTGGACTGGAAACGAGTGAGTCTTGTAATATCTTTTAATGCTCTTCCCAATGAAATGAAGACGGAAAAAAATTTTGGAAAATTCAAATCTAAATTGAAAAATCTTCTACAAAAAACAATCACAATAACGCAATGAAAAAAATCTTACCAGAAACAATCAATATATACGTACTTTTAAATATTACATATTACAACTTAATCTAACGTTTCCTTGTGTATATCTTATATACTTAATCTAATGTCTTACATTTTTGTATTCTTGTACTGTTTATGTCTTACTTACCTAATTTAATGTCTTAATTTTTGTAACTTAATCTAATATTTCTTTGTCTATATCTTACTTATTTAATCTAATGTCTTACACTAACGATTACATTAACAATAGATATATACATATGACAATGCCCCACACTTTTAAACACGAGAATAAATTCTCATTTAAAAGTGGGTAAGCGTGTATAAATTAGGGATGGGTCGTCCACGTCCGTCCATCGACGAGACGATCATCTAGTTGAATTCGTCAACTAGTTGATCTATTTTCAACTTTATAGATAAAATAATAAATCAATTATAATTTTGTTTACACCACTTTTTATTGATTTTTTACATGTTTCGGGAACAATGTTCCTTTTCTCAGATTGAGCCTTAAACTAAAGTTGACAAATAATACAGATATATTTATTTATTAATAATGTCACCACAAAGTGAAAGCCTGACTTTGAAAGATTTATTCTTCAATAAATTTCTAGATAACATCTCAAATGTAAAGTATTTTTAAATTATGTATTTATTAATAAATTTATAGATAATAAATAAATGTAAAGGTTTTTATCATTTTATTTAACTTGTATTGAAACGAATGAATTTTCCGTAATCGATTTGAGTTAGTGTAGTGATAGTTCAACGTTTTTTAAAAAATAAGTCAGATATATTGAAAAAATTCAAACTTTGAAGTCGCATATCTCCATAACTATTGATATTAGATCATAATAGCTTTCGACTCATAATCAAGGCAGGAATATAGTCCTGCGAGGTTATTTATGTTTTCCATATAACCCTGTACACATGTAATGATATGTACCTAATATATTTTTTATACACACATTACTGCTTTGTACTTATTTATATTTTTAATTTTTATACTCATATTTTAATGCTTATACCCAATATTTTCACTGCTTACATATGTAGTTTATATTTATATTTTACTGCTTACACCTGATATTGTTGTGTATACGTACTTCTTTCTTTATTATATATAGAAAGAAGTATATAAAACAATATGTAAAAGCCTATAATGTGCGTAAACAAATAAATAATAAAATATTTCTTTTTACATATAAGCACAAGTAGCGGTTTTACTTTCCCCGAAACTATATTCCTTCGAACTTCTTTAAATAAAACCAACGATAGTCCGCGTAAGGAAGTTGATGCGTCAACTAGTTGACGAATTCAACTAGTTGATCGTCTCGTCGATGGACGGACGTGGACGACCCATCCCTAGTATAAATGTGTATTAATTATATTATATTGAAAAGTTAAGTTTAAGTTTGTACATTTACCAAATAAATTTAATAAAAAAAAAATCTAAATTTACCAAACTGATTGTGTTTTTGGTTTCTAGCGGACAAATGGACATCATCTGCGCCTATCCTCTGTCAGTGAGGACCTTCCGCAGTTTGAAATGGAGCGGTTCTGATGAGTACCTCACGGCTGCCAGGAAGCCCTGGTATTCAGGAAAAGCTGTAGCCGGGTGAGTCACGTTTTTTTTAAATCATCGTTATAATCAATCAAGTAAAATTATCATATAAACTTATTGATGCAAAAAAGTATATGTATCTTTCTATGAAACGCGATGCAAGTTAAATTTCCCACACATCTGTATTCGTATTTAATAAGGTTTAAATTGAATTAAGTACTCATAAGAATAATAGCTATTATATTTAATATTAGAACAGCGAGCATAAAACAAAAATTTTAGAGTGATCATTTTCGGGCGCGGACATTATAGTGCGTTTTGATATAGATGTATTTTTTTAAACTATTTTCAAATAGAATTTATTATTTACGCAATCAAAATCTATAACGGTGGCAATACAGTTATTTAAGAAGAACTTCCTATATAGAGATTAATAACAGTGTTGTAAATTTTTACCGCTCTTACTATTCATACTCTAGATCAGCCATACTCAACCGAGCTGAAACTTTGCAAGCAGACCCGTGGCGACGATCAAGAAGATCTATCAAATTTTCGTTAAAAATATTAATAAAATTCAAATTCATTCAAAATTTGGATTTTTCAAATTTTGAATGGTTTTTTCATAAAACTTATTAAGTTGTATGAACCTGATTATAGTATAATTTTGGATTTTTGGAAATTTTTTATTACTTCCTTTCGTAGCGTCGCCCAACTGAAGCCCAACGCGTAGGTTAAGCGAAAAAAAATGTTTCAACTAGTAAATGAGAAAGGGAGTATTATAAAAACTTGGTTTTTATGGGTTACTTTTTTTAACCGTTTATTTAGTGGTCCTCGTAATACATATTCATCTATCTCTGTCAGTAAAATCTTGTGTTCCAGTGTGTCGAATACTTTTTTGAAATCTATAAATATTATTCCTACTTTTTAATCATTAGAATACAGTCGAACTCGGTTATAAGGAGCGCGACGGGACCGACTAAATTTGCTCCTTATAGCCGGGACTCCTTATATCCGGGATAGGTAAATTTCACTTTCTAAATTTTTGTTGACTGTGATGTTATTTTCAAGAGCAGCTAAAAAAACATCTTAATTTTCCAGAATGATGAAATTGTAGAAGACGATAGTGAAAACTTTTTACAGACTTCGGATTTTTTGCGCCGCGTTCTATTTCACGAATAATTTTAACTTTTTCGCGAACCGAGAGACACTTTCGTTTGTTAATGGACATGTTTCCGATAGAACAATTCGTGTTTAACTTATTAGGCTTTCAAATGCTAATACAGTAAACTGCATAAAACAAACTGTCACCTCAAACATTTTGGAAACCCCCAATAATCGGAGTTGTATGACAGTTCTCGACCTTCGGTTCGACATCCCTTTGATAAGAAATGCCGACGAACTTTTTTTTGCCTGTGCACGTGGCATTTTCGGACACACTTTGTGTACATCATAAAATGAACCCTAATTAAGTGCGAGCCGCTTTAAAAGCAAAGTTCATTGTTATGAGTACGTATTTTTTTTCTGTAACTTATGTATGCAGAGTTTCTAAAATTTGCTCCATATATCCGGGAATCGCGCTCCTTATAACCGAGAACGATAGTATGGGAATATGCGCAAAACAAAATCAATTCACAGTTTTGCTCACTATAGCCGAGATCTCCTTATACCCGAGCTCATTATAACCGAGTTCGACTGTAATTCACATAATATTTTGGGTAGGTATATCCATATCTTTGTAAAAACCGTTATTGTATTTTTAATGCCTCGTGCCTTTACGGTTTCCCGCCACAATGTGGTAACTCTGGATATTTTTTATTTTGTAATTTCGTCCCTCGTAACGTCTTTAATAATGAGGTGTTGGAATCCGTACTCATAAATCATGTTTTTGTATGCATTTATTAGTCTATTGTTTTTGTTAAGATGCTAAACAAAAATAAACGTAGATGTACGTTAGTTTTGAGAGTAATTTTTTCCATTAATGTATTTTGAGTATACAGATAAGATGAAAATAAATTTCATATAGGGTAAAAAGCTGTTTATGTTTGAGCTGGTATTCGCTCGTATGCTGATAAGCGATAAGTACTATTATCATCCTGCTAGAGTAAAAAAAAAAATTTGTTGATTTATCAAGTGGAGGCGCCCTAATCTCGAATCAAACGGGTTTCAACCAATACTTTTTTTACCCTATTTGATTTTTTTTCGTCATATTAGTAAAATGTCGCGACCTGCGTAACTTAGCAAATGGATGTGGCCCGAAGAAAAAAAAGGTTGAGTACCGCTGCTCTAGATCCTTTGTTTCTGAATCAATGTAAACATTCTTTGTTATGGGGTTAATATAAACTATTTTATGGTGTTAATGACGGATTTTTAAATTTTTAAAGTGAATTTTCCAAAAAATTTTATTTTTTAGATATGATTATTATTTTTTATCTTGGCTATTGAGTAATATTTTACAAGTACGCTGGTATTCCTTTGTAATCTCAATCACACCTTACCCTCTACCGTCATTATCTTTTCACCATAATACAAGGTTGTTTTAGGATCAAACTGATTGCCTTCTGTTCCCTTGTTTCCAGCTACGTGAAGAGTTCCCGGAACTTCCAGGAGGTGCTGGTGAGGAACGCGGGTCACATGGTCCCCATGGACCAGCCCTCCAGGTCGCTGGAGCTCATCTCGGCCTTCATCAACAAAGTTCCCCTCAGAGACACTGAAGAGGAGTCTCACTGACTTAGCTGCTGGAAGAAACCCGTCTTTACATGTATTATTCAAATTATTTATTCATACATTGTTAAATTATTTTATTAAATTTTATTGGTGTCTTTTAATTACTCAGGTTTTTATATTTTTACTAGCTATGCCCGCGCGGCTTCGCACGCTTAGATTTTTAGCACACTGTTTGGATTGTCATAGAACTTTCGCGAACCTTCTAGAACATTCTCCTTCCAGAAACTTATCGAATGTACAGGAACCTTCTAGACACATTCCGCCACTCAGTTTAGAACCTTATAGAACTTTCGGAAATTTTCTAGAACTTTCTCCTTCCAGAACTTTCTAGAGCAGGTTTTTCCGGAACCTTCTAGACTCACCGACACAGTCGGCGCGCCTATTTTGAAACAATCTGAAGCATTTGTGGCCTTCCCATAACAAAACAATGTTCTAAAAAGCACATTTTCGTCACCCACTCCCACCCACCACAGCCACCCCCACCAAACTCGCATATTTTCGATGTGACACCAAGGGCTATCCACCACCATAATAGGTGGTTGTGGCTGGTTGTGGAGAAAACTTGAGGGGGTAGGGAAACACGGGTTTCTTTATATATATATATTGACTAGTCCCAGAACACACCACAAACAAGATCTCCGCCTTATTAAATGGTAAGATTGTTATAATGATATGCAATTGACATATCTGAGTGTTGAGATATCTGGTAACGATGATTTATACAGTGAAGATAGTTCGTTTCAATACAAACTAAATAAAATGATAAAAACCTTGCAAAAATTCCAATTGGAATGTGTAGGTTTTTATTATTTTACTTGACTTGTATTAAAAGAAATTAATTTTTCATATTCAAGTTACTGTAATTCAGTTTTAGTGCGTTTATTGGCTAGATATTTTTTTTTATATAACAGCTTGCATCAAACATGATTAATGGTTAGAATTTGATAGCAACAGAGTTTATGAATAAGATAGTAATAAGTATTTTTTTTAAATTTTACAGTTTTTTTTGTGCAGGCCTTTTTCGTTACCTACCTTGCTAGGTACATAAATTACCTGTTCTGAGGTAAGTATCCATTCCATTCATTGAGACTCCATTAAAATGTCTAATTTCATGGTTGCGTTATTAAAAGAATAAGAAGAAAGTAAAGTAAAGTAGTAAAGATATAAGAAATAAAGTAAATAAGAATAAAAAGACAAGTAAAGTAAAGTAAATTAAAATAAAAAGTTTATACATGAACAAACAAAAGTGTAAATAAGTAAATTAAAATAAATTAATTCCAAGGTTGATAATATAAGGACAAAAGTAAAGATTAGATGAAAAAGTATAAGGTAAGTACAGAGTAAGTAATAATGATAGTTCAACATTTTACAAAAAATAACTCAAAAATATTGAAAAAAAAATGCAAACTTTGATGTCGCATATCTCCATAAATATTCATATTAGGTCATAGTTGCTGGAACATTTTCGACTCATAATCGAGGCAGGAATATAGCCATGTAAGATTATTAATGTTTCTCAAATAACCCTATATAAAAACCTCCCATCTTCTTTCGAGTGTTGGAGTAACAACCACCATTATAAAAATCTCGCTACTTTAATAATACGGAATAAAAATGAAATGGAAGTTCCTTCATTCGCGGCGTGAAGAGGCGCCGATTGGACATTTCGCGGAAACGAGGAAACGGTGCGCGTGCGCGGGTTCCGGGCAATCAATTCCACAACAGGTTTGCCAAAGTGCAAGTCCGGGCGCATCGCTCGCCGGGACGCGTCACGCTGCAGCCCAGCTCGCGGCCGGTCCTGTCACACGCGCTGAGCCCCTGTAGCACGGTCGTGAAAAGCGGGGGAAACCGCCATTTCCCGCCCGCCATCTCAGCCTGCCGGCGCTCGCGCGGCCCGACCGCCGGATCAACAAACCCCGAGTTTCTGCGTCATTTTAATACGCCTCGCGATGGAAAACCTCGGGATCTAAGGCCTGCTGAACCGCATCAGCTCGCCGCATGCCTCCATAAATCACCTCTCCTCGCTTGAACATTTCCTTGATCGAGTCGCGAGTAATATCGCGGACATGGAGAGAATCAACTTGTTGAGAAAGGTGAGTTTGATTGGTCGTTAATGTGCATGTTTTAATACTTAAATCGATCGGCCGTTCCTTGAAGTGCAATGAACATTTCTTACGCTTCAACATAAATTTTTTATTCAATTCTTAATAAATGGAATGTGTTTTATTTTAAACGTTGACTTCCAGCTGTATAACCTGAAAGATTGTAAAGTAAATACGCGATATAAACAAAATTGCGCGTGACACGTCGCACGTATGGTGATAGCTTGGCGTAATCCAAGATGATGGTCCCGTTGTTCGTACATTAAAAATGAGTATTTCACTATATAATTGAATGTCCCGATTACGAAACGAAAAATAATTCACACTTAAATAATAAGTATTAAATAAAATATTGCGTTATAAAATTTCGATAATTCTACCGTACATTTTGAATGTCAATTATTACTTTCAGAACCATAGAAAACGGTATACAAAAAAAGCGCAAACCATAAATATTAATATATTATGAAATATAAATTTTTTTTTCGCGGCAGCACCAAATATTCACTATATCGATACTATATCACTACGTGATAAGAGAAAAAATATAGAAAAATAATTAAGAATCTATAAATTATTTGAAAATTTAAAAAAAAAACATCAAAATAATCACATTATATTAATAAAAATAATCAAAGTAATTTAATGTAACAAAAATAACCGTAATCTAAATTAAACAAACCAAATTTAATAACCTAACCTAACCTAACCCCACCTAATAATATAACCTAACTAAACCTAATAACCTAACCTAACCTAACCTAACCTAACCTAACCAAACCTAATAACTAACCTAACCAAACCTAATAACCTAACCTAATCAAACCTAATAAAATCAAAAGCGTTCTAACCATACAAAAACAAAGCCTCTTAATAAAATACAAAAAGTACCTACGTTCAATATTCATCAAATTTTTTTCGTCTATAAATATAAATTTGTCGTGTAAACTTATAGATTGTCTATGATTTACACATTTTTCCTCAGATATTGCCTATGAAATGTCAAAATATACGATATATTTTTCGAAACATCAAAATGTAATATCTTATTTAATTAATACTTAATATTTAAATATAAATTATCTTTCATTTTGTTTTTAACACATTCAATAATATAGTGAAATACTCATTTTTATTATATATGCAATGGGACCATGATCTTGGATTGAGCCAATTTTTTATTCAATTTTTAATAAATGGAATGTGTTTTATTTTAAATGTTGACTTTCAGCTGTATAACCTGAAAGATTGTAACGTAAATGCGCAATATACCTAAACAAAATTGCGCATGAAATGTCAAACGTATGGTGATAGCTTTGTGATGGTTGGAGAATTGAGGGTAACCACGTAACATATCTTACTACATACTAAATAAATAAATATTTTTAATTGTTTTGAATCGATAAATACTTATTTTATTCGAGCTCTTGACCTTAGGATCTATGGTAAGCGTCCAGTCACCTAATGATCATAAAATAACAATGGAGAATTATTAAAAAATATATATATAGTTGTACTAGTTCATTATTATGTTTTACAGAATATTAGTACAATGAGAATTTTGGACTTAACTAAGAGTATTATAATATTTAAAACATATATGGTCAATGATATTTTATTGGTTAAAATTGGTTTTCATGTATACAGTAGCCGGCAAACATCTTGAAATTTTACAATTTTTAAATTTTAAGTTTTCGCATCTACCTTTCCACCAAAGAGACCCAAATTTTGTCTTCTGCGCATTCCCCCACCACGCCAAAGAATTTCAAGAAGTTTGCCGGCAACTGTATCACAAATGATATTCAGAAAATCGAAAAACATCGACTCATTCAAGTATGTACGTCTTTCATGTATTAAAACATTTCCAAAATTTTCTTATGTTCATTCTTAGACATATTTTTGAACATTTGAGAGGTTCAACATGTTTATTTATAAAAAAATTGTTGTATCCTTAATTTATTAATTATATTCAAGACTAGCTGTAGCCCGTCAAAAGTGACGGTATTTTTACATGTTGGTTCCTAAAGTATTTATTTAAAATATAGTAAAAAAGAAAAAATATATACTATAAAGAGGTTACGGATGTAACACTAAGTTACGACGGACGGACGAACAGACAACGAAATTATTATACAGATCTAATTATTTTATTAAGTGCATCCGATTATTTTATTATAGAACAATTTATAAAATTTTTCTCCATTTTCAAAGTAAGGATTAATTAGGGGAGGAATATGACTATATTTAATGCAGGATCCTAGAATGCAATTGAACAAAATTTTGATGGTATTCAATAAAGTAAACAACCTTATCGGCGTGAGGGAAAAGGAAGAAGAGTGTATCTGAAGAGTGAAGAGTAAACTCAGCCACATTTGGAAAGAATGGTAGTACACGTTTATATTATTGGGTAAATTTGCAGAAGTTTTGACGTTTTTTTGTGTGAAATGAAAAAAAACGGTACTCTTTTAATTTTTTCTATCAATAATGTAATTTCCATCGTCACTGTGGATGACGAAAAAAAGTATTTTATTTTTGAAGGTGATAATTATCAAAAGTTACATTGCATACAGCTACAAGGAAAAGCATAAAAAATGTTGATTTCAATATACTTTTGGCTTGCTAAATGAGCCAAATATACTAAAAATGTTCGTTTTTAGTAATTTTTTATAGGTGAAAAATTATTGTCTTCTTTAAAAATCTTTTTGTCAGTTTAATTACATTTGTTATAAAATAAAAAAAAATCTGAAAATTTGATTTTAAATTACTGAGGGTAGGATTTAAACGCTAACAAACTGACAAAATGAACTAAAATATGGTGTCATTTGATGTTGTGTTAATTTGAGAACAGGAGCATTATATTAAAAATTAGCTGTAACCCGTCAAAAATGACGGAACATTGGTTCGCGTCTTTGCTAAGCCCTAGTATACATTTATAATATATGTTTGGCGGTCCACGGAGAGAGGGCGGTAGCAACATGCATTAGGCGGCTGATTCGGGTTTGCTGGCCCGGACTTCAAGCCCCATCTCCGGCCATTTCATTTGTTTTTTTAGCCATGAATTCGAACGAAATTGAAACCGTTGGGACAGACAGACAAACGGACGGACAACGAAATTATTATGTTTGATGCAATGTTTAAATATAACAAATATATATTTCTGATATCTCTATACTTCAAAACCACGAGCGAGCAAAAATTTTTAATAAAAAGCGCTAATGCAGTATATAACTAATATTATATATATATATATATATATATATATATATATATATATCTCATATAATAATTAATATATATATATATATATATATATATCTCTGAGATCTCTATCTCTCTATCTACTATATATCTCTCTCTATATATATATAGAACTAATAATAAATAATAATAATGATAATGTCGACCGAGATTATCCCTCTCCTGTTTCCGCTCCCGGTCTATGTCTGGCTGCAACCAATGAAACGGAATTGATTCGGATCATTAATGACTTGCCTAACAAATCATCTGTTGGTGTTAACGATATCTGCACCGAAACAATTAAGACCAAGAAATTGCTCATTGTTACCCCACTTGTTCATATATTCAAACTTAGCATGACGCAAGGTATTTTCCCAAAAGCATTAAAATGTGCTCTCATCAAACCAATTTTTAAAAAAGGAGATAAGCTTGAGATATCAAACTACAGACCAATCTCGCTACTTACTATTTTCTCTAAAATATTGGAAAGAATTGTTAAGAAAAGATTATTAACTTATTTAAATGAACGAAAAATTTTATCAAAAAATCAATACGGTTTCAGAGAGCATATGTGTACTGGAGATGCCATAACAGCAATGACTGAATATGTCACAAAACATACCGATAATGGAGATAAGCGCATTGCAATATTTCTTGATCTTGCTAAGGCATTCGATACAGTTCCACATGATAGATTGCTTGTTAAATTATCGCGCATAGGATGTGACGGTGTGACCCATGACTGGTTTAAATGCTATCTTACAGAGAGATCTCAAGTTGTTTCACTGGAAGGAAATTATAGTACACAAAACATATAACACACGGTGTACCCCAGGGAAGTGTCCTTGGACCAATCCTCTTTCTCCTGTATGTCAATGATTTGTGTGATTTGCCAACTGAGGGTCAAGTTATTTCATTTGCAGATGATATTGACTTACTTTTTAAAGGCAGAACATGGGAAACTGCTCACAAAATAGCAGAAAATGGTATAGTGACCGTTAAAAAGTGCCTTGACCGAAATTTACTTTCACTGAACTTTGAAAAAACTAAGTACCTAACATTCAGTCCAACAGAAGCTGGTCAACCTAAAGACATCATAAATTATCAAATACAGTTACACAGCTGTAGTTTACCAAATAGATGCAACTGTATATATCTTGAAAAAGCATGTGATAAAAAATACCTAGGAATTAATTGACAACAAACTCAGTTGGCAGGGACACATACAAGATCTCTCTAATAAGGTTAGGAAAACGGGATACATATATAGAAGTCTGAGAAAGAGTGGTAGATATTGTATCCCTCAGGACTATATATTATTCCATCACTCAATCTCTATTATCCTGTGGCATAATTGGATGGGGAGGGTGTGTCAAATCAGTCATGGATCAGCTGACAAAATCACAAAAATGCGTCATGCGTATAATCACCAAGAAATCGAGAATATTTCCTTCAGATGATTTGTTTGGAATATTTAACGTTCTTGACCCGAGACAATTATACCTTAAAACCATACTTATAAAATTCCACAAGGACAAGGTAAATTTTAATCGTACACAACAAACACGGGTTACAAGGTTGGCAAATACAATTAATTTCGAGGTACCTAAAAGGAAAACGTCTTTTGGGCAAAGACAATTTAATTTCACTGCCCCGCTTGTTTTCAACAAATTACCTAATGAAACTAAAGAAATAACTCTACACAAACCTTTTAAACATCATATTAATAAGTTTATAAAAATATCAGGTAGAAGGTATGCTGAAGAAGTGATCCGCCCTTGACCTCTGAATTGGTAAAAACTATTTATATAATTTAAAGTATACTATAATATAATATTTATTTTGTAAGTACTTAAATTCTTATCTTAATTTTGTATGTGTATTTTCTTTTCTTTTATTTTCTCTTAGATTTAGGTATTCCTATGATTTACTTTAAATTCTTATCTTGATTTTGTATGTATATTTTCTTTTCTTTTTATTTTCTTTTAGATTTAGATTCTTTAATTGTCATTTTTACTACTATATAAACACCATATGAGAATTACTGCCACAGAACAGGTTTTTACCTAGTGTGGCAGTTATTAGTATCTTGTATTAACTAATGTAAATGTAAATAAACAATAAATAAATAAAAAAAAAATTTTTAAAAAACTGCAAACAAAAATGCAGCTATTGAGTACCATTAAATTTTAAGTTCTCAAGTTTAAAACTTTACACACCCTAATGTATGGAGAGTTGTGTCAGGACAGAAGAGCAAACCCTTCCATCCTCTCTGTTTACCCCCGCGGGAAACAGCGTGATGATAAGTTAGTTTATTAGTTACATAACGATGTACTCAGACTGATAACTAAGTTCATCAATAGTTTGATAATCGAGAGTTTGATCTCGAGGAACTTGCCATTAATTAATGCAGTATTATATCTGGAGGTTTGGAAACAGTTATGAACGCGAGAGAAGCATATCCGAAAATGTGTCGGAACAACATTCTTCTCTGACATTTTTGTATCCCCCAGAGTCAAGAAAGTCACGAGACAAGCGGAGATGGAGCGCATTACGACACGTGCTCCAAGCAGCCTCATGAAGAATTACTTTGAACTGATTTCCGCAACGTAGAAAACGTTGGACTGCGTGAATTGCTTTAGGAGAGGACTATTCTAAAACGGAACGCGTGCCAGATAACGAATAAGTCATATGAGGGGTATACAAGTGTACTAGATCTGAGGAACGTATGTCGCGATGAATGAAAGAGACGGAGAGTGTGAGAGAGAATGTGCTTATAGGGACGCGCGCACTAGATCGCGCGCTTTTTATTGTGTCGAGACTCGACCGCCATTGGTCGTTGTTTAATTGCCGTGTCATGGTAACGCGAGATTTATTGTCACCGTAAATAAAGATCTAGACGAAAACCAGCGTTTTACTGAAGACCCAAGATATCACAAGCAAAGAGATAAAAATACTAAAAATCTGTCACTACCCAAGGAAATTTCTCTGGAATGTAAGAAACCAACATCTTATTGGAAATAAGTTTTTGAAAACAATGGCCAACACAGTTTTCCTTTTATGTACCTACATGTATAATAAATAAATATTAAAGTTTTAAACATGGATGTTGCTGTATTTGCTGCCAGATATTAGACATTGTAGGATATTGATGTTTTTGCTATGATGTTTCAGTATAAAATCAACGTTAATTCTCACTTTCATGTGATGCGGCCATTTTGTCACGTGACCTTTCCTTGGAGGTTGATTGGTTGAAGTGGATATTGCTGCATTTGCTTTTGATAGTGAATCGGAAACGTGATTTTGGAAAGGAAATAGTTATATTTCCCAAAAATTCTCGAATTCAGCACATTCTAAATTAGTGATCCTCGATGACCGCATCCAAAATGGAACAAACAATATGCCAATACGGCAATAATGTAAAGAGCTGAAATTAGTCACGTTGACCTAAAAATTCCATACCGAATAAGCTTGTTAATATCGCGACGCCAGAGCGCACCGATAGAGATATTCTGTCGCTGCAGAAAAACAAACTTTGCGGTTCATAATAAAGATTTAGATTCGTTGGTAAAAGGGCCGCAATAGATAAAAATGATAAAAGAATATCAATTTTCGAAAAACACGCGATACTTAAAACAGTTTATTGTCAAAGCAATGTCAAATATAAGAACCCGTTAATCGATATATCGATTATGATACCTCGTTTATTCGGCCCACGTTGTCTTTCCTCATCCCTGGTTGGGGTAATAGTGGTGTGTTCTCAGAGCGCACGTACAAGGCGAAATTTTAGTATCTTAAGTTTGGCATTCATGATTAATCGGTGTGTCAGATGTGTGTAATAAAATAGTATATATATATAGTATATATAGTAGTCGTCTGTAAATAAGTGTGGTCCTTAAGGCTGGACATTCACGCAAATGCATATTTCGGCGTTTTTATAATACAGAATGCCGTCGGCGACTGCGTCATTTATTGGCGCGTTTCATGCTTTGGAATTTTTATTTTTAAATTATAATTAAGGTGTTTTTACACAAAAAAATACTTTAATTAAGTGGGTAAAGCCTCAAAATACGTGAATAAATAGAATATACTGTTTCAAAATATCTCTTTGTGTAGATAAAAAGCGTTTTAAAATCAACAAAAAACGTAAAAATTTCTTGCAAAATTAAAATATTATAACTTTATTAATATTGAATATTTATTGATTTCCTTAGTAAAAATTCTAGATAATAAAGTATACTTTATACGTATAAAAAAACATATCAAGCGTAGATATAAATATTCATTAAAAATTAGCGCCGCCTAGGACACTAAAAACGATTTTTTGGCCGCGGCCTGTCGATTAATACTTATATTTTATTAATTATTATAAATAATGTCCAGTCTATTACTTCTATATAATAACAAAGGTTCTATCTAAGTTATTCAGTACATTCTGATATAAATTAATAATAAAAACCCACATTTTCGAAATATGTATTTGAAGTGAATGTGCCGCCTTTAGAATTATAAATTTAGGACGCCGCCATTATTATTTTTGATCATTCCTTTAATCATTTTTGGAATATAAGCTTGTTAAAAACTGTGAATAAAAATGTAGTTAAATGAGAAAAAATACCAATTGATTGATATATGATGGAATACCAGTTGATTTTTTAAAATTCTTTTTATTATTATTTTATTATTTAATTGTTTCATGGCCTGGACCATTTCAACGCCGCTCTTTATCGAATTTTCACAATATTTTTGCATTGTTTTGAGAATGCACCCCTACAATTCCTTTCAATATTAAATGTTAATTCTAATACACTACTACGTCATTCTTCAATGTTCTCACTGCACGCCCCTGACAACTGTGTTCAAAAAGTATCGAACCTTTGGTCGACTGAAACATATTTATTCATACACTTCCCCTCTAATCCCCTTCAAAGTAGTCCCCTTGATGTTGCACACACTTCTACCAGCGGTCCCGGCGTTGTTGGAAACACTTCTTGAACGCGTCTTTTGGAACGCTGTTCAGCTGGGCCGTCGCGTTGCGCATAGTGTCTTCTCTTGATTGAAATCGGGTTCCTCTCAGCGGAATTTTTGCGGATTTTTGCGAATTCAGCGGAAACTTGGGAATAGCCGACAATAACAACGAGCCATGTTAGGAGCGCAGGGAGCTTATTTATATTACAGAGAGCTTATACAAACCGGTGTTTGGTCAAGAATGACTGAATTAGATGCGAAGTATGTGCATAATAGTATAGTAGTGCAGTATAGTAGACGCTTCCCATCGTTAGCAGCTTCATTACGATAATTCTGCGCCAGCCGAAATAGTCTAAACCAGTGGTTCCCAAACCTGACAGGACCGGGACCCACCAAAAAATAATAATATCGGGACCCACCTGCCTCACGTTTCCCCAATTCATATTGTAACCACACGAAAGACTGTTCAATTGAGAAAAAAAGAATTAAAAAAAAAGGGTAATTTGTGATATTTTAGTAAGAAGGATGAATTTGTTGCCTATTTTTTGACATAACAGCATTAGCGTTGACTTCAATTTTATATACTTTTAATCGCAGTGAATTCGATACGTCCAATTTATTTCTGTATTTAGTCTTAATAGAAAGAAACCATGGCAGAAAATTCCATTTCACATAAGTATGAGGTAGTGAAGAGGAGGAGGACTTTCATCGCTTCGTCAAACAAGCAGGGATAAGTGTCAGCAACTGAAAGCCAGAATTTTGCTAATAGCTTGCAGTTAAAAGTATTTTTCAGCGACGTATCTTCTGATCAATGAGCTCTTAACTTGCTTTTGTTGACATTTCAGTCGGTATGTTGTCTTGAAATGGATTTTAAATCCAGTTTACCCCGTTGAACTTTTTTATTTCTTCTTCGAAGTTGGCGTTAAAGTTATTTTTTAACTCTGTTAAATAAGTGAAAATTGCAGACACTACATTGATATCTGGATGCACTTCGCTGTCTATAATAAACACGACACGACCCGGACGAGACGTGTTGCGCGGTGTTGTGACTGCGACCCACCTAATATCAGCTCGCGACCCACCAGTGGGTCGCAACCCATAGTAACACTGGTCTTAAGAGTGTACCGATCCAATGCTTATCTCCACTTCGTTCTTAAGTTCTCGCATGACCAAAGCCCGCACTTGGTCAATTGCATTGTTGTGCGGCCATCTTTGAAAGGGTTGAACCACTCTTTCATCCGTGAGGTGCTCATGGAATCGTCCTCGAAAGCCTGTTAGATCTCGCGAATGGTTTTCACTTGGGTATCGCCAAGATTTTGACAAAATTTCCGCAAGCCGTTCCGTCCGTTCACAATTAACAATCCGAAGGGCACTAGCTATACTTCTGCACTGACGCTTTCTGTGAGCGGGAAAAAATACACGCATGTGCATGAATCTACACATCTCCGCCAAAGGACAACTTCCGTGCTTTATTTTTTTGGGCGGACAAATTATAACAATTATATCAATAAAACTATTTGAATTCTCTACGTAAGCCTTAAACTTAATATTTACTACCTTACTTGTCTTTCTGAACATATTAGGTAACAAATAATTTGGTACAGTTGCCGGCAAACTTCTTGGACATTTTTCGGCGTGGTGGGGGTATGCGCAGAAGACAAATTTTGGGTCTCGTTGGTGGAATGGTACATGCGCAAACTCTCCCCCACTTCGCCGAAAAATGTTCAACATGTTTGCCGGCATCTGTACTAATGGTATTACAGTACTTCGAGGACTGGACACACCTTTATGGTGATTACGCAATAGCGAAGAAGTACTTACTTAAAATAATAAATCAATAAATAGACAGTACTTATCTACGCACGTTTTCAGAAACGTGAAGATTATATAACTGTTTAAGAGGCCCCAGTATACGATTTTCGTATTTGCTCTCGATTTGCTAAATTTAACGTAAACTTATTAAATCAATTTGCAAAACCCACAGCTAAACAGACTTTTAATCGATTTTATTATGATGGATCCATGAAGCATTTCCTTAAAAAAATATTAAAAAATATATTGTTATAACATCAAAAAAATTATAACCCCGAAACACTATTTTAGTTTTCATGCAATAGAGTTATCTTTGGTACACTGATCACGCATATTTTCAAATAAAGACCATATATTTTATTTATAAATTGATTGTATAAAGTTTGAAAAAGAAGTGGTGCTATTCAGACATTAATGTTTTTCGACAACTTGTTAAATATATCGTTTTAAAAAAGACAAAAGGGTGACAAGCCATTAAATTTAAAAAAAAAAGACAAAAATTAAACGTTCTTTTTCCTATATTGCAGTATACAGAAAACCATTAAAGATATTAAAAAAATTATACCTCATACTCAAGAATTCGAATTAATTAAATCGTATCGCCTGTTAAAAGATCATTTTTTGTTCAAATCAGACTTTGGTTGGACAGTCCAACCGTAAACTGTAAAATTTTTTTTTTTTTTTTGAGTAGATTTCGACAGAAATATTTCTAATCGCAGGCGGTCACATGAGGCTGCTTCCGGGAAATAATGCGCTTTTTTTGTTTATGATCAGGAGACCTGGAAACCGTCCTACATTTTTTTTTTTTTTTTAATTTTATATACATACTAGCGGTCGATTGTCCAGGACTCAGATTTTATTATTATTTAAAATAGGGTGTTAGTGTGAGAGGGTGAAGGTGTCACTGTTTTTTCATTTAATATAATGCACGTGCATATCATGACGAGGTTGCAGAGTTCTCAAGAGTATCAGTGCAAAATTTGGAATAGACACATTCAGTTTGATTGGAAATTAATTCCCTTTACACCGAAAGCACGGGTTGGGGAAACCGTGGAGAGAAAGTACGGTGCCTTCATTTATATTGCGTAAGACAATTTTATTAATAATACATAAAAACCCATTAAAATATTAAATCATTACTGGTATTTTTATTTCCTTAAGCTATTTTACATTGTTCCAAGAAGTATTTTACACACAATTTTACAATCAATATATTATATCACAGAGACGAAATTATATTTTTATGGGAAAGTAGGTTTATCGTAAAAAATATTCTGAACAAAATTTTACTATATTCAGTCAAAATTTACTGTAAAATCGACCATATACCTTGCTTCAACACGACGGTTCGTCAAGATATATGGCATCTATTTAAATGCTCTTCAAAAGTGTGATGTCTTAGTAAATAAGTCGCGCTTTATAACAAAAAAAAATATTTATTCATTGCTTGCTTAACATACATTCGGAAGGTTTCATTTTACTATGTCTGTCTCACTAGAAAGCTGTGTTGATACAGGCAAGGTTAAACATTATAACATAGATACTTAGATGCACGTACATTTTATATAAATATGTTAAAAAAATTAAACGTCATCTATACTTCGCCAGAGGTAAACATATTTGATATAAAATCTAGATTGCCCTTAAACAATATGTTACCTGGCATGAAATTTAAGTCGTCTTGGAGTCAAATGTAAATAAATTTGTCTTATTTACTAGGGAATTTAATTATGCAATAATAAATCCTTGAAACACAGAGGCAGTCACGAGGAAGGACATGACTTGTCATTTTGTTTCTTTTACGTTTTTTTATTCGCAGTTCCACTTAGATGTGATAACTCTCCTCTCCTGAAAAACTAATTAAGTTTATCTCTGTACATATTTTTTACTCTGTGGAATGAACTCATTTGTAAAGATAATTTCCTGGTAGACCTCGCTTGTAAGCACTCGATTCCGCAGTGATAGTGAATTCTGGAGGGAGATAATGGTGATGAAGCATAATAATAATGAATCGGCGAGAGAGTGAATTTGTGCGTGCGAAGGGTTTAGTATTAACCACAATAAACGTATACAATGAACATACATACATTCGTACAGATAAGTAAACGTACGTAGTTTGATCAAAAAGTTACTGGAATTTTTTTATCAATCAAGTCTTTGGGCGTACATAGGCCTTACGACCTATCGTACGTCTGGCTTAAGTGATCACTTTACACAGTGTAACGTTCGCCATTTTCACCCATGATAGAATACCATGTCTACTAACTTTTGGAAGTTATATATACATATTTAAATTATACGGCATGTTTCGTATGTGTTGCAACAATCCTCAGCGCGGCCGGCAACCAAAGCTTTTTCATTCCCATTAAATGACCACAGATGTCACTAATGAGACATCTATTTTTGATGTTGAATGGCGAACTTTACATCGTGTAAAGTGATCACTTAAGCCAGCCGTACGATAGGTCGTAAGCTCTATGTACACCCAAAGACTTATATACCTTCTTTACCATAAAAATATAATTTCGTCTCTGTGAGACATCTATAATATATTGATTGATTAATGATGTCCCTGTGACAAGACAAAACATTCGGAATTTATTATTATATTAAAAAACACTTATGCATTAATATAATCAACAAGAATACATTTTGTTTATGCAAAAAATTTGTTGAAAATACCAACATTTTTGTTGCAATGTTGATTCTTTCATCAGAATACATACAACAACATTGCCAATGTCTATAGTTCAATTTTAAATTTTTAGTACACGTTGTATCCTGATGAAAGGACCATTGGTCCCAAAACACGTTGGTATTAAAAAAATAGTGGTGTAAACAAAGTATATTCTTGATAATTATGTTAACAATGTCAATTTTACATTTATTGAAGAACTTCTGCATTAGGTTGTGGCATAAATATTGTCGTATTTATACGGAGATTGCTAAATGCTGTCTTTGTATTATAAGGGTGGGTTTCTTCTAATATAGCTGGTGTTGAATTAAATAGAGTGAAATTTTAAAATGTCAGAGAAAAGAGCGTATATTCGACACAAAATGGGTTTTTTGTAAACAAGCAAGCGACACTGGTCAAGTGCAACTTACCACCCCCGTGGCTTCACCAACTTCACCAAAATAATATTTTGGTGACGTTTGGTGGGATATCGAGGGCATTGCTTATTGCGAGCTCCTGCAACCTTATCAAATAATTAATGCTGAGAGATATTGCAAACAACTGCATTGTTCCATTGGGCACTCGAAAAAACGGCCCGAATCAATCAATCGCATGGCTTTTTTTCACCACGACACAGCACAAATGAAAGGAACTCAACTGGGATGTTTTATGGTGTCCGCCTTATTCTCGTTACTCAGCTTGTTCTGATTTTCATTTGTTTTTATCGTTGCAAAATTATTAAAATGGAAAAAAAAAACAACAGAAGAAGTGAAAACAACACTAGACACGTTCCTTTGAAATCTTCTGTTCTCAGGGGATAAAAAAGTAAAGAAAAAGATTGGGGAAAGTTATTATGGAAATTATATAATTAATAAATAGTAAAAATAGCTTTTTTCAATTTTTGTAAGATTTTTATCATTTCATTCGACTTTATTAAAACAAATGAATTTTTCGTTATAGACTTAGGTTACCTACTGTAATTATAGTTCAATTTTTTGCAAAGAAAGTCAGAAATATTGGAAAAAAATGCAAACTTTGATATTGCATATCTTTATAACTATTGTTTATGTCATGGTTGCTTGAAAATTTTAGACTCATAACATAGGCAGGAATCTATCAACCAAGTTTCTGCTGCTAGCTCTGGTACACCCTGTATATCACGACATATGTCATTTGATATTTATGCGGATATAGATCAATTGATATTTTACTGTCTTCTGAACTAGAAATTTAGCAGAGTGGTGTTTACTGGCAACACACAGCAAAAAACTACAATTGGGTTTGGGATCCCAGTGCGAATACGGAAACTGAAAGCATTGAAGAAATAGAGGATGTAGAGTCCGGAAGTCATCTTGACTGGGAGTCAAGTGACGATGTGCCGCTTACAGATCTGTGCATGAGACCTGATCCTGAATTTGATTTGATCAATTAAAATTGTGCTAACAAAAAAATGATAAGCCGCTGCAGACTATATCATTTGTTAAGTGTTGATTAAGGCCCGGTTGTTTCAAGTTCGATCAAAGTAAGCGGTCGATAAAAGCATAGATTTTTACGAAAACGGATCGTCTGATTGGTGGAGAACGTAAAAATCTATGCTTTAAGAGAACGCTTACTTTAATCCAACTTGAAACAACCGGCCCTAAGAAAGACTGATTATTAGCAATCTCAAATACTCTAGCCACTGTAGATTTACCTATAAAAATATAATATTTGTTCTTCTACGTGTTGATAAATTTGGTTATTATTTGATATTCTCAAAAAATAATCCATTTTGTTTATTTTATTTATAATATAAATAAATTTCAAATAATCAAGCTCATCTTTTATTATTTTACCTTACCATTTTAACAGTTTAAACTACTTACATAATGAAAATTGCTTCTTTTTCCTATCGTTGATATATGTCAAATATGGGATATTTTGATATTTATTATAAATATCTGATTTTTGCCAACCCTAATTTGTAGAGTTCCTCATTGTTTGCTTTATAAATTGCATTCTCTCTGTACCTCCTGTGCTCCAGGGAATTATTTATCGTTCTCTGTCTTGTTTACCAAGGGTTGGAAATCCCATGAATAATTTGCTTTAGCAAACGAATTGACGGTAGTTTAGTAAGAAATGTATTATTTGCTTGAAGAGCGATCGATAAGCTGGATTGCGACCTGGGCTCCTCAAGACTGAATCGATCTATTTTTCAAAACTTTTAAAATAATTAAATGACCAATGACGACGCGGATAAACGAATAAATAAAATAATGGTCGCCATTCACGTATAATAGCGAAACGGTTCACTTTTAAGTTTTTATATTCTCTGGAGACGACTTACATAATTTAGAATATTGTCATAAAATACTTCGACTAATAATTACCTTAATTTGGAAATATTTAACACATAATTAATATTTACTCCTAATAGCTACTTGAACGTTGATGTAATTTTACTCCTAATAGCTACTTCCTGATCGTCCGGCATCGTGCTATTTATAGCTATACTGCGCCTCGCCACCCATAGAATTTCGACAATGCCGATTATTCCGGAGCACTCCGTATGTTTTTTTACTACACGGGACTGTTCTGGAACGTTCGATTGAAAGTTTCCGTTGTATCAATATTAATACACTAGTGGTGTTTAACTACATTTTGAGATACTTATTGGCCATTTAAGTAGGGTCTAATTTTTGCAATAAACTTTTCTCAGTAACTCGGTAATGACAACGATTTAAAAAAGTGATGACACAAAACACACGCAAAACAATAATATCATAAATAAAATTCAGAGAATTAACATCATCTTCATTCCCCTGTCCTAGTAGCATCGGGGGTTCAAAGATTCGATAAGGTGCTTCCATATTCCTCTGTCTTGTGCTGCTTCCGTATTGATTTATTTCATGTTTATTTAGTTCAATACATAAAAATAACGTTTCAGCTAATAAATGATTTAAAAATAACATATTGTGTTACATAATGTTTAGTCATTAAAAGATTTTCATAGTCAACTTTTTTCACTCCACTATTTTGTTATTTTCTCGGTAGGCTATCGAATATTTTAAGTCCTTTGTACATCAGACAAATTTGTGAAGTGTTTTTCTTTTTCGTTGTTAACCAGTCAAGACCCATTCTGTTTTAGTATACTTTTTAGTTGCTTCTCAGCGGCCCACTGGTCGTCTTCCTTCCAGGGCTGCAAGAGGATACTTCTTGGTACTCGTTTCTCTGGTATTCTTAGCACATGTCCAAGTCACCTCATTTGTGATTTCTCTATTAGGGGCTTCATAGCGAGTGTGTGCCTTATGTCGGTACTTCTCTCTTTTTCCACCAGTGTGACTCTCGCTTCCCCCTTTAGAAAACTCATCTCAGCAGCTTGGATCCATATTTGATGGCCAGGAGCACAGGAGGTACTAAGAGAACGCAAATAAAGCAAACAATGAAGAACTCTACAAATATTATGTTTGCAATACAGTAGTAGTAGTGGAATAATAAAAAATGGCGGCCCTGGTAGCCCAGTGGGCATGACTCTGGCTTCTCACAACGAGGGTTCCGGGTTCGATTCCCGGTGAGGGCACAATTAATCTGTGTAATTTACTCAAGGTATTTTTTTGATGTTTTTCGCTTCTGTAATTGGGCCTATTGGCCTGTTGAAGCATAAATAAATAAGAAATATATTGAGGTGGACCTTTACACAGATTTGAGTAGGTACAAACATAAAAATAATAAGATCTGGTTCTTTAATTCATTATTTTCTAGATTTATTTAAAGTACGATTAAGGTTTAGAAGAGTTTAATTATCAGAGATTCATTAATTCATTAGGTTGATTTAAATAGCCATTTATTTTACCTATCGTACGCACTCCATCTTATTTTTATTATTTTCTTTATTTATTGAAATTAACGGAAATTGTCCAATAAAATATAATACATGACATGAAGAACATAAAATAAATCAGAAAAGGGTTATAGCAATTTAAAACAAAATCAAGGACAAATGAAAAGTACAAACAATCTGGTCTATCTAATCAGAGATTGTTTGAATCTGGACAGACTTACACCGAAGAAGTCCAGATCCTGTCTTGAGTTTATAAGACGACATAACTGTGACATGGGAGCATGGAATCCATAATTAGTTCAATGATGGCTAAGGAACACCACTTTATTATTGAATTTTATTTGGCCCAGTAACGAAGGCACATCAGTGTGGCCGTTTAATATTTTGAATATGATGATTGAGTCAGTGTTTTCTGTACGTTTTTGGAGGTTATAAATTTTTAACATTGACTCAATTTCACTGTACGAGTAGTCTCCTTTATCCAAGCCCATCATTCATGCAACTTTTCTTAAGAAACGATGTTGCACGGATTCAACGTGACTCATTTGGTTTATATAGAAGGGAACCAAATCACAGAGGCATATTCTAAGATAGGACGGACAATTGAACAGTAAAAAGTTTTAATACTGTAAATATTTTTGAAATCAGAAGACATTCTGTTGACAAAGCCTAATAGTTTTAAGGCTGGACATTCACTGCAAACGCATATTTCGGCTTTTTTTTTTTACGAAAATGTGGGTTTTTATTATTTATTTATATCGGAATATATATTCTAAACAGCATTTTTTTAGGGCAATAACTTAGATAAAACCTTTTTTTCTTATATTAAAGTAATAAACTGAACATTATTTACAATAATTAAGAAAATATAAGTATTAATCGACAGGCCGCGGCCAAAAAATCGTTTTTAATGTCCTAGGCGGCGCAAACTTTTAAGGAATATTTATATGTACGCATAATATGTTTTTTTATACATATAAAGTTTACTTCATTATCTACAAATTAAGAAATATTCAATATTAATAAAGTTACAATTTTTTAAATTTGCAAGAGATTTTTAGGTTTTTTCTTGATTTTAAAACGCTTTTTATTTAGATGGTTTTAAAGAGCATATTCTATTTATTCTCGTATTTTGAGGCTTTACTCACTAAACAAAAGATAATTTTTTTAATAAAAACACCTTAATTATTATTTAAAAATAAATATTCCAAATGTGCGAATTTATTTACCACAAAATTTACTTGTTCATTAAATGTAAGTTGTCCAGAATAACTAGCTTGAATACATCCAATTTTATATTTTCTATTTTGTGGCAAAGGAGATAGGCGTTTTTGATCTATAAAAATACATTTTTTTAATGGTAAGTCCGTATTATTTATGAATGGAGAAAAAATTAACACTTCTTTCGACAGATCTGATATAACTATATATTTCGACAGATCTAATATAGTTAAAAGTGGTGATACAATAAAACCACTAATATACATTTTAGTGCTTCTGAAGACACGAAGTGTTCCAAGGTGAAGAGCTCATAAACGTAAATAAATTGATACTTCAGTTAAATTATCTCGGGAGCAATTTGTTTTAATGGAGGAGCATTCTAGGCGGCCTCTACTGAACTATCGTTTACTTCCATGTGGGGAAAGATAACACGAAGGTGCCGGCTAGAGACTGAAGTATTCTAGATATACCTAGTTTTTCACTGAAAGCTTTTATGCTTTAGTCTAGATTTTCTTCGGGATACTACCGCGTATACCAGTAACAGTCCTTATATTTTAACAGTATTTTATTTGTAGGTATGTTCTGAGAACACAGTTACTGAATTTTGTCCCCCGAGGGATAATTAATAAATTAAGATAAATTTTATAAGCCCCACAGAAACGAAACTATTTATATGAGAAACATGTATAGAAGTCTTTTTATAGGATGGCCTAGATGTTACGATCTGTATGAGCTGGCTTAAAAATCAACCGCCGGTTGATTTATAAGCATGCTCATTTGATTTGCGGGCGGAAGGGGTATCTTTTGAACACGTGTGAATAGGCTTGTTTATGAGCATGCTAAAATCATTCGCGGCTAGTATCGATTATCAATGCGATTTTCTCAGTCTGCGACAGATTAAATATACATGGCGCGTTGGAGAGATGACAAAACATTACTTTTCGTGACTTATTATAGGAATCACGAATGTCTGTGCAGTACTCGGTCACCGCTATGTAAAAATAATATAGCAAGAAATAATGTTTATGATTCAAATTTTACAATAAAAATTATAAAAACTCGGGAACTGTTTTGATTTATTGGTTCACTTGAATTTCCTGTTTCAATTTGCAAAGTTTCCATTTTGAACAAGAGCGTCTCTGTTCTATGACAAGAGCATGCCACTAATAAGCATGTGTGTTTGATCGTTAGCTTTGAGCACACTCATTCATGAACGTGCTTAAATTAAGTACGCTAATAACGAGCAAGTGTGTACAGTTGTTAGAGCTTGCTGGTTTTGAGCAAGCTCAAAAATAAACATTTAAAATGTAATTTTTAATTGAAAAATACACACAATGGTTTCGACTATATTTAATTAACTGGGACCACATTACTGTGTCAGAAATCGTCAAACATACAATAGTAACCATATCTCTTTCCAGCGTAATTTAATATATTTTATCTTAGGGGTATTATCATTATTGACGCAGATTAAATAAACCTTTTCGATAAGCAGTAATATATAGCCATGATAAAACATACGATAATAAAAATATGAAAATATTTGCCACCAGGAATTATATTTTTGGAGTGGAATTAATAATCTTCAATGCGTATAAAAGTTTTATTACAGCCAGGAAATGCAGCCATTGCTTAACCCTCATGTTACTGCCCGGGTACCCGGGTACCCATTTTCAGTTTAAATAATTTTGTTCATAAACGCCACCATTCATTTGGATCTTCACTATTTAAATTATTTGAAAGGGGGGGAAATAAAGGGAAGACGGACATTACTATGAGAAGTGGCGACCTTTTAAGAAGCTATTTGACCACTGTCTAAATATCAATATGTGAGATACAAAACAAAAATAATGTATGTGGGAACGTCCATCCAGATTGAGTACCCGGGTACCTCGGGTAGCCACTAGTGTGAGAAATTCCGGGTAGTAAGTAACATAATGATTATAAAATAAATTTTCTAAGGTTTAATTTTTTTTATTTCTTGCAAACATTTTTTTTTCAGTGAAATATAGTGAATTATAAGGTAATATAATATAACTTTATGCAAATTTCAAACGAAGCCAAGTCCCTACTTGTTTTGCCTAGTTACCTGTTATTTATTTTATTTTATACACGAGTTATTTTATTAGACACACGGTGTTGACCTTGGAACCCGTGCATTTGCCATAAAACTTGTTCCTAAATTGTATTTATTGATTTGTGACTGTGTTTATTTTGTTCTAAAAATTATTTTATTATTAAGACATTATTTATTATTTATGAATTTATCATTTATCACAAAATATTTATATTTTGTACTCTAATGTTACTCTAGGACCATTTATTAGGGTCATTAATGAACTGTTGACGGTCTGTTTGTTAAAAAATAAAATAAAATAACAAATAAATTTAATGTTATATTATTTATATAATATTGTTCTATTTTAAGTACCGAGTATCCGGTAACATAAAGTTTAACAGATATTTATAAAAAACTAATGATATACAGGGTGTCCCGTATCTCGACGTCAAGCCGAAATCCGTTGATACGCCAAGTCATAATAGTTATCAGAAGAATATTTAAAAAAATAAAAAATCAGTCATTTAAAACTGGGCAAAGTATTGATTTTGAATACTTGGTTTGGTCAAAAAGTGACATTTTATTCCAAGCTGGAGCAGTTAGCTTTGAATTTTGGACAAAAGTTTTTAGAAGCATTATTTAGAATTACATAATAATAAAAAAAATTAAGAAAAATAAAGATTTGTAGCAACAGGAGTGAAAAGACCGTCACAGGGTGTAGATTTTTTAGATTTTTTAAAATATTTTTTGATAACTATTTTGACTTGGCCTATCACCAGATTTCGGCTTGACGTCGAGATACGGGACACCCTTATAAAAATTATAAGTATGATATGTCATTAAAAGTCTATTCAAGTCTTTCAGTATTAATGCGACCGCCTTTGCAAGAATTTTATTAGAATAAATTTAAATATATTTTTATATAGATATTCAATAAACAGTTTTTTTTTTTTAATTTAAAGGTACTTATTAAACTAAACATGTAGCTGTGTATGAAGAAATGTAAGCCTTTGGAATGAAATTGTAATAAAATTCTTAAAATATCACGCCCAGCGCGCGAAATAAATTAACAGATTCTTTAGCATACATAACACGAGATAATTGCATACCTTGGACGTATTCTTCATAGAAATTCTGCATTCTGCTGCATTTGTGCTACATTTCCAAGTTATTCACGAAGGAGAAGTGCAGAAATGAAAGTGTACAAGCCGAAGAAGAATTTATAGGCAGAGAAATATTTCTCAACAGACAGGTGTCAAAACATGTAGGAAAGCTTTTTCGGCAGACGACAGGGCAATATTTGGCTTACAATTCGAAAGACTCTAAACCACTTATTCAACCTATTGGCGAGCGCGCCAAAGATGAGAGATTATATTCATGTGTTCTTGAATATAATATATATATGTTGTATCAAATGTGTCCAAAAATAAAAATGAATCAAACGGTTAATTCTGGCGTCCATCTAGCGGCAGGAACACAAAGTAATTTGTGCCTACCGTACCAGAAAAGGTGGATTTCTTTAAAAATGTATAACAAATGTTGATCAATTAATAAATGAGACTTACAGATAAGGTCGATATATTCACGGAAATATACAAGGCCGCTATAGTGTCATTGGATAACGCGCCTGCCCCGGAAAAGAGGAGATCCGTGGTTCGAATCCCGGCAGCAGCCATATTTGATTTTTCCTTATGTCTTTATAATTGATTAATTAATTTTATTATATTCATTTTCATTTTTAACACTACAGCGGACTACAAGGATCGATTTCTGTTAAGAAAAACATAACAAAACACTCGAACAATACAACTATCAACATGATATTTTCTTAACACTTGAACTAAAATAAAACCAAAGACAAAACGAAATGTAATCGGGAATATGTGTATAGGTAATAAGTTTTAAAGTCTTGTAGCGCATTATTGTTTCAGAGGGGTTAGGACTTGGGTTAAGGTACAGATACACATGCTTCTTTACTGGCATGCTAATGAGCATGCCATTAATAAGCATGCCCTAACAACTGTACACACTTGCTCATTACTGGCATGCTTATTAGTGGCATGCTCATAAATAAGCATGTCCAAAGCTAACAATCAAACACACATGCTTATTAGTGGCATGCTCTTGTCATAGAATAGAGACGCTCTTGTTCAAAATGGAAACTTTGCAAACTGAAATAGAAAATTCAAGTGAACCAATAAATCAAAAAAGTTCCCGAGTTTTCAACCGCACATTTTCATTTTAGTTTATATAATTTTTATTGTAAGATTTGAATCATTCATGCCTAATGTTTTATCATCTCCCCAACGCGCCATATTTGTTTCATCTGTCGCGGACTGAGAAGATCGCATTGATAATACTAGCCGCGAAGCCCGCGAATGACATAAGCATGCTCATAAATAAGCAAGTCTGTTCACACATGCTCCAAAGATACCCCTTCTCTATGGTGAATGACAGTGGCATGCTTATAAATCAACCGGCGGTTGATTTTTGAGCATGCCACTAGGTGGCATGCTCATTTCTAGCAATGTGCGTACACACATGCCACTAATAAGCATGCCACTGTCAAAGTCGATACTGCGCATGCTCACGTGCCACTAAAGAAGCATGTGTATCAGACGCTTTAGATTGTTCCAAAGTAAAAGGTTTTTCTAAACAGGTCACGGGGTTCAATTACTGTTATTAAATTTATCACAAAAACATACCTGATTTAGAAACAAATGTTTTTTGTAAAATTGGGAGCAGTTTGAAAAAAAAAATCCTTTAAATTCTTCTTATATACGATTATTAAAAAATAACATATCGCATTAAAAATCCGTATGCTACATTATAGATATCAAATATCTGTAATGTAATATATATACTTCTTTAATATAAGAACACGGCCTTATTTTCTGTCTTTTCTGTAGGAGCTCCACGGAGAATGGACATGACGCGGCCATTTTTTAAAAATTCTCTAATAAAATAATAGTTTAATTTGTTCGTTAATAAGTTCTATAAAAGATATTTAATCACCTACTTGCAAAAAATCACCCAATTTCTTTAATCTACGGCTCCCAGGCTAGTGTAATCGCTTTTAAAAAATCATAGATACACTGTGACCTCACCTGGAATCGAATTTATAACCTATAATTTCAATGTACCACATCACACCATAACAACAATTCAGCACTTACCAGATGGTAAAGCTTGCAGAATATACGCACACGTCTACTATTACCGAAAATAACATTATTTCAGTAATAAACTAAGTTTTTACGCAAATAATTGCATTTTCATCGACCTATGTTTTATTTCGCGTAAAAACGCCCGCAGCTGTCATGGCGTCTAAGTAAACGTCGCATTGTGTATATGACAACCACATTACAACAATTCAGACACGGTGAGGGTTACTTAGGCATGGCGTCATTCGCTCTGACCGGCGTTTCAGTTAAAATAGCGGATTGCACAATTTTAAACTTTTATATTGTTAAAAATCTTATTAATCTCAATGTGTATATTAAAACTCGATCATTTTTTATAATCCTTTCAAAATAGTTTCTTCTCTAAAATCACTTATTCTTTAATTCTTTAATACTGTCACCATGCCTATGAGTCCTTTTGAAGTGAACTCCTAATATGTACATCACTAAAATATGGACTCTTTCAACAGCTCTGATTGATTCTTTCACAAAATGGTTGTAGAGTAAATTAATTAGTTATCTGATGAATGAATTTGTATCTGCGGTATTGTAGCACCGAGCTATATTATTCACGAGAGGCGTCAAATGTTGGCAACAAATGGAAAAGTTTAATTACAAAGTTGACGCATGCGTCTGAATCTCAATGCTGTCCTGAAACTTGGGTCAGGGGCGATCGTGAGTCGCATCGTGATTAGCATCACCAGTGTCATGTCGGCCAGGATCATAATTGGTCAGACCGCCGTAAAACTCTTCGCGCGCCAGCTCCATCAATAGTGAAATTGGTGTTTGATAATAAAGGTCGATAAATATAGAATTCATACTTTTTCATGTAATTAATTCCTCATACATTGTGTACGGAGAAAATAGGTGTGCAATAGCGTTCGTGCTTGTAATCAATTTAAGGTACTGGCTTAAATATATCAAAATGTCTAATCATTTATCATTATCCATTTTTTAACTTTCGTTGGGTTCAACAGCTTTTCAAATTGTGTCAAAAATATGTTAGGCGCAGATAATATTTTTCTTTGAACTTGGTCGCGTCCTAAGTTGTGTTAAATTCGTTTAACAATGAAGTCTAAAAGAAACCATTCAAGAATTCTATGCTTTCTTCTATCTGTATATAATCCATCCTATTCATAGGATTACATTATCGTTACGATAGAGGAGGGTAAAGAAATGTGTAATGCTTATTGAATAAAATTTATATTAATCATATTACACGTTAAGCAATTTAGTGTATTAAGTCAAAAAATATCATTTTTACTAAATTAATAATGCAGTTTTATTCAGCATTTTTCAGTTTGCTTATTCCTTTAACGAAGTCAAATAAAATGTGAAATGCGTCGTAATTGAAAACCATAAATTTGAATATTTTAATGCATTACAGCATTAATCTAAAATGTGCTAATATATTTAATTTTATGTATTAAGAGAACAACGATGAGAAATAATGCAAAAAAAAACATATATTTAACATTTTTTGCGTACATAACTTCAAAAGCTGATATCTCGAAACTGTGCTTTTTGCCTTAATATAGGTACTAAAGTACCCATGATTCTGTTAATATTAGGAAATATAAATTCTTATATTATCTACTCAAAGAAAAAATAATAAAAGTACATCTATATAAAATAGATGGAACGTAGGTACTTATTATTATATACGCGTAAATTTTCTGTGAGAAATGTCAGAGTTTCTATCATTTAACGTAAATATTGACATTAATTATATATTATGAAAAAAATAAAAGATGTAGATATATGAGACGAACTAATTTCTAACAACTTTATAAATAATATAAAATTTTCAAACAAAGCAATCATTTTGTGGCTTGACAGTTATGTAACATGTTATGTTATTACATAATTATTACTTTTTAAATTGTTAAATTTAAAAAGTAATTATTGTAAGTATAGATGGTTAAAGCCAAATATATTTTTATGTAAAATAACTTATTTTATATAATTTTATTAACTTATATAAATTAATTAACTTATATAAATTAATATAATAACTTATTTTATATAATTTTATCACGTCAAAATTGACGATGTGTACAATGTTATATAATAGCAGTCAAGACATTATTGTTATGATGACGCAAGCCAATAAGAACAGATACAAATAAATCACTAAAAAATATATTATAATCGAAATGCCCAAGTCTAACTATATTTTTTGATGTGTGTAAAACATTGATATCGAGGATAGAAAGCCAAAGGACGTTACTGATTATTTCGAACTTTACAGGAGAGCAAAAGAAAATTCTGTCAATCTGATTTTGTCAATGTTTAAATATTAAACGATATCCATATTTGTTAATCTAAATCACATATGGAAATCGTTTAATAATAAAATAAACATTGACAAAAAAAAACAGAACTTTCTATTGCTCTCCTGTAATGTTTGAAATAATCACTAACGCCCTTTTGGATTTCTACCCTCGATATATATTTTTCTAATAAAAAAATCTTATAATCGTAAAAAATCCTTAAACTAACAATTTTTCATAATCCACTTTGGGTAATTAATCGCCGAACGGTCAATTTTCGAAACCACTGTGTTTGTCAGGACAGACGCACACTACCTGATCATATTCCTCTTCTTCTTCGCATTCACTGTCTCAACTCATTGCCTAGGCAGCCTGTTGGGTCGTCTCTTCTCGTTCTCAGGCTGTATTTTCTTCGGTTCTGGGTGTCTCTTTCATCCAGGCCGTTTCTCTGTAGAATTTAGGAGCACAGGAGTTCTTTGGTCTATCGCTGTAAAATAAAAAATGCAAAGAAATATATTCTCATAGGCAAGAAATTAATCTTTCTAATATAACTTTGGTTAAATTAATCAAAGTAATTTTTTTTAGACTATAATAGTTAATAAATTAAAAATTGTGTTCAATTACGAAGTTAACACTTTAAACAAAAAATATGTAATTTATTTGTTATCAAGATATCAGTTGATCTGCGTTATCAATTTTGCTGAAACAGTATATAAAAAATCACTTTCGAAACGAATTTCAAACAATCAAATAGAATTTGTTTTAGCTAGAGGCAAGTACGCGCTGTCACTGTAGAATTTATGGTGATACCAGTGGCGTAGCAACTCATTTATGGATCCCCAGGCAATTACGCATTCCGAACCCATATCTAACACTTTTTTTAATTGAAAATAATTTCTAGGAAGTAATTATAATTTGTCTATTTAAATTTTCACATTTGAAATGTTTATATTTGCATATATCATTAAAATATAATTATTTAAAAAAAACATGCAAAATATCATTAGGTGTGTCCTAAAACTAATTAGACGTTTCAATGTTACAAGTAAGTAACTTTCATGATACTCCAACCATTTTACAGAAGATACTTTAGATATTTTGAAAAAATGCTAACTTTGATGTCGCTTATCTCCGTAACTGTCGACATTTCACCCAAAGTGTAAATAGTATTTTCTATTCTCGTAGCTAGTAACAAAGCTTTTGTTACTAGCTGCAAATAAGATAACGCCAGTTGTAACACGTGAGGAGATTGCGCTCTATCCGCTATTTATTTAATTATTTGTGTATTTAATTAATTAGTTCTGGGGATGGATACCAAGTATCGATGTCTGAATAGCATTCAAAATAAAAATAATATGATGATAACATCATCACTCTTGGCACTACAATCCTTGGTGGGTCTTGGCCTCCTCAATAATCTTCCTCTACTCATCTCGGTCTAGTGCCAGCTCTCTCCAGTTCCGAAGCTCTAAGGCAGAGATGTCTTTGAGGAAGTCACTCCATCTTAATTTTGGCCTTCCTAATGACGTCCACACGAGAGAGTTGGAATTTGTTGGGTGCATCGTACGGCCAATGATGATAACAAACATGTTAACTCCTGTGTCTCGGTGATGTAACGTAGGTCTACCTGTCATAGAAAATATGAAATATCTACCTTATTTACGAAAACTAAAACGTCATATTTATTGTAATCATCGAATAGACAATATACACACCAAAATGACTAAATTAAAGTGTAAACTAAAAAAAAATAAAGGATTGTACGGATTTTTTAATTAAAATATATTTATTCATTACTCTCGTATTTTCAGCCAGTGTGTAAAAGAGAGAAGAATATTGCACATCGCAGTTAAATCGAGCAAGAAAGAACACGACAATACCACACATTTCATGTAGGTTGCTTGGGTTTCGGCGAAAGCGAAAACAATATAGAAAGAGTACGGTAGAGTCGGGTAACATGTGTTACCCGACTCATGTTACCCGACTGACTGACTGACTGACGCGAGCTGGCGACCGCGTCGTTAAATTCAGTTGCTAATGATATGTCAGCGGAAGCGCGCGCAAATTCGATATGCAATGATTTTATAATAATTTATTAAAATAATGCAAATATGTATATTTACCTTACATAATTATATAGAGGGACCTTTAAAATGTCTTTTTTGTATCGTACATATGTTTATTTTATCACATATTAATCAGGTAACGCTGTGTGACACCACCGTCCCCGAAGGTATTTTTTAGCACAGTCTTATCCTATAAATCGCTATGACAGGTAGACGTTGAGCACGTCCAAGAGTAAATGATGTCCCATTGCAGAAGCTGGTGTACCCGGAGCGGCTGGAGCTGGCCGCCCTCGTGCGGGGGCCGCGGGCCGCGGGGGCCGAGGGGGGCTGGCGCGCCGCCCCCGCGCAGGACGCCTGGGGCCGCCCCCCGCGCCGCGCCTGGGACGACCGCGCCACCGCCGCCAGGAGCTCCTGGTCAGTCTCGCTGCACGCTTACTGCTCACTGCTTACTGCTTACTGCTCACTGCTTACCGTCCCGTCTTCCCCCCTGCCTCTGCGCTGTCAATCTCGACTTAGGTACAACCAATATACAGGGTTATTTGGAAAACATTAACAACCTCGCGGGGCTATATTCCTACCTTGATTATGAGTCGAAAATGTTCGAGCTATCATGACCAAATATCAATAGTTATGGAGATATGCGACATCAAAGATTGCAATTTTTTTTCAATATTTCTGACTTATTTTTTGTACAACGTTGGACTATCATTACAGTAACTCATATCGAATATGAAAAATTCATTCCCTTTAATAAAAGTCAAATAAAAAAATATAAACCTTCGTATTCCAATTGGAAAACATTCCAAATGGAATTTTTCAGGGTTTTTATCATTTCATTTAACTTGTAGTGAAACGAATGAATTTTTGTAATTGTTATAAGATACTGTAATAAAAATCGTACGTTTTAGAAAAAATAAGTAAGAAATATTGAAAAAAAAAATGCAAACTTTGATGCCGCATATCACCGTAACTATTGATATTAGGTAATGACAGCTTGAATATTTACGACTCATAATCAAGGCAGGAATATAGTCCTACGAGGTTATTAATGTTTTCCAAATCACCTGTATAGGCATGAGCTAAGGGCAATTTCTAGGTACGGTTCCACGGCTGGTAAATTTAGAAACAACTATGAAAAGGTCAAACTAAATACGCTTAAAGAGTTTATTATCGTAGTAAGTAAGTCACGCTTTGTTACAAAAATGTGTTTTTACTTGAAGAGAAATAGAATTTAAAAAAATTATATACAGATTGTCCCGTATCTCGACGTCAAGCCGAAATCGGGTGATACGGCAAGTTATAATAGTTATCAGAAAAAATATTTAAAAATATCTAAGTCATGTGTTTTAAAAATTACAAGCATTTAAAAAAATCAAAAGCATCTACACCTGTGACGGTCGTTTCACTCCTGTTACTACAAATCTTTATTTTTCTTCATTTTTTTATTATTATATAATCCTGAATAATGCTTCTGTAAACTTTTGTCCAAAATTTATAGCCAACTACTCCATCTTGGAAGAAAATGTCACTTTTTGACCAAACCAAGTATTACAAATCTTTGCTTGCAAAATCAAATACTTTGCCCAGTTTTAACCGACATTTTTTATTTTTTTAAATATTTTTCTGATAACTATTATGACTTGGCCTGTCACCCGATTTCGACTTGACATCGAGATACGGGACACCCTGTATAAAAAAATATTTTTTGTTTACTAGAGGATTTTTTTCACTATGCGTCTATAGATCCACATCTCAAAATCCTTGACTCTGCGGATTAATAGTTCTTGGTTAAGTGTCCAATTTATAAAATCCCACAAAATCTCTTTGGACACGATTGATATAGCTTCCAGTATTTAAATAAACGTTCATCTTTGACTATAGATTAACATTGATATAAATACAGTTGTTAAGTTAAATTGTTAGTTTAATACAATACATAACAATAATAAGGTTAAACGCGTCTCAAATTAATTACGATTATTTTAATTATTCAATAATCTAAACAATGATATACTAAACTATACTATATATACTAAACTAAATAAAGTTATCAATCACCCGATGATGAAAGGGACTAAAAAAAAATAACTCAACAGTGCATACAGTGCTTATTTTATTGAATAATTAAAATAGAGATGCGTCTTTTCATACATGTGATTTAAAAAGAAAAAAGAAGTAACCACCAAAGGATGAATAGCAATCAGAAAAAAACCGCAAGTTTGACTAGTGACTTTTGCGACGTTTAGTCTCGGATACCCACTGCACATGCGCGTCTTGCATTACGCTGGAGAAAATAGCGAAAAATTCCGGGAAAACAAACGAAGCACACAATAAAATATTTAACCATCCAAATTCGAATATTTATTTATTTATTTATTTAATGTTTATGGAAGACCAACAGCACAAAAAAAAGCATAGAAAACATTGATACAATATAGGTGGCCAATTACAGGTCTCCACATTTAGAAATATGTCAGTAATGATAAATATTTATGAATGACTAAGGCATATTAAAAATTATATAGAAAGAAAGAATAAAAAATTTAAACAAAAGAAAAAGGAAAAGAAACTAAATTATTACGTGGAAAAAAATTCAGCACTCAAAATTTTTCTTAATCTTGTGTGGCTGCACTCGAACAGATCAATATGCAATAATCTTATCGGTTTATTGAATGCATCGCATACCCTCAAGAAATATGAATTACGACGATAGTTGGTTGAGGTAAAATCAATGTGAAAGACTGGGTTGTGTCTACGAGATCTACAGGGAACATGGAATTTTAGTCTATTTAATAGTTCAGGACAGTCGACGTTGCCTGATACAATTTTTAGTAGGTACATCAAATCACCTATTTCGTGACGTTTGTATAACGGTAGGATGTGATATTTTTTGCATGAACTGTCATAATCGTCAGAAACGCAATTGAATTTAAAGTTGAGAAAGCGAATAATTTTTTTTTGAATTTGTTCCAAGCGACTTACATAGATCATATACTGGGGGTTCCATACTTGCGTTGCATACTCGAGTTTGCTTCTGACAAAAGTGCAGTAAAGTACTTTCAATGTCTTTACACACTTAAAATCTTTAGACATTCTCATGATAATATCGTCACATAATAAATTAAAAATATTATCATGTATTACATTAAAAACCGAAAAATAATTTCCGAAATTACTGGTACTTATAAATTTAATATTATCATTAATATTTTTGATATTGAAAGCATTAACTTTGTGGTCAGACATTTTAACAAAATGTTATTTATGTTAATATATAACTGCCAAAACTGTGTAGTGATATTTACATGCTAGTGTAGTGGTTGTCCTGACGAAGAGACGGGTTACGTCCGGTTGACAAAATTAATTTTTAGTGGTTATACAGGGTTATTTGTAAAACATTAATAACCTCGCAGGACTATTGATATTAGGTCATGATAGGTTGAACATTTTCGACTCATAATCAAAGCAGGAATATAGCCCTGCGGGGTTATTAATGTTTTACAAATAACCCTGTAGGCTACCATAAATAACATTTTGTTCTTAGAAATGTAGGGGCGGGGAGGGGCATAGTGGGGTACTTAAGACTCAAACATACCTACAAGATAAAATATTATAATTAAACAACAAGTTTTGACTCAATATCATGGTTTAATGCATTGCGAAAGACTATGGATATGTTTTTCATGATTCCGATAAAATATCTACGATACGTGAATACATAAATGTATTGTTACTTTAACAACAAAACATAAACTGACAAAATCGTACCTTTTTCACAGACAATCTTGTACTGTTAATAATGAAATCCAGAAGGTACTGCTTCATAACGAAAAATTAACCACCACAATATATAACCGAGTTCGATAAATAATTGCTTTTTAATTTCACGTATTTTTTAAACGAAAACAGTGTTTTTTAGTCTTTTTTTTATATAGCATAAACGGCTGTCGAAATGGCATGGATCGCACGTGAAGTTCACGTGCCGACTGACGGCCAATTAAAGCGAGCTCTTTGAAACATTGCACGGCGTTTCGTTCGAGCTGTCGTAGGGATTCCCCGCTATGCCCCGCTACCCCACTATGCCCCCCCCACTTCTCTATTTACCGGTGATCCAGTAATAGAATTTACCCATATTTTATTTATTTTTATTTTTTAATTTAAAGACTATCGACAGGTCAGAATGACCCTAATGGATAGTCATTTAGGACAAGGTGATTAGTACAGTTACAATTTACCATAATACATTAAAATAAAACATTAATACATTATACAATAAAAGTATACTACAGTAAGTGATTACAAGATGAACGAAGTTCACATTCTCCGCACGACATAATAGGCATGTAGGCTCCCAGGTCAACTAAGTCAGAAAATGTGTACCCGCGCTTTGTGGCAATAAAATTTTTGTTTAGGCTGATTTCCGAAGAATCCGTCTTAGGGCCGGTTGTTTCAAGTTGTATTAAAGTAAGCGTTCTTTTAAAGCATAGATTTTTACGTTCTCCACCAATCTTGAACGAACTTGAAACAACCGGGCCTTACACGCTCAAACCAATTTCGGTCAGGAGCGATATAATTTCTCTCTTAAACTGAGGTTGTGTCATGTGAAATATGTCGATGTTGGGGTTACATGACGTGACCTATATCTATATATAGCCTAGTGGTTCTTTGACAGTAAAACAAATTAGATGCGTCTGCCTCTGTGCAGGATGGAGATGGCCGCAGAGTTCCGCAAGAAGAACGAGGCGAAGCTGGCGTCCCTGCGCCAGGCCGGGGGGCCCGCGTCAGGCCCGCTCCCCGAGGGCAGCGCGCCCTCCCTGGACGCCGGACAGGAGTCGCAGCTGTGAGTAGTGACGCAGACCCTGAAGACGGAAATGAACGAGTCACCGAAACTGTCGAGTGACGTGCAACATCTAAAAATGTATTCTTAGGAAGAATTTAAAAAAAAAAATTAAGAGATTAAAATAACAACGTAGTTTTCTTCTCACTATAACACTTTAAATAAAAAAGTTTTAATTACAACGTTTTCGACGCTTACTGCGTCACCTTCAGTGATAATTTTTAATTTTCTTCTTCTTCATTATAATAATAATAATAAAAATAAATAAATAAATCTTCGTCTTCTTAATACTACAATCATTTTCTTCTTACTATTTAAACTTCTCTTTTTATTTTATACAAATCTATATGATGTACTTGAATTTTAACAGCAAT
Source organism: Agrypnia vestita (assembly GCA_016648135.1). NCBI lineage: Eukaryota > Metazoa > Arthropoda > Insecta > Trichoptera > Phryganeidae > Agrypnia > Agrypnia vestita. The sequence goes on along the minus strand of JADDOH010000267.1, from coordinate 50,597 downwards.
CTAAATTTAAACAATTGTATTATATGTACTTGTACTTTTTAACTGTATATCTGTCTTATGTTATTTTTTAAAATTTATATTCTCTATATTTGTAAAAGCCCATAAGGGCGTTAAATAAATAAATAAATAATAATTGTAATAAATTAAACTTCAACATAAACTCGGAGACGGCTGACCGTGCAAGATCAGAAGGTAATCGATTCATCCATGGAAACGTAGAGGTGCTACTCCATATATGCAGAAAAGGAAGAAAACTAGACATTTTAGAAATCAATTTTAACAATAGTATTACACTCAACATTCAAACAACCTGTATTACACCCCCCCTCTTGTCCATATTAGCCCCACCCCGCAAACCTACCCCTTCCCGCCACTCCACTCCCAAACCAGACCCGACAAGTAGCCATTATTCTTATTTAGTTTAGTTTATTACTGAAGAAGGCGCAGTAAGCGTCGAAAACGTTACAATTAAAACTTTTTTAATTAGTGAGAAGAAAACAACGTTGTTATTTTTCCTTGAAACGCGGTTAAGAACAATACAGAGTTGAGCGCGAAGCGGGCCACCGTTCGCTGTCATTTTGCACGCGGAACAGAATGACCAACTATGCATCCCGAAATTTACCGACAAATTTTCGAGAGACGAGAGAAATGCTTCATCCGTGTACAGACTAGGATTGCAAGGGCGCTCAAAAGCAAACACGTGTGTTTAGAATCTTCAAATTTTGCAACTTTTTTTCAATATTTCTAACTTATTTATTGTAAAACGTTGGACTATTACTACAGTAACTTATATGAAATATTAAAATTTTAAAAGTCAAATAAAATCATTAAAACCTTGCATAAATGTGAGAAATATTTTTTGTAAGGATTTTTGTCATTTTCGGAAAAATAACGCCGGCCGCACACTGGATGCGTTTTCGTACGAAATTGAAAGTACGTATACGTACGAATACGCAAGTACATTCCTGACCATCGAAGTAGTACTGAACATCGCACACTGTACACTGTTTAGTAGTGCGTGTACGCACGTATAGATGCGACGTCCGACACGATCCGGATTTGTTCGGAAATTTTTGCGATTTCGTACGATGGATATTGAAAATTTTGTCAATTCGACACATGACCACAAATGTTTGTGGGACCAAAGTGATTCAACTACGTGACCATCAGCGCAAATCATGGCGGAGAATCTCTAAAGAACTAAAAAATACCTGCAAGTTAAATAATTTGGTTTAATGAAGGTGAGGTATAATTATGTACTTCGAACAAAAAAACTTTTTAATATTTCTCCGATGTTATGAGCTCTCGTTGCACTTCGATTCTCCCCAGCATTTGTGAATCTATTAGATAGATAGTCATGAAATTTGTCATTATTTAAGTCTGCCATAATAGAGTTTTCCAGAAGATACAGATTATTCATTTGGCACAAACGTTATTGGAGAAATGCGAAAAGTAACTGATCGTGACCAACGCAAGACGCAATCAATGTTCGCGCTCCGTACGTACGAAAATAGTCGTACGAATACGTACGTAATAATTCGTATCCAAAGTGCGGCCGGCCTAATTGTTTCTACTTAAACACCTCAAGTGTTTCTTAACTCTGACATCAAAATTTCTACATGTTATTCCTATATAAAAATATTCACAATCATTACCAATCAATTTATAAACACCTGATATTTTAATGAATCATTCTTATTTTTATAATTACGAAATATGAATTAAAAAAAGACATATTAATGATTTTTTTTAAAATTTATTATGTTGATGTTTTAATCGAAGTTTTAACGAAGTTTAGTTATCTTTGAATATAACTTTTCACACATACACGCTCCATTATTTTAGTGGTCCTAGGAGTGCGTGCGAACCCTTAGAGTGTGTTCACTAGCGAAGGGAAAAACTACATTTCAAAATGAAGACTACAACGCACTCACGTTCACCAGTTTGAAGACTACAAAGTGTACACTACATTTGTAGTAAAAAATACACGAAGTGAACTAATTGTAGTACTAATGAAGTGAACTACTGCACTATTACAAAATTGTAGTACTAATGAAGTGAACTAATTGTAGTACTACAAAGTTGTATGACCTATAAGAAGTGCTTCTTGAAAAGTGTGTTACTAGAAATTTTTCAAAACCATGGGGGGGGGAGGGTTTCAATTTCCGGTGATTTTTTCATTTAGTCCCAAAATTTTTCAAACCATAGGGGGGATTGTTTCGATTTCCAAAAATTTCTTCATTTATCTACATCGACTTCTCACAAATTTAACTAAAAAAATGTACTATTTGAAGTATGTACTCGTACTTTCAATAACTTTGAAGTGTGTGTGTACTTTGTAGTGTTCGCTTTAAAATGAAGTGTACTATTTGAAGTATGTACTTTCAATAACTTTGAAGTTTGTGTAGTTTGTGTTGTGTACTACACTCCAAAAGGTGTGAAGTGTACTCTCAATGTAATGTAGTACTACATTGTAGTACCTACAGAGCGGACCCATCACCAGACTGTTCACGGATGAAATGTAGCTTTATAAAATTGGACAAATATCGTCTCACTGCACGCGTCATTAAATCGACTTAGGAACGGTATATCGATTTTTTAACATTATTTTCTCAATTATTCGTCACGGGAAGTAATGTCTAATCTGCGGGGTTTCAGGTTACGTGTCATTTGTACGGAATGCAACTGCTTCGAATCCCAGGGTATGCCTTTAGTGAGCAGGTAATACGTTTATACTGAACCGTTCTATTTTTCTGAGAGTACGTTTATTTATGTGTTTTCTATTAGCGTTGTATTTCCTTTATTGCTTTTAGAGTTGTTTTACGAATTTGAGGTTTTTTCGGTTGGTGCTTTGGACTGCAGGCTACATAATCTATCTTTCTACCCTTTTGGTTTCATTTCATGCTTTGTGGTTTTCGTTGATTGAAGAAATGAAATGCACTAGTTTGATTGAGAACTTCCACTTAAAAGAATGGTATTAAAAGTTAAATTATTGTTTTCCATGTCGTTATCCCCGTAACTCCAGCGTTGTTTATTTTAATGATGTGCGGTTCATTATTTTTCATTAATCATTTTATCATAAGTTAATGAATTAATATTGTAGTAGATTAATTTGTAATATTTCTGTAGACTTGTAATTAATCTTAATTTTTTAAAAATGACCGTAGTAGACATGATGGATTTTTAATGTTCGGCAGAATTTATACTAATAGGTATGTCAAGAAATTATATTTTTACATATGAACCACTGGGAAGGTTAAAAATCGATTAATTATAAAAAAACACAAGCTACTTTTACGAGAGTATATCATTAAACGATTTTTTAACTATTTTTTTAAACTGGACAATAATTGAACGTTTAATAGTAAAAGTACTTAAATGTGTATATTCATGTATTATTTACGTACAATCAATGTTAATAAATTTATTAGATGCTTGTCGTAAATACGAAGTATAATAGCGGAGCTAATCTACTATACTTTACAGGTAGATTTTTGCCTCAATTATGTATTTAAAATGTTAATAATTCTGTCTAACATCAAAGGAGATAAGCGACTTCAGTTTGTATATTTTTTCGATTTTTCTGACTTATTGTATGTAAATCGTTTGAATCATTTTTGAATTAAAGAATATTCGAAAAAAGTTAATTTAAATATAGTGAACCTAACTTAATCTAACCTAACTGTGTAGTATTGTGTTACATTCTGTATATACCTGTCAGATACAAACGATTTAAATAAAAATGTATTCGGACGTTCCAAAAATAATGGACTATTTTAATATTATATACATTATTTTAATTTGGTTTTTATAGAAATTATTTGTTCATTTATTTTTGTTCATCACTCACTAGTCTAATCTGCGGTCTATAGTCTATTTCTAAAATTATTTGTTGTGTGGGCATTTGATTTTCAAAACGTCAATCTTTCAAAAATGAGATTGAAAAAAAACCTTTAAAATTTTTTCAAAAGCGCGCAATTGCGTGATGGATACAAATAGTGGATCATTGGTTCAAAAAGTTAAAAAATAGAGACATTAGAATCAAAGTCCAGCTACTATTGAAAACGACAAATTGAAAGCTTTGTGGAAGAAAATAATTAATTAACAGCTAGCACTTATAGAGTAGATCCATAGAGCTTTATGACATAGATCCATAGAGCATTCACTTTTTCAAGCTCCTCGATAAATGTTTACTGCAAAACAATCAATAACAGCGGAGCAATAAAAAATACCTTAAAAAAATTCTTAGACAGTAAATCTTATGAGTTTTATTCTACTGGCAAAAATGTGCAGAATCAAAGGCTTCTCTTCTCTTATCTTGATTAACGATGTCTCTGGGACGAAACCCAGTGCTGAAAAATTTGGACCCACTCAAAATGTTCTGAAGTTAACCGTCTCTGGTCCAGAGAGGCTGCAGCCCGAGACCGCATGAGCGAGCTGCTGAGGCGCTTCGCGGAGCGCGCCGCCCGCTCGCGCACCAGGGTGGAGCTGCCCCTGACCCCGTCCAGCGACGGCAGCACGTCGCCATCTTTGATGAGGAGGTAACTGACATTTTCTTCATTCACCTTCACCTTACGACTTCCACAGTCCCACGGGCTCCTCTTGTCTCCGCATGGACCAAGAGACGTTTGCAGGGTTATTTGTAAAACATTAATAACCTCGCAGGACTATATTCCTGCCTTGATTGTTAGTCGAAAATGTTCAAGCTATCATGACCTAATACCAATAGTTATGGAGACATGCTACATCAAATTTTGGATTTTTTTTTTCAATATTTCTGACTTATTTTTTGTAAAACGTTGGACCATCATTGCAGTAACTTATATCAAATATGAAAAATTCATTTCCTTTAATACAAGTCAAATAAAATAATAAAAACATTCGAATTCCAATTGGAAAAAATTCTAATTGGAATTTTTTCAGGGTTTTTATCATTTTATTTAACTTGTAGTGAAACAAATGAATTTTTCGCAATCGATATAAGTTACTGAATTGATAGTCCAACATTTTACAAAAAATAAGTCAGAAATATTGAAAAAAAAATGCAAACTTTGATGTCGCATATCTCCATAACTATTGATATTAGGTCATGATAGCTTGGGCATTTTCGAATCATAATCAAGACAGGTATTTAGTCCTGCGAGGTTATTAATGTTTTCCAAATAACCCCGTATATGGTATTTATCCGTATTCTGAATCAACCAATATTGCTATTTTTGTATCTTGACAGTTATTGTTTAAAATTGTGACCGTTTATTTGACGCTTTATGTTTGACTGGTTTGAAATTAATGAATTCAATCAATTAGAAAGCTCATTATTCGTAATTGTGAATAAAATAACATTTTTTTACGTTATAGAGCTTTCAGATTGATTGAATTCATTAATTTCAAACATGCCAAACTTAAAACAACGAAATTGGTGGCAATACAATGTTATACATATCTGTCAAGATTGGGGGTAAAGATCTGACATCACAATATTGCTGTTTTCAGAGTAACACAGAATATCAACACAGAATATCAATATCAACAGAATATCGATAATTGATCTACTCAATGTGACATTTTTCAGAAAGGTTGATATTTAATATGTATTTAATTCTAATTACATGCGTTTTTGAAGTTATACTTATTTCGAACACCAATCATAAAGGTGCTCAATTCAAAAGCTGACGAATGATTGGTTATTGAATTGAAAATTAGATCTGTTTATTGAATTAGGATTTTAGCTGTTTAATCGAAATGCCAAAATATTCCATCTTGTACAGATTTCTCTAATTCATGTTATTATCGATGTTTGACTGCATACAGCTGAGTTTGAGAGAATGTCATCAGTTTGGAAATGTCTGCTGTAAATCTTGTAACCCATTATGGTTGTGGTAATGTATATTTTTATAGTTTTTAATATAATATTGTCTTAAAACGTGGTTTTTAAATGTACCAAAGAAGTTTAACTTCCAACACGTATACATATTGGAATATGTGTTTCTAACTTATCTGCATCGATACTCCAACTTTATATACGTATGTCTTCTCCAAATACAGAAAATTTAGTTGTAAATTGCGGGAAAACGTAAATTCGGGGTAAACAAAAAATGTAAAATCAGAGTTTCACTCAGCAATCATGATTATTAATGCGTAATTGATTGAATGTGGTACCATTTGAAGAATTGACTCTGAAGAAGACATCAAGCCGGAGGTTGTGGAGATGCAGCCGTCGCCCGAGCGCAGGAGGAAGCCCTGCCTGGACTGGTGGGACTACGAGAAGTGTCCGGTGGTCTTTGATCCCCACGGTGAGTTTACCTTCACGAACCTTTTCTATTTTGACATTTTTAACACGGATCATTGGGGCGCAATGATCTGATTAAGTGAATAGTATAAAAGCAAAGGGAATATTTTAATGTTTTGCATGCAGTCAGAAAGGATCACTAATTGAGAATGTTTTGATTTCGATATTTTATAGGAAATATAACTCTATCCCTTTCAAATCACTATTTAAAGCAAATACAGCAATATTCTCGTAGCGTAAAAAGCAAAGGCAGCAATGTCAATTTCAGCCAATCAACCTCTTAGGACGTGTCACTGATTTCACTGTCAAAATGGCCGCTTCATACTAAGGTGAGGGTTCACGTCGATTTTGACATAATAGCGTCATAGCTAGAAAAGTCAAAGATAGCAAAATCCAAATATGTAATTAGCAAAAGAGCAAAAAAATGTCCATTATTTGGTAGCGAACAAAGCATTAATTTCCTTATTTTAAAGTTAAATATTTATTTAAACAAATCTATATCTATACTAATACATACAGAGGTAAAGTTTATAAGTTTGTAAGTTTGGATGTAGGAGGTAATCTCCGAAACTACTCATCCGATTTCAAAAGTTCCTTCACCAATATTTAGTATGGACCTTCAGGGTGGACATAGGTTATAAATAATATAATCCCATTAAAATAAAAAGGCTTTTCGTGGTGAGCTATTTTAAAACTAAAGTCGACGAAAAAATGTTCGAGCGATGCGTTTTTTACGAACGCTGCCTTAACGGTAAGAGATATTTAAATACTTTCTCTAGAGGTGTTGTAGAACTCAAAAAGTTATATAAATAACTAACCCATAAAAACCAAATTTTTATTATGCTCCCTTTCTCATTTGTATTTTTTCCTCTTGCTTTAAGTTTATGTGGAAAATCTATTCCATGTATATTATTATCCTTAAAACTTATAGAATATTGAAAACGTAATAATTGGCATAGGGGGGCACGGCGTCGGCGAAACCGTCGGATCGGACCCGTGGCTCGAGTCAGACTAGTTGAACCAGGTTTTGCGCCTTCTCCACGCGTCGGGCTCCTTTCTCATTAATTTGTAAGGTTTCCAATATGAAAAAATTCAAAATTATACTAAAATAAAATAAAAATTAACGAAAATTTGTTGGATCATTCTTATCGTCGCCACGAGTCTGCCCGCAAAGTTTCAGCTCGATTGAATCACGGGAAAAGGATTAAAAATCGATCCCAAGGTTTTTCGGCAGACAAGCAGACAGGCAGACGCTACGAGTTAAAATAAAGGGAGTAAAAAGTAAAAAGTTAACCGCGCGAGTAAGCTAGTGGTTTATTAAAGGAAAAATGAGGTGGCAATAGGCATGATGACAGTTTTAAAGAATTAAAGAATAAGTGATTTTAGAGAAAAAAAAATTAACTGAAACACCGGTCAGAGCGAATGACGCCACGCCTAAGTAACCATCACCGTGTCTGAACTGTTGTAATGTGGTTGTCATAGACACAATGCAACGTTTACTTAGGATTGACGTCACGTAGACGCCGTTACAGTTGCGGGCGATTTGGGCGAAATAAAACAAAATCTATAAATTGGGAAGACTTCGGTGGCTGGGTCATGTGGAGAGAATGTCCGAGCATCAAGCACCACGTCCCTGCTGAACTCAAGGCCAATAGGGCGAAGAAGCTTAGGAAAACCAAAATTAAGATGGAGTGACAACGTCCTCAAAGATATCTCTGCCTTAGAGCTTCGAAACTCGAGAGAGCTGGCACTAGACCGAGATGAGTGGAGGAAAATTATTGAGGAGGCCAAGACCCACCAGGGGTTGTAGTGCCAAGTATGATGATGAGATGAAAATGCAATTATTTGCGTAAAAACTTAGTTTATTACTGAAATATGTATATTCGGTAGTAGTAAACGTGTACCTACATTATAGAAGATTATTTTAAAATCTGTCATCATGCCTATTGTTTTAAAAAACTTATTTCCAATAAGATATAGGTTTCGTGGATTCCAGAGACATTTCATTGAGTAGAGCTTGACTAACGTAAATTGGCGTGCGGCGACTTTAGAACTAGAACCCGCCCCGCCCGCACCCGGCGGTAACCCCTCGCCCTGCCATTCAGTTCAATATCGTATTTGCGCGTGAGCTGTGACATCTTGATTTCCAATATACACTGAATTATGTCCAAAACAGTCTTGCAAAACCTTGCAGGTGGTGCAAGAATAATTGCCAATGTAGTTTTAAAGTTTTACGAAGCTGAAAAAGCAAATAATGGACCAATATTACCGTCTGACAGGACTCTAGCCATTACTGGTTTGTTTCTTTAGTGTTGCCCGACCAAATTTCTATTATAATATCATAAAATATATTTGTCAATGTACCGGACACTGTATATTATGTATTGTGTAATACATTTATACCCGGGCAACTTCTGTTTCGCGACAGGGACGCCCTCCCTCGCACGCCAATAAATAAATAAATAAATAAATAATAGTCATATTAAAAGTATTATAAGTGGCGTGGGCGCTTTCTGCAGATTTTAAAATGTTGTTTTCGCGATCCGTAAATATTTCAGAAGGCGATTACTGTGAATTTTTGTATGAAAGCGGCTTGGTTGGTTTTAGTAGAACATAGTATTGACCTTAGTCTGTCCGATGACATCAATATCTCATTTTTACCAAAATTGTGGCCTGGCGCCTTTCTGCATAACTACGTTCAATTTATACTGGTGGCATTCTAGTGATAGGCTTTTTGTATTTATCTCAGAAAAACCTCAGTGGGGTGTTGCCGGCTTTGTTTTTATTTACTTTGCTTTTACATCCACCAAGCTAACCTTGATTTTCTTTATTTGCAGGGATCATCTATCTGATGTGGCTCGTCACCGTTACCTTGTGCTACTGCTACAACAGCTGGGTCATCCCCTTCCGCTGGTCCTTCCCCTACCAGACCCCGCAGAACACCCCCATATGGCTGACCATCGACTCGCTTTGCGACATCGTCTACCTGGTCGACGTGGCCGTCGTCAAGCCTCGTCTCTCGTATCTGTCGGACGGCTTTTGGGTGCAGGACCCAGTCGACACTCGACGAAATTACGTACAGAAAATTCAGTTTAAGGTACGGTTTGCATTCAAAATCTCTATTTCGTCGTCAAAATTATTCCATGTGCTGGATTTTTGTCACAGGGACATTATTAATCAACTAGCGAAGGGAAAAACTACATTTCTAAATGAAGACTACAGCACACACACGTTCACCAGTTTGAGGTGTACTCTACACAAGGTGTACTCTACAACTGTAGTAAAAACTACATGAAGTGAACCAATTGTAGTACTACGAAATTGTAGTACTAGTGAAGTGAAGTAATTATAGCATTAATGAAGTGAGCTATTGCAGTACTACAAAATTGTAGTACTAATAAAGGGAAGTAATTGTAGTGTTACAGTACAATATCAATATTTTGTTATTTTTCCTAAAATAAAAAGTTTGGTGACTAAAAAAAAAAAAGAAAAGTCACCGGAAAACATATATAAATATATATAAGACAAATAAAACCATGGGGGGGGGGGTTGTTTTGAGTTCTAAAAATTTCTTCATTTATCTACATCAACTTTCCATAAATTTCACAAAAAAATGTACCGTTTGAAGTATGTACTTTCAATAACTTTGAAGTGTGTGTAATTTGTAGTGTGCACTAACTTCAAAAGGTGTGAAGTGTACACTTCAATGTAATGTAGTACCACATTGTAGTAGTTACTAGGTACAGAGCGGACCCATCACTATCAAATCAACCAATATATTATAGATATCTCGTTAGGTCATTTAAGGGGAATGAAAAAGCTTTGGGTGCCGGCCGCGCTGAGCATTGTTGCAACATATATACGGAACATGTCGTAAAATTTAAATATGTATATTCAACTTCCAAAAATTTGATAGACATGGTATTCTATCATGGGTGGAAATGGTGAACGTTACATAGGTCACTTTAGCCAGCCGTACGACAGGTCATAAGCCCTTTGAACACCCAAAGACTTCCATGCATACTTTCCCATAAAAATATAATTTCGTCTCTATGAGACATATATAATATATTATTAATTATTTGGGATACACCAGAATTGAACAAGATGTATTATAGATGTCTCACAGAAACGAAGTTTTTATATGAGAAAGTAAGCATGGAAAAATAATTTTAAGGTGTATTATATAATCGAGGGTAGAAAGCCAAAAGGGCTTTAGTGATTATTTCGAACTTTACAGGAGAGCAAAGTAATGTTCTGTCACTCTGATTTTGTCATTTTTTTTTCATGTTTATTTTATTATTAAACGATTTTCGTATTTATTAATCCAAAACACATATGAAAATCGTTTAATAATAAAAGAAATGTTGACAAACTTAGATTAAGGGGTTACGTGTAGTCAGAGGCGCAAAAAAATAGACATTTTCATAAAAAATTTTGAACGTTTGTTTAATGTTTTGGTTCATTACATAATACCAATGTTTTACACTATATTTTAAGTAACTATACCAAAAATTTCAATTAAAATTATTAATACTGGACCACGATAGGGTCTCGATTCTTGACCCCTGTTTTGCAAATGGTGCCTCGCGGTGTCCATCAGTGCTTATTAGTGGTTTATCTAAATTTAATAAAACAGAAAGAAATTAGTAGTTCAATAGTTTATCTTGTGCTTAATCGAAGCTTTTTTATTTTTTTCAAATTTGGCAAAATGTCGGTCTTTGAAAGCTTAATGATGAATTTTGAAGGAAAAAATCACTCATTTATTATTTATAAAAAAAAGTTTAATAAAAAAAAATCCTTCGATTAAGCACAAGTTTTTGATGTCTAAAATATGATGTTTAAATTTCATTTAAATCTGTCGAGTAGTTTTTAAAATGTCGTTTTTGAAAACGTTATTTTGAGAAAAACGCGTTTAAAGTTTTATGCATAAATAATTAATACAAATACAATTTAAAAAATTACTTACGTAGAGTCGTCTATTTTTGGTACATATAATACATCTTGTGCCGATGTGTAAGACTCCAAGATGTCGATTTTTTTTATCTACGTCTCATTTTGCCTTCTCGAGTGACCCGATTTGCACGTTGGTCAGCAATCTTTATGCGCTCAATATCGAGTTTTTCAGCATACCGGTGTGCATTAGGTCCATAATTTAATCCTATGCATAGGCAATCATTAATATTCCTTGCACACCTTCATGACGTCTCATTATAAATTTTTGAAAATGATTATAATACACGCACAACTACCTATCGACTGCTGGGTTTCACTGCCACTGAAATACTAACACTAAATCAAATCTCAGTTAGCCTAATGGGTCTTATGTCTAAAAGTAGAAGTATAAAAGAAATTTCGTACATTATTCTTAGAATTAATCAGGTAAAAACCGCGTTCCGTAGCAGTCGCCCCGTTTGTCAGCCCGGCCGGCTCTAGTACCGTCCGCGTGACAGTACGGGCGGCAGCAGAGGGCCCTACAGTTATCGTTGGATATCTTTAAAACTAATAACCGGATCGGGTTGATATTTTCACACAAAATTTTTAAACATTTTGCTTTAAGAAAATACAAAAAAAATCGATTTTATTTAAATCCTGACTACACGTAACCCCTTAACAAAACAATATTTTGCTTTCCTGTAAAGTTCGAAATAATCACTACCGCTCTTTTTCTACCCTCGATATTTTCATAATTTGGATGAATATCATATAACCTATACGTAAAAAAGAATATCGCTCCATAATCTACTAAACAATAAACTATACTGGATCATGGGAATGACAAATTTTAACCATAGACGGCGATATAGTAAGTTTGTATTGTATAAAGTGAAGCGAGATACACAAATACTAGGGGCGTGCGTTAATTAATACGAGATATATCTCTTATTTCGGTTACTTTTCAAAATATATGATTAGGAAAAAGTAAAGCTTCTTGTTCTCACTGCAGGCCCCTGATAAATACCAAAGAAATTACAAATTTGATAGATGTGCTGGTCGATCATGTGTGGAATCTTGAATGTTCCATTGTGTAAAGTGATCACTTAAGCCAACCTATGAAAAGTAGTAAGCCCTGTAAACGCCTATACCTTCCATACCTATGTTCCCATATAAATACCATCGCCTCCTTGAGACATCTATAATATATCTTGAGTAATGCTGATCCCCTGGAGACAAAAATTCAGTAATTGCGTTCTTGAAAAATGTGAACATACGTACCTACTCAAGAGTATTGAATATTTTCAGATGGATCTCATTTCCCTGTTGCCTCTGGAAGTCCTGTATGCCTTTTTTGGAACGTCTGCGGTGTTTCTACGGATACCTCGTTTCTTCAAGGTCCACAGCTTCTCTGAGTTTTACATTTCTCTGGATAGAGTTCTCGCATCACCATTCATCGTAAGTATACTTGATAGTATATTAACATGTTTTTAGAATCTTTAAATATATTATGATAGTTGATTTAATGTCGTAACATGTTAATTAGTTTCCATTTATTTAGGTGCGCATTGGACGTACACTGACTTACATTTTCTACCTGATTCATCTGAACGCCTGCGCCTACTACAAGGTGAGCACTTGGGAAGGTATTGGCTCCAATGGTTGGGTGTTCAGTGGCGCTGGAAACGCCTACATCAGGTGCTTTTACTTCGCGACCAAGACCGCAACATCTATCGGCAAGAACCCTAAGCCAGAAAATGAAATGGAATACATCTTCATGACGTTCGCGTGGTTGATGGGGGTGTTTGTCTTCGCCCTGATGATTGGACAAATCAGGGACATCATCGCAACGGCAACAAGGTCGCAGGTAGGTTACATTGAATGTATTTAGTTAATAAAGGTTTCTGTGATACATATTTTTGATTATAAGCGTGTCTCGAAATAAAAAGGAAATTACGTTTATTTCAGACTGAATACCGGAAGCTAGTTGATGAGACTATGGAGTACATGAGGCGCCAAAATTTACCGAGTGATCTCCAACGAAGAGTAACTTCGTGGTTTAACTTTACTTGGGAACAACAACATACCTTAGGTAAGCAATTTATGGATAAAATACGAAAAAAGGATCCTAGACAACTTGCAAGAAAAATTGTTTAAAGAATTAGTTGCCCCTTTGCAAAGATGCCAGTATGGTCGAAGCAAAGGAAGATTAGACTGATTTGGGTACATGAATCTCATAGAAGACCATGTACTGGCTAATGAAAATGTGATCAGTGATTCGCAAGGACGCGGGAGAGTGGGCAGGCCGAAGCAGTGACGACTTAATAGTACTGTCAGATAATAAACTGTCACAGATAAAAGGATACATCGGATGACGACAAATCCTGCAGACAGCAGTGATCTATGTACCTTGGGCTGTAGAGTGATGATGACAATGGTTCATCTTTCTCTCATTGTGGAATGGGTCATCGTTGCATCTCTTACTTTTCCATGATTTATAGAATTGAGGTTTCGTTTTCCAGTGGGCTGAGAAAAAGAAAATAAAATCAAGAACAACAAATAAAACTAAAATAAAAAAATGAAATGGATTTTCAAAAATTAGCTCTACGAACGCTACTTTCGCTAAAAAATACTGGCAGATCTGCTTGTTGAGCATTCATCCCTTGAATATTAACATCTGTGTTTCAAGACGTGGAGCCCCAAAACATCCAATGAGTCAATCTCTTGTACCATAAATACGGCCCTACTTATAGTGATTACCTATTTCGCTAATGATTAAACAATATTTTATGGAATATTTTTAATACTGTTTCCATTTAGACTTATCAGCATAAGCAATATTAGAGCCTTCTTACTTCTTGTTCCGTACTAGCAAAACAAGGTGTTATCTTTAAGTTTTTAAGATAAAAAGTTTATAATTTTAATGTTACTAATTATTCACAGATGAATCTCACATCATCAACGCTCTCCCCATCAACTTGAAGACAGACGTAGCCATCAATGTACACATCCAGACTCTCAGCAAGGTCCAGCTCTTCATCGATTGTGACCAGGCCCTGCTGCGGGATCTGGTGTTGAAGCTTCGCCCGGTCATCTTCTTGCCCGGAGACATCATCTGCCGCAAGGGCGAGGTGGGAAAGGAAATGTACATCGTCAAAATGGGAGAAGTTCAGGTCGGTGCCAATCCTTTACGTACCAAATTCAATTTTATTCGTGCCACGAATTAAATTAATTCGAATTAAATTTAATTCGTGCCATGAATTAATTAATGCCACGAACTAGTGGTTTTGCTTTCTGATCCATCATCATCACCGTTGGCTCTCCATCCCCTGGCGGGTCTTCTCAAAAGTCTTCCTCTACTGATTTCAGTCGCCCTATTGGTTTTGTATTAAGCGAGGACTTCGGTGTTCGTTGTTCAGCCATTCACTGCATATTTTATTTTTATTTATACAGCAGATAAATTACAATGATTTTTGTAATGAATTAAACCTATGTTATTACACTTTAATACGAGTCAATGGCTCGAGCTTATGGGAGGAGTATTTACAAGACAATTTTTTTTATTATTATTTTTTTTTTTAATATGCGAACACGGAATACGTGTCACATCAATATTCTTACTATTTTCAAACTAAGCTAAGTGCTTGTGCTATGAAAATAGGACTAACTTGCTAGTCTGGAGTGAGGTTCGAACCCGCGACCTTTCGCGATCGCGATAATTCGCGAACCGCGAATTAAAGTAAAAGTTTTTATTAAGCAGACCCAACCATTGAAGTCTTTCCAATTTTATAAATTTAGTGACGCTTAGCTCCTAAAACAGAGAGCTCATTGTTGTAGCGCCTGCGCCAAAGTTCATTATCTAGAAGAGGTCTGAGTATACGCCCAAAATTTTTCTTTAAAAAACGTCCAATGCTCGCTTATTCCTCTCATGTCTCAGCTGCTTATGTGAGTACTAATCTAGTGAACGTTTCGTTCATTCATATTTTGTGTTTCTGGACAGTCTAGATTTTATCTGATTTTGGAAGGGAAACGCGCTCCGAGCCCACTTCTGGATTTTTCCTGTAGCGTTATTCTTACCTAAAAATACTTCTAACTGAACAGCTAAAATGACTAGACTAAAATACTGATTTTTCAGTACAGTACCTATTGATTTTGAACTTATTTTTACTGATTTGAAATTGTACTGACTGTTCCGGACAGAACAAACAAAAATATAGGGCGGTCCGCTCAGTCCGCTCCGTCGGCCAAGAAGCGTAGTAATGGCCGAAGAAATACAGCACGGGTGTCTCGTGTCAAACAGCATACTTTCGCTGTGATGCGAAACTCGTCATAGAGAAGCGCCGGCCGTCGTCCAAAATTCTCGGCCAGAGGCGCTGAAGATCGCGGAGGCTGGATCGTAGATTCACTGCAGTAGTCAGGTCCCAGCAGAATTCTCCAATAGGTATCGGGAGATAAATAAAATGCAGATGAAAGTGATCCGATAGCGTTTAAATCACCACGCGTAAGCGTAACAGGTGACCGCTTTACAAAACCTTTTTATTATATAACGTTCTCAGAGATTTACAAGATACGATATGACAGCATGTTACGTAACCCAATCAGAGCGAGCCAAATCTCCCCTCTCTGTCGCCGCGGTTTGAGCCGCGACTGGCGCCATCTCGCGGCGCCTTCTAGGAACTAGACCCGCGAGCGGCCGTACTGATCTCGGTCTGAAGACAAAAAATGGTTAATTACAGGTTTTGCATGTACCCCACAGGGCTACAAACTATGTCACGTATAGGCCTGACCTTGCATAAGGCCGTGACACAGTTCATCGGACCTGCAGGTCCTACTAATTTATGAAAATGCGTTAATTATGTCGACCGTGAAGGGTCGAAGTTAAATCAGGTCATAAAAGTAGGTAATTTTAATTGTTACGCGATGCTTTTCATGATTACTGCATAGTACTCGCCCTAACGAGTATTTTGATACCACTTTCGTCTTTGGACAAAGTGGTTTTTGATACTTATCGCGCTTTTAAGAAAAGTTCAAAAGGTCAATTTTTCTTCCAAGTCAAAACATGAGCCTATATAGGCATGTGTATACTCTCTGAATAGGTATTTACTTTGCGATCATGATGCAAAAAGATTCATCAAGATCGGATACTTCTGTCAAAAGTTATTTCTATTTTTGTGATTCCGGCGGAAATTTACCTCAGTGGTGGTCAGATTAAATTCATTAAAAATTAGTGACCAAATGTTTATCGATGTCTTAGTATTACCAATGGATAGGTATTGACTAGGCGCGTCTTGTAGTAATATTTTCAAGTCTGTCATGAAAATATTACTTGCGCTATATGCCTTCAAAGGGGGCCGCGGAGAAAACTTTCTCATTTAGCTTTCTCCGGCGTCCCGGTACAACTTTACATGCGTAAAAACACATTAACTTAAGAAGTATTCTTGTTGAGAACACTGTAAAAAAGGTTTCAGTTTGATTTTAAGTCTGTGAGAGCCGCAATCTCACTTTGATTAATTCCCATATGATATTCAATTATCAGAAAAAATGTGTTTTTTACCATATCACTGCCGATAACTCACTATATCGCGCAGTGTGTGTGTGTGTGTGAATTTACTTGACAACTCTTTACTTTAGATAAATTTCATAAAATATTTTTGACCACGTAATTTCTTCAAAGTGACCGGCAACTGAGTTTGCCGGGATTTTAAAATGACTTTACTTTCAGTGTTCAACCAAAATGGTTCAGATAACAGGGCAAACTTGCGTCTTACGCAAATAAAAATACCTCCCGCTTTCTCTTTTATTGAACAATAAAATGTGACATTCCATTTTTACATACAGTCATGATGTTACATGCAATTCTGTCAAGCTCCTGGATTTCAACAAGGAATTCCAAATTCTGAAATCAGAGACATTCATTAGCATTTATAATACAATGTTGTGCCAGTATGAAAGACATGTCTGGATCACGCTGTACAACACATTTACATGTTCAAAGCGAGGCGTAATTTTACTTTCCGAGAGCATCATTTCTCTCGATTCATATTTTTAATTGCGAGTTCCAGACCTGTCGCCCAGGTTACCGACTTAGACACGGTACAGTTACCGGCAAACTTCTTGAAATTCTTTGACGAAATGGGGGAATGCGCAGAAGACAAAATTTGAGTCTTGTTGGTGGAATGGTACATGCGCAAACTTCCCCCCACTACGCCGTGAAATTTCAAGATGTTTGCGGGCTACTGTATTCACCCCCGACTGGGTCGGGGGTGACCAAGTGCTGATGATGATGATGATACCCGTTGTCATGGCAACCAGGCATCAATGCTCTTTACATGTGGAATAAAATCACCTCCCGCTCTCTCTCCTCTACTTGGAGCAATGAAATGCGACATTTTTATTACATACAATTGTGATTCAGTCTCATTGAGATCTCTGAAACAATTCAATAAATTCCATAATTTTAGAAACTCTGAGAATCTGAAAATTAAGATTTTCATATAATATTTCTCAGTAAAAAACATATACATTTCAGCCCATGTCGTGTACGCATTTTCATCGCTCCCAGCGAGATGTGATTTTATGAAGCTACTTCATTCCAATTCGCTTCCCCCTTTCTCGGTTGCCGCCGCCTGACGCCGAGACACGTATAAGGACAACCACCGCAGCCGAGAACTCGCGCGCTGTCCTCGGCACGGTACCCATCCCCAACCGGGTCACGGCGATCGGTGTTGGCCCTGAAAGGGGCCTTTGCTCTGCTTCATTCACATCAGAAATTTCTACCATTTATATGACGTGATTACGTCAACTACAGAACTCGAAAGTTCGGTTGCCTGACGGTAGGCGCAGGCTTTGTCCTGTCCGTAACATTCTCCCCCCGTGCAGTCTTGTCTGTACTTAACGGTTAGGACAGGACGCTGCCTTCGGCGGGTTCCGCGCACCCCACAGTGCACGGCCCGGGCCCTCCTGGCCTTGGCCTCTTGGCCTTGCAGCTTTGTGTATGGGTGAGCTCCTTCCACTAGTACAGGTGCTCGCAACCCTGGTTATACAGCCGGCGCAGGTCTAAACGACCGCGACCCTGACTTGGTAGCCGGCGCAGGTCTAAAGACCGCGTGCGCCCCTGGCTTCCGCCATGTGGTTCTCCTCCAAGATGGCAGATAATTCATTCCCCATACTAGGCCTGGGACGGCTCACAACCGGCGCAGGTCTAAGTGACCGCGGCCCTGGCCTCCGCCACTTGGTTCTCCTCCAAGATGGCAGATAATTTGTTCCCCATACTAGGCCTGGGACGGCCTGTTGTCACTTGGGTCTTTCACCAAGGTGACAGATAATTTGGTCCCCATACTAGGCCTGGGACGGCCTTTTGTCACTTGGGTCTTTCACCAAGGTGACAGATAATTTGGTCCCCATACTAGGCCTGGGACGGCCCTTTGTCACTTGGGTCTTTCACCAAGGTGACAGCTCGAACCCCGCATTATGGCCCGGGGCGGCCCTTTGCCTCTTGGATCTTTCACCAAGCTAGCAGATACCTTATACCTGTAGCCATTTTGCCACTTGGGTCACCATCAAGTCGGCAGCTCGAACCCCGCATTATGGCCCGGGGCGGCCCTTTGCCTCTTGGATCTTTCACCAAGCTAGCAGATACCTTATTCCTGCAGCCATGTCGCCACTTGGGTCACCATCAAGTTGGCGGCTGCTCCTTCTCTGGCGTGGGCGGCCCTTTGCCACTTGGTCTAACCAAGCGGTGAGTACTCATACTTACAAACGCCAGCCAAATACCTAGCGCGCCTCCCTCCGGGCGCTCTAGGCGGGGCACTCAGCCTGCAGTCTGAACGCTCCTTCTCTGGAAATAACAATCACACGGACCAGGTCCGTCCATACCCTCGCGACATGCAGGAGCAGTCCCCACTGTGCAAGGCAAAAATGTAATTCTCAATGCCGTATAAATACGGTCTTATTGTCTCAAACGAGACCCAATACATATAAAACCAGTAGGTTAAATTCCACATAATTTCTGTTCCCACATAAGCACGGGGATTGCCTCAAAAGGAGAGTGATCCTCGCATGCCTCAAGTACGCTCAACTCCTCGGAAGGCGGACAATGAGTGCACCATGACGCCCTAGGCGTCCCCAAGTGATCCTTACTTCATAACATAAAATGCAACAGTCATTGGAAATATAAATTACACAAAAATGCCTCATTATTTTTCCCGCAAAAAATATCATCAAATAATATTGCAAGAAAAAACCCCAAATTTGTCACATTAATGGAAATGAAGATGTACCAATTTTTATCGTAAAACTTCAAATACTTGGGAGGATGCGGATACCATCATCGGTCTCGTTTTGGCGCTCGCATCGTTATCTCTCTCTCGGGCGGCGAGTGACGTCATCGCACCGCGGCCCAAGGCTCGGGATGACGTCTT
Source organism: Agrypnia vestita (assembly GCA_016648135.1). Lineage (NCBI taxonomy): Eukaryota > Metazoa > Arthropoda > Insecta > Trichoptera > Phryganeidae > Agrypnia > Agrypnia vestita. Next base: position 30,953 of record JADDOH010000267.1, on the reverse strand, counting down.
CTATCTCACTCTGCCGGCGGCGCTACTCTCGCGCCCGTATGCTGATTCAGCATGACTCATATTTGTTGTTATTATTCACATTTTATATGTGTATTTTCAATGGCCGCACAAGGCTTTCCCATCACCAAGCAAGAATTTCATTATCACCGTATCGCTCATCAAACACTTGTCTTAGCGACTGGTCATTTTCATGAAATTCGGCTCTTGCCAGATTCTACTTGGATTCTCATTAGATTCCATTTTGACACTTTTCCTCTGAGTGCGCGTAATAGGCTCGCGTCACACCACGCGGTATCAACACTATTACCTGCGTGACCGCACTACGCGCAATCTTCGTCAGAGTTGGCCACGTTACTCCGCCGAATCGTCATACTGTCTTTTTATTAGCGGCAGTCGTGCGGCTTTCTATCCGCTCGCACTTCCCGCGTATGACTCGGTAGGTATTTTTCATTATGTTGACATCAAGCGTTCCGCCGCGCGATAGGGCAGGTTGTTGCCGTCTCTTTCTGGCGGACCGTGACACCGCTCAGTCGGTGTTGTCTCAAATTTCATTCCAAATACATGTGCCGCGCCTGGTCTTGTGTATAGCAGTGGTGGTATTTACGATTCCGGCGCACTTGCCACTTAAGAATGCGCATTTTCATAACACATTGAGCCATGGTCAAGCTGATTTAACACTAATCCACATATAACACTTGGCTCCACCAGTATTTTTTATTAACTTTATTTAATTCAGAAACCACACAGCTATTTAATTCATCAGCCCGACCAGTCGCTCGACGCACATATATAATTTTTTAACGTAGTATTTCCAAACACCCTCGCTTTATTCAAGACCTCCCCAGTTCACGTTGTGTAATTTTTTGTTTCGAACTATAGGGGATGAATTGGTTTTGTGGTAACCCTGACGCAAGCTAAACTTAAATTAAATACTGGGGTATGAAGTTCGTGAATGTTCATGGAAAACGCAAACAATACTACCTAGCACGTCAATTAAGCCCTACGGTGCAATTGCTAAACATACTATGTTCCGTGGCCCTATATTATTTACCTATCATTCCTACGGACTGAAACCACTGCATCTGGTGTAGCTGCGCTTCCAGAGTGCGCGATCCTCTGCTTCCATGCCCTCTCCGCTCGATCCCCCATTGTCCTACCTGTATGGGATCGACCGCCATCCACTGGAAAGGTTAGTGACGTGCCGTTATCACATGCGCATGCACATATAGAGTACATAGATCCCCTGAAAGCCCTCGAGTCCTTCGTAGCCGCTCCTATGGATGATTCCGTCTTCGACGCCCTCGCTGATTAATAATTTTATCTTCCGCCGTTATCTCGCTGTGCTTATTCCTTACGATCTTTTATATTTACTCTGCATTATCTTTATATCAATTACATTGTTACGTTTATTTACTAGCCGGCCTAAGTTCCGTCACCTGTATCTGGCCCTATGTCTCATTCTAGTGGTACGTTGGGTTCTAATGGATAAGGGGTTTGTAGAAGGTATGTGTAAATGTATGTGTACGCGGAAAATGTGGTTGCTTTAAATTCGGCCCCTCCATACCCAAAGGCTCATCGGTGACTGATCCCATCTTCCTTCTCCCGACACGAGTTCCGGATACGTTGACCTGAGCCTGGATGCGCCTTTTCATGTTGGGCCTCTTCTGTGCAAAGTACCGCACCATCCCTCGCGTCAGTGTCTGGCGTCCGGGCTCAGAGCCAGTTTGCCCCCCGAATTCCAACTCCTCCAGGTTAAACTAAGTTAAACTACGGTATATATACTGAAGCTACTGTAAAGATGGTCCCGGGCCACCTGTCAAGTCAAAAATATGCGAGTGGGGAAGGGGAGTTTCCTAGGCTCCCCAACCCTCGCCTGTGAGCAACTGCAGCCCATTGGCCATTCGCGACACTACAGTGACTGCAACCACCCTCCCAGGTAGTACTTATTATAATCTGATATGCATCAATACGTTCAATCCATTCCAGACGAGGGAAGACATCCGCACGGGTGTTGTGCCACCCGTGAAGAGCCCCCTCATACACTACGTACGAATAGATACATACTAATAAAATATAATATACATACATATACATACATATACAATACATAAATAAATACTTGTAATGGTTGGTTGCCATGTGGTTTCACGAGGCCATGACCCCTCGTATTAGTAGATGGAAAGGTGGATCTGGACAGTAGGGATATGCCTAGCCCCTGGCCAGGGATGTCGGTGTATTTTCTCCAAATGGTGTACAGCTAGAATCCTGCCATCGATGATGATGGGATCTGCCTAATTATCTCCGACTGATGTGTAACTGGAACCCTGCCATCACTGATGAAGATGATGATGTCACTATCGAAACGTCACCTGATGACATTTAGCTGAACCGCCGCTAATGATGATGATGATGATGATGATACTATCGTAACGTTTCCTGACGATATACAACTGGGACACCGCTAATGATGACGTTGATGATGCTATCGAAACGCCCCCTGACGATATATAGCTGAACCACCGCTAGTGATGATGATGATGACGATGATACTATCGTAACGTCTCCTGACTATATATAGCCGAAACACCGCTAATGATGGTGATGATACTATCGTAACGACTCCTGACGATATATAGCTGAAACACCGCTAATGATGATGATGATGATGATGATGCTATCGAAACGCCCGCTGACTATATATAACTGGGACACTGCTAGTGGTGATGATGATGATGATACTATTGAAACACCTCCTGACTATATGTAACTGGGACACTGCTAACGATGATGTTGATGAAGATACTATCGCAACGCCTCCTGACTATATACAACTGGGACGCTGCTAACGATGATGTTGATGATGATACTATCGAAACGCCTCCTGACTACATACAACTGGGACGCTGCTAATGATGGTGATGATGATGATGCTATTGAAACGTCTCCTGACAATATATAACTGGGACACTGCTAATGATGATGATGTTGATGATACTATCGAAACGCCTCCTGACGATATAAAGCTGAACCACCGCTAGTGATGACGATGATGATGATGATACTATCGCAACGCCTCCCGACGATATATATCTGGAACACCGCTAGTGATGATGATGATACTATCAGAACGCCTCCTGACTATATGTGACTGGAACACCGCTAATGAAGATGATGATGATGATACTATTGAAACGTCTCCTGACGATATACAACTGGGACACTGCTAATGATGGTGATGATACTATCGGAACGCCTCCTGACTATATGTGACTGGAACACCGCTAATGAAGATGATGATGATGATACTATTGAAACGTCTCCTGACGATATACAACTGGGACACTGCTAATGATGGTGATGATACTATCGGAACGCCTCCTGACTATATATGACTGGAACACCGCTAATGAAGAGGATGATGATAATACTATTGAAACACCTCCTGACGATATGTGACTGGAACACCGCTAATGAAGATGATGATGATGATACTATTGAAACGTCTCCTGACGATATACAACTGGGACACTGCTAATGATGGTGATGATACTATCGGAACGCCTCCTGACTATATATGACTGGAACACCGCTAATGAAGATGATGATGATGGTACTATTGAAACGTCTCCTGACAATATATAACTGGGACACTGCTGGTGATGGTGATGATGATGATGCTATCGAAACGCCGCCTGACTATATATAACTGGGACGCGGCTTATGAATAGACAAATAAATACCTAATTAATTAATGGATCATCAATTAAATAAATAAATAGAAATTAATAGTTAAGTTCGGCGTCGAGCACACGGGCCGATGATGATGCTATCGAAACGCCGCCTGACTATATATAACTGGGACGCGGCATATGAATAGACAAATAACCACCTAATGTATTAATGAATCATCAATTAAATAAATAAATAGAAATGAATAATTAAGTTCGGCGTCGAGCACACGGGCCGATGATGATGCTATCGAAACGCCGCCTGACTATATATAACTGGGTACGCGGCATATGAATAGACAAATAAACACCTAATGTATTAATGAATCATCAATTAAATAAATAAATAGAAATGAATAATTAAATTCGGCGTCGAGCACACGGGCCGCGCGATCCCTGGAAGTTCACACACATGCAGAGAAAGGTTATTTGGCGAATTAATTCGCCCCTATTATGGTCAGTACGGATCCAACATGCAAACAAACACCTGTGGATAAAATAATATTTAAAGTTTACGGTACAGGGGTTAGCTTTCACTGTCGGCGCTTCTTCCGTCTCTGTCTGGGGTATCGAACCCGAGACCATTCTTCTTAATCGTGCGCCACCTTTATATATCGTTATAATCTCAAAACGGAAAGAGGATGACATGACTTACCCATCTGCCGCCGATTATATCCATTCCAGTGCTTCGTAGTTTCACTTTAAGTACCTCACTTTATACCTAAGGATTGCGAACACTTGCCTCGCACGCGCACACGATTCACAGGCCCCTAATTAACTATAGTTCGCGACCTAACCTTTGATCCTGCCATCACGCGTTTTTTAAGTTTCCGTAGCTGGGGCTTAGTATCCAGCCTCTGTAACTATACGGTGTATATACTCTAACCAAACCGAAACTAGACATTATTTCCCTTTCTTTGAATTTATATTCCTCGGGATACCGGAATTAGACTCTAGCTCGACAATTGTAAGTATTTATATATCTTAATAATACTGCAACATAGTCCTTATTTCCGTCTTACGTATCCGTACTTCCCGGGTCATCGAGACTAGACTCCAATTCTAATGATCATACTCTAATGATTATACGCACCGATATTTTTCATAAAACCCGTTACCCGTTATTTTCTGATGTTACATATTCTTATATTTATCCGAAATACCGGGATTAAGCTTTGAATCTAGGATTCCATCCATTTATAAGTTTTAACAAACCCATGAAGCAACCACTTGCCCACTTGTTGTTAAAGGATTGATTGCTTCTATAATAAAACCCCACTAGTCTACATCTTTATAAGGTCAATACGTATTACTTTTAGGATCCGCCGATTTAGTTTTATTCTTCTTCTTATTATTATTATTATTATTATTATTATTATTATTATTATTATTATTATTATTATTATTATTATTATTATTATTATTAATTAATTACACGGCTTAATAGCCTTTTACAACAGGTTTATACATAATTAAAATACAACAAACGATTAAATGTAAAAGAAAAATAAAGGGTATAAATGTAAAAAAGTATATATACATAGTTTAAAAATAATGAGGTTAGACATGTATGTAAAAAAGGTATATATGCAAAAAAGTGTAAAGTAGCAGGTTTATACATAATTAAAATACAACAAACGATTAAATGTAAAAGAAAAATAAAGGGTATAGATGTAAAAAGGTATATATACATAATTTAAACATAATGAGGTTAGACATTTATGTAAAAAAAAAAGTATATATGCGAAAGGTGTAAAGTAGTGATCTCAGAAATTTTTACTCACCGATAATATAGCAATATTAAATTTGAATAGCCAGCTATATATATATAAAAATTTAAGACATTATATAAAAATTTAATATTTTGAAAAGAAATGATCATATAGTGTTTTTTAAATTTTGAGAGAGATAGATTTAAAATGTCGACATATGTAGGTAGTTCATTGCCAAGTTTGTGCATTGATAACAAAATTATATTATTCTTAATATAATGTAATGAATATGGTTGCATGATTGACATCTTCGTCGACAGTCTGGAGAAAGTAAAGTTTACACTTAAAGAGGCAATACTGCTTCGTTACTGACTTCAGCTGTTAATATGTAATGGTGGGTAATATATATTTTTCGTACACATTGCCGCTTTGTACTTTATATTTTTAATTTCTGTACTCATGTTTCGGTGCTATTCCGGTACTTTTAATAATTTGCTACTTGTAATTTATATTGTTTAATGTATGTTCTTTTAATTTTATGATATATTTTTTCATGTAAAAGCCTATACGCATTGCTGCTCGTTACCTACTCTACATTTTTAATTTTTATACTCATGATTTGGTGCTATTCCTGAAACTTTTAATGTATGTGCTTTTTGAAATTTATTTTATACTCTTTATGTAAAAGCCTATTGGGCGTAAACAAATAAATAAAAATAAATAAATAAATAATTTTATTATCATCTCGAATATTTGATATCCACTCTCCGGAAAATTTTAATATATTTTAAATCATTTTAATATAATTTATCATTTTAATATGGTTTAGGAATAACGGAATTCTGTAATTTCTACGAGTATAAACAACCCCAATCTTACCAAATCCATTTTATGTAGTGAAAGACGCGGGACTTATATTCTCCCTAAAATGTAAAATGAACCCGGTCTAGATGAGGCATCCTTATTTAGTTTCAGGACAACGAGGTTTACGCGTTCCACGAGGAATATGATATAACCCGATCTAAACGAAGGTAATTTTATACAATTTTAGGACAACGGAACTTACAAATTTCATAAAGTATATCGTGAAGCCAATCTAGGCGGGGACACTACGTATATTTTAAACAGAGTAAGGGTTTAAATTTTACCATCAAGTCTAATATACCGCAAGAACGTCCTAGGCATAGTAAACAAAATAGCGGTCGAAACTGAAGTGTTTCTATGTTCACACGTTTAGCTCAACACGAATATTATAAGTTTCACAGTTATAATACAAGACGCGAATTCCTAAACGAATCATTTTAAAATAGTTCTAATTGGAATCTACATGTTTCATATTTATTAAATGAAGGCGCGAATTCTAAACGAAACACTAACATTGTTTAAAACGGGACCCTATATTTATATATGCTTAAAATGAAACGCGAATTCCTGAACGATAGCATTTTATATAACTAAATGTAACGAAATCTTATATAGTTTATAAATAAGAAGACCCGGCCCCAGGCGGTTTTTATATATTTTCAATATAACGAGGTCCTATAACATCTTTATAAGTATAATACAACCCCGGTCTAACGAAACAATGTACTAGAAGTTTTTATATGTTTGAATACATGATATACGTTTTTTTTTTATACACGTTTTTATACGCGAGATTTACGTCTTCGTACAGTACGAAGTACCCCAAATTATACAATCGCGAAGTTTACATCACTCCTAATGTATAACCAGAACTAATTGAAACATTTTTCATAGTTTAAGTCCGCGAGGCAAATATCTTTCATAAAATATAAAATAACCAGAATCAAATTAAACATATTTTTTACCTTATAGACTTTCCCCAACGCGCGTAATAATCCCGGCCACATGAAACGTTTTTATATGTTTTAATAGCGCGGGACCTATGTTTTCCTATATAATATAAGATAACCCGGGCCGAACGGAAGCAATTTTATATACTTTATAAAATAGTGAAACTTGTACTTCTGTAAAACCGTAAATAAACCCCGACCCCCACGAGATTATTTTATATAATTTTTTAGAATAATGAAATTTCATACATCTGTAAAATTGTAAATAAGTCCCGACTCTCACGAAATTACTCTATATAATTTTAAACGAAATGGAAATCTAGATTATTATGGGCTGAACCTGATACCCCGCGAGATCAGCTATATATTTTTCACTAGACGTATTTTTAATCCCAGAATTTATTCGCTATAATTTTAACGGACTCTTACTATAAAACATAAACAAAAAAAAATATTAAAATAAACTAAATATTCTTTCGATAACTAAAATAAACCCGGTCTAATCGAAACATTTCATATAACGAAATATTATATGCCTTACAAATGTAAAAATTAAAATGAGACCTCGCGTATTTAGCAAAGATAGGTATTTTATAAGACTTATTTAAAATCGAATCTGTTAGTAACAACTCCTTTATCTTTTAACAACTTCCCGCGTGTTTAGCATAAAATAGGTATCTTTATAACGCACAGCTAGTTTCCAGAGATCCGCCAATACTATACTTAGTAAAACGAAAATTTAACTAAATTTGAACTCTACCGTTTCCTGAAATTCTGCGAATATTATTCTGTGAACCTAGTAAGACGACAAAAATAATTAACTTTATAGAACATAGTGATTTCCGAAGTTCCGACATGCCAGATTAATTACCTTTATAAAATAAAATCAAACCCGTACTCTGAGTTAAAACTCTTTTAACAGGACCTCGCGTATTTAGCATAAGATAGGTATTTTTACAAGATTTATTAACAATTTCCCGCGTGTTTAGCATAAAATAGGTATCTTTATAACGCACAGCTAGTTTCCAGAGATCCGCCAATACTATACTTAGTAAAACGAAAATTTAACTAAATTTGAACTCTACCGTTTCCTGAAATTCTGCGAATATTATTCTGTGAACCTAGTAAGACGACAAAAATAATTAACTTTATAGAACATAGTGATTTCCGAAGTTCCGATATGCCAGATTAATTACCTTTATAAAATAAAATCAAACCCGTACTCTGAGTTAAAACTCTTTTAACAGGACCTCGCGTATTTAGCATAAGATAGGTATTTTTACAAGATTTATTAACAATTTCCCGCGTGTTTAGCATAAAATAGGTATCTTTATAACGCACAGATAGTTTCCGGAGATCTGCAAATATCAGTTCTATATATGCCGGACTAATCAACTTAATAAAGCGCAGTAATTTCCGAAGTTCTAATATGCCAAATTAATTACCCTTTATAAAATAAAATCAAACCCGTACCCCCCTTTTCTTTTAACGTGAGCAACCAACAATGTCGAAGAGTATATTTACCCGTACACAACTTTCACTTGAAATTAAACTATAATTTTCACCCACTGAGGCACTCTAAGTCGACGGTGACTTTCACTCACGGTTCTATCACTCGAAAAAACAACCGACGCGGATTTTGCGCTCTCGTAGACGTTCACCAACTCCCCGATTTCTGCTGTGTCTTGACATTTTAAACCCCCCCTAGCAGCCAAAGGTCCTAAGTCGTGTGTTTCCAGGATTTTCAATATCCTACTTTCCTTGAAACCTAAATCTTTGTTCCTAAGATTCAATTTGGCAAAAAAAACCATATCTCCACTCGGATATGTCAGTTGATCCCACCTCCTGGTGCCGTCTCTATCTCCGTCCCTGTGCCCGTTTGGGACGGACTTGGTGGCTTCAGACGGTTTGAACTCGCTTCACAAGCGCGATAATTAATTTTTAATATTTAATTTCTAAGTTCAGTCCATATTGTCGTTTGATCAACCGTAACCACAATCTATCGGGTACTCCCCTAAGCATAGTTGATGTTTCTTCACTATCTACCATTATCATGTCCCGTTCCCTCGTATTTTCACTCGTCTTTATCGGAAATTTAACGTTTCTTGGCCGCTATATCATGGGATCAATTTCCATATATTCACCACGTGCACACTGCATAACTAGATATAACAATCATCCAAAGGCACTATACCTAATTTTAAATTAATTTTGGGCGATCTTTTCTCGTGGGTCCCCAATGAATCCTGTCTTTTGGCCGCGACTCTCCGCGCACAGGGACGTATTAGCTCCCTCCGTTGCGGAATTTAAACATAATTTGTAACCATTTATTATTATTTTTATTGGCAGTAAGATTGATCCACAAAATAACTATGTTACATAGACAGTGAATATTCTCGAACAATATAATACTGGAAGAGTACTATTCGCTATAACACAATAAACTATTAATGTAAGTTAAATTAAATTTTTAAATTCAGTGGAAGATTTTTAAGATCGTTTTGCTTTTAATTTTTTTCCCAAAACAAAATAAATAAACAAATAAATAAACACACAGATACACACTCACACAACCCACTATTGGACATGTTTTTATTATTCTTTTATCGATTGTATGTATGTGTTTTCGCGTAATTGGCCCAAAACTCTGTGCATCAATTATTGTCTTTTCTTCAAAGATTGATTAATTATATGGCTGTAAGAAACCCAATAAATGAAAACAAATAAAACAAATAAGTAAATAAACCTCCAGTGCCGCAGGCAAGGCGTCGGATTAATTCAGTGCTCATTATTGCCAAGGCACTGGACGCCTCCGCTGATAACTATATACCGCTCACCATGTTCTTAGAGGTGTGTTGAAAGATTGCTAGTATCTGTCGAATCGGTCTCAAGTAGTTGTCTGTATTTGTACGTTTATCATTATTACATGCTCTTGCTATATCCGTTCCACTTCACATTATTGTTCCTCCCGTCTTCGAATTTCTATCACACTATGTTCTCCTATGTTTTTGGTACTTATATGCTTGCTTTTTACTTGCATTTACTCCTATATATATTTGTTTCATTTATCCATCCATCTATAAGATCCCCATACGCTTTATCCTTTTATTTCATGTGTATATGGGCCGCAAATTCATATTATTTTATTTACAATATTCTTATCTAGATACACTTGTTCCAATTATGTTTTGTGGTTATTACTACCAAACCCGGCGAAATCTGAGCTAGAATAGCCAATCGTATACACGTTACCCGTCCTGTTGAAACTACGCTAACGTCGGACAGGTTTGTAGTGATTACATAGTTAATATATTGTATCTATATTCGAGTATATTATTTTCTTGTCGTGCCATTAATATGCTTACACGTTATCGTTATCTCTTTCCTAACTGTATATACCGTCATTGCACAATTACCTATCTGTTGTAAAAGCCTGAAGAGCGTTAGTCTACAGATAAATATAATAGAATTATAGTTAACTTCTCTACCCGCCTACGTTATTCGACTCCCGCGAAACGAAAATGAATCATTATTCGCTCCTCGATAGAGCGTCAGTCTACAGATAAATATAATGGAATTATAGTTAAATTTCCTATCTGCCTACGTTATCCGACTCCCGCGAAACGAAAATGAATCACTATTCGCTTCTCGACAGAGCGTTAGTCTACAGATAAATATAATGGAATTATAGTTAACTTTCCTATCTGCCTACGTTATCCGATTCCCGCGAAACGAAAATAAATCATTATCCGCTCAGTTAAGGTCACCCCTCTGGTACATAGTGTACGTTTTATCCGTGCTTCACGGCCAATTCTTATAAATTATTTATGGGCGTTTTCCTCGCGCGATCCCCCGATTAGACCTGCCTTCCTTAGTTTTGCTCAATATTCTGCCTCTCTGTTGCACGGGGATCCACTCGAGATGAAGATATACGGCTCTTAAACGGTTTCAAAACCCGAGCAAAAAAGTCAATAATTCAGAAACCTCGTGGAACTGTCAATATCATCGTCACCTTAGAGTAGACGTTAATCGGTTTTTTAACGGCTTAAACTGCAATAAACGCGACCTAAATCTACGAAAGCCGTGTTCAGTATTTTTTTTGGGAAGCACATGTGGACCGCTCGGACCGCGCCGATCGTCAACCATTTGTACCAAACGCGGCTTTACCACAAGATTAATATGTTTTATAAGAATTGAATATTAACTGCTCGTAACCTATATCCGATCAATCGCTACTAACTCCGTCCCAATACTAGCGTTTCATCATCCCCAAATTTTTGTAGCGCCAATACTCCGCCAGGTGGGTTTAGCTCAATTTTTTCCCGCGTAGCATTTAAATCATCTTAGAGTTCAAAATAAAATAATAAAATAAAATAAAAAAAAATCTATAGAAACAGGTGATTCATCACAATCATCCTCAACCAAAAACCCCCAAACATGTAATGGTAATAAAAACAAACCATATTTAACACACAAAAACCATAAGGATGTGTATCTAGCAACATTGCAGAGAGATCGGACGCTCATTTCATTTGGTTTCATTGAAGACAGCACGGAGTACGGACGCAATTGTAATTTTACTACAAATAGTATAACAATTCTTAAGTATAGATTTAAAAATATGAAGCACTAGACAGACGTAAAATAAATAATAAAATTTATATAAATAACCATTTATATTAGACTAGCCGTACATCCGTGAAAAATCACGAGAAATAATAATAAAAACTAGCTTTGCGTGACCACGCAACATATACCGCGCGCCAACTGCGTGTCACACTATAATTATAATTATTTAGTTTTGATTTCAGCAATTAACTAACGGAGGGACAGACAGACAGACAACGAAATTATTATGTCAGTTTACGTTTTAATTTGTGTTTTTTTGTTTTTGTAGATAGTAGAAATCGGACAGGTATTCCTGACATTGAATTGTTTATTGATTACGAATAACCTCTTGATTAAAATGAATAACCTTTTGTGTTAATGTATCTACCTATTTTGTGCCTACCTTTCAAATTATCCAAGTCGGTCCGTCTTGACTATTCTCCTTCATCTTTCTCGACTTTCATAAGACCTTAGCTTCTCCAGGCTCTTCTTCGATTCTAGCAAAATGTACAAAAAATGGGAAGATTCATCTCAGACAAGTGGTGTTCACATGTATATAAATAAACTTTGTGTTTATAGTTCCTGTATCACATTTATTTTTTATTAAGAAAAAAAATTATATATTATTTTTATTCCTAAAATTACAATAATAATATGTAATATTCTAAAATTATCAAGATTCTCATTCTTCTACTATTATTTTGATATACTTGTACCAATTGTGTTAGAAGTCTATCTACTTGCAAAAAATGTCGGTTTTTGACATCGAAATAGATCACAGTATAGCGTGATGAACACCAGCGTTCGGTATAATAACATACAATCGTATTATTATACGACAAATATCATTTAAATTAGCAAATGCAATATTATAACATGAAATCGCGATCATTTCTATCTCACTAAGATTGATGACAATACGTATTTAGTGAAGTCCAACACCAGATTTCCAAATAGGTATGCAAATTTTTTTGTTTACAACTAAATGCAAACAATACGACATCTCAAGTAAATATATAAGGGTATATAAGTACAAGCATACTTATAGAGTCCCCACGTCATTAAGTTCCAAAGATACATTTTACAAATGCCACATCTGGAGTTCCTCAAGGCAGCCTGTTGGAACCCTGATTATTCAACATTATATAAATGATGTTGGCAATTGTTTTCTTAGCTCCCAAACGTATTGTATGCAGACGCCATAAAAATCTTTTCACCCATAAGGTTAATCGAGGACTGTCAGAAGTTGCATGAGTATCTATATTGTTTGAATGCATATTGCATTTCCCACTGTCTTGAAATTAATGTTTCTAAATGTTCAGTAGTAAACTTTACTAGAAACAAAAAGATACTCATTCGTGAATACTCAATCAATCATCTACCGCTACCTACCAAATTTGAAGGCATGGACCTTGGCGTTATACTTGATAGTAAACTGATTTTTAATAACCACATAGACAACATGGTCACTAATGCTTCATCTATGCTTGGTTTTGTCGTCCGTGTTGGCAAACAGTTCAAAGATATTAGTACTTTCAAGACATTATATTTCTCATATTATGTTCGTAGTATTTTGGAATACGCTTCCCAGGTATGGTATCCAGGCTGTACAGTGGCACAAGAGCAGAATTGAAAGCGTCCAACATAGAGATTTAAAATACCTTAACTTTCGTTTTGATCTCATGTTAGTAATGAAGATGCTGAAAAATACTTTAACATACAGACTTTAGATTTCCGTAGAAACATAGCGGACTCTGTAAGGTTATTTAAAATCGCACACTATTTAGTTGATACTCCAGATCTCCTTCAACGTCTGTCGTTCCATATCCCAAATCGTAACAGCAGACATCTCCCTCTTTGCAAGACTAAACAAAACTCATTCTAGATCCACAAATTCATTTAACATAAATTACAACCACAGGACATTAAACGAAAATTAACTTCACAACCGCATTAAAATTAACTAGTTGAAGTAATTTATAATCTATATTCCCATATTCCTTTTTTTATCCTAATCCTACATCCCACTACAAAATAGTACACATGCCCACGGACTGGAGCCCACGGTGAAGTAGTAATATTCCACTAACGCCTTTTCATTTATGTACATGAAAATGTAAAATGTAAAAAAAATGTTAAGGTTAAATATGGATTTCATAAATAAATAAATTGCTTCCGAGCTTGACGTAAAACAAAAACCTACCCAAAAGACAAGCGGAACATTGAAGGTCGGTGTATGTATATATGAATTAATACGTTTGTCGGGAAATTCACGTTCGAGTGGGGCGTATCCTTTAAATAGATATTACTGTCGCTAGGTGGAGACGTGTTAAACCTTCCATCTGCCTGGGTCCACTCGCAGGGAGAAATGTGATTTTGAATTACCTCTGCTTTAATTAGAGTAATGAACACCCAAAGAGGTTAATATCGGATAAAATGATTAAACCTTGAAACGCCGGGTCCGTTTTGAAGTTTGCGCCATGGCAATCTTCGTTCCTCCTACAAAAGTAATTTTTGACATCCAAGAACTTGTTATTCGGGAACTTCTTAATCTAAAAACGGTCGTTAAAGAATTTAATTTAATTTAATAAGGGTAATATAATGGCAAATACGTAAAATTAATTCTAAATTAGAATAAATTTTACATATTTATCATCATTTTAAACAATGATTATTATACTATATGATATAATACTAAACTATATGATTGCAATACTATAATTCATTAATCAATATATATATATATTATACATATCTCATAGAGACGAAGCTATTTTTTATATAGGAAATTAGGTATGGAAGTCTTTTTGGGTGGATTTGGTGAACGTTACATTGTGTAAAGTTACTTACTTTACTTACTTTTTGGGTGTTCATAGGTCGTAAGCCCTATGAACACCCAAAAAGAATACTACCCATATGAAAAATAGCCTCGTCTCTGTGAGACATCTATAATATTTATCTTGATTAATGATGCCCTCCTGGGGATAAAATCCGGTGTTGTGTTCTTGAAAAATTTTAACGTAGTCAAAATATTCTGAACTATAATACAATACTTGTGTACGCAAAGGAGTAATAACTACGATTATTTTTTTTCCACTGTAGCATTTATTTATTTATAGACAAAAAACACAATATTGTACCAATACTAATACATAGAAGATAAAACTAGAACTGTGTACTAAAAAGTACTCCAGCTTGGAGTCATTCTGAATCTGAGTCTTGAGTCATCAGAAATCTGCCGATTCCGACAGATTATTTTCTAAATTAAATTCTATTTTAATTTATTGATAATGTACCTATGAGTGATGGGCAGGTTGGTACTTGTAAAATAAACGACCGGTACACTGCACTGCACAGCGAGTACTAATACGTCACCGCCTATTCGAGTGACTGGCCACTAAAGACGCTCACGGGTACTAATACACTGATATATGTGGAAAATGCTGTTTTAATCTACATTTTTAAAAGATTTTAAACTAATTATAACATTCGTATAGTTCGTAACTTTTATACTCTTATATTAATATAATTAAGTCTATTAAGAATCCTTTTTTAAATCCTCAAGGATTAAATTATATCCTATTAAGTATTTTTCCAGCAAGAGAGATTCATATTTTTAGATTTCCAACGAATCCCTGATTTTCAACTTTTTTCATTAAATCATATAAACAATTATTCGTCTGGGAAATCGTTTTATAAAACACAATTACTGAACATACTTCTAAACTGTTGTCTGTGAATTTCTTTGATCTTCAATTCCAGTTTCCCAGGGTGGATCCTCTGTCTTACCGCCTTTGTCCTCGTCAGATAAATAAAGTGGTTGTAATAAAAAAAATTAAAACAAACAATATTGTCGTGTAGCCACTTTTGTACGAAACCTTTTAAAGGAACGAGAGTAGCAAAAACAAAGAAACATTAAGTTGGATTGATGGTGCTTACCGATACGATTTTCTTTATAGCAAAAACAACTATCCTTCCAAATTTGTCAGAGAACGTCTTTCTTTTACTTTCGAGAAAATTGGACACTTCTTGATTCTTGGACTACACTCGTGTGTATATGTTACTATAGAAGTCCGAAAATCAGTCAATCATAAATTTACCGGTGTTCGATATTCGTGACGTCACGTTGGCACAGAAATCGATTGTTTACAGAATATTGTTTTTTTTATGTGGCAAATTTATCCTAACTTCCAGAGTACCTACCAGTTTACCTTTCGTTTCGACAAGCCTCGCTATCTCGTTGTTAAAGCGCCACAGGACAGACTTTCTCGCCTCCTGCCCTGTGAATTTTCGTCTTGTGTTTAATTGTGATTGAGAGAATCAAGTGTTTGGTAAGGCGACATCTGGAAGGGCGCCGAGAGACAAAGGTGAGCCAAATGTCCCTCCCTTTCTCAACTAATACAGTCCATTTCTCGTCTCGTCATTCCTCTTAACCTTCCTATTCCTTATCCTATTTCCCGCCGAATATTCCCGCCATCCCCATGTACGCGGCAAATCGCGTCGCGTACAACCGGTGTAAACTAGAATTTACCATGCAACCCAATATGACAATTACAGGTATCTACGGTCTGCTCTAGCAACATACATACATTTAAATTATCAATGCAATGCGATCATGAACGAAACTGATATTGATATTGTATGTTCTGGGGGGTTCAGATTATTGTCAAGAAAATCAATGTTGTGTAGGTATGTTTTTTAAATTATGTTGAGGTGTCTACATTAATATCAGCATCAATTGTTTGTAGTATTGCAATGTTGGATATTTTCGTCGTGCATTTTAAAAAAGGATTGAAGATCCCCGTAGCTGTGAAGATTATTGACCGGCTCTAAAAGACCGAATGCGTAGAAAAAAATCTTCACTCTTTCGTGTATTGCAACATGTGATGTATAGTATGGTATTCAAACAACTAATAAATATTTACATACTAGTAACAAGGAAAATTTTAAGTTGAGTTTGTTATTCTATATCTATACTAGTAACAAGGAAAATTTTAAGTTGAATTTGTTATTGGTCGTTGACAGCATTTATCAACCTCAATAGTCTGCAGGTTCCAACACGCTCATTACTCACCTAGCTATTCACGTACTTAAGCAACCTAAGCTAACCTAACCTAACCTAACCTAATCTCACCTAACTGCTCAATTAAAAATGACAAAGATAATTTTTTATAACGTAAGCACACAACACCAAACACAATCAAATAAAGCGAACTTTTAATAATTGAATACTGGAAATGAATAAAACACTAAGTGCCAGAATGTTCATTTTAAGATATTTTCACTCTTTATGTGCAATTTTACGCATATTTTCATTAATATTTTCAACACTACTACAGGCCGGTACCTCACGTTAGTTAGTCATTTTAATACTAAAAACTATAAAATACTCATGTCGTTTAGTGCCTTATTTATATATAAAAAATGACGCGGTACTTAGCACTTATGCGATATGCATTCCCATAAAACTAGGAAATTAACACAGATAGAACTTCAGTGCAGTGTTTAATGTATTGGCGAAAGCATATAGTGTCAATCTCTATATTTGTCTTAAACAAATTAGTTTTGGTTTTTTGGTTTGGTTTTTTGCATTATTTATTTCCAATATTCAATTGGTGTTTGCACTATAAATGCACGCATTTACCAAAATGGTTTGGTGAAAGCTCAAAATGGAAGCTTTACAAGCTTACTTTCTGAGTGTTGTCACCTTTTAATATAATACTAAGATTTACCGGTCAAACCTAGATTTACAAATTTTCTGACTTTTACAATAACACACACACACACATACATACGCATGACTTTCCCTAAATAAATGTCGCCGGGAATAATCCACTTACATGAAATTAAATTTAATGTAATTGCTTAATCTTGAAAGCCTATTGGTGTTGAAAATACTTTGGAAGTCTAAATTTATTTATCTACTGTGTGTTATTGAAATAACAGGTGAAGAATACAGTCAGACTACGTCAGGGATGGCAAACTAATTGAATATAATATTAGAAAATTGTGTAAAAAATAAGTACATATTCTTAACATAGAATATATTTTATCGGAAGCCCCCCCAGAATGAATAGAATGTTAGAAAAAGAACGCTTGAAATAGTTTTAGAAGATATTGAAACATTTTGTTGGAGGTTCGTGCGTGGACTATAATATATCGACGTACGTATACTGTCGAATCTGCAAAATATTATTTTTTCCTTTTACTAGCTTAAATCATCCAATTTGCTTTATATTTTCACATAGTTATTTCAACATTTTAAGTTTAAAAGACAGAAGCACAGCTCTTGAAATTTTTAATTTGTATGAGATCTGTCGAAACCAATTTAATTGTCCACCCCTATTATCACTTATCAACATCCACGTCACAGCAAGAGCTACTAGAATACAATGCATCTTCCACATTCCTGTTGCTCGTACCAATTCCGATTATGCTCACCCATAGCGGGAATGTGCCGAGCCTACAAAAATTTATTCACCGACATTGACATTTATCATGTGTCTCTATACCACTTTAGATCACAAGTTAACATAATTTAGAGACGCAAGATTGAATTAATACTTCATTAATAATTAAATATTGCAAGATATAAATAAAGTTAGACTTACCTGTTTCCGTTTTTACAATAGTTTTTCCAATATAAAAAGAGGGACTGTCATTACATTTTAATTTATAAACACCCGAGTGAGTCAATTTGAGATACTGGTGAAAAGCCAGCTTGCTGGGAGTCTAGGGGTCTAGTCTAGGGGCTGCGAGTCGAAGTGTACTGAAATTATCCCCTGGAAAGCATGACGCATGAATACCTTGATTCTGAAAAAATGATATCACATCAAACTCTACAGTAGTACCTACATACCACAGATTCTTACAATTTTCGGTCGCGTTGTGGGTCAATATTACAGCGTAGAAATGTGGGACATACAGACCTGGAAGAGTACCAAAATGATGGATAGATACGTTGTCTGAAGAGACCCTGAACTTCATGGAGTGGGAAGTTTTTATGGAAGATTTGTGATGGTAGATATGGTAGGGTAAAAGGAAGTAACGCACCTTACCAGGAGAATTTTTTGGTGTCTTTTGGCTTCAATGCAAATAAAACAGACACAGAGTAAAATAGGTTATAATCTTCATAATAATGCACTGAGGCTTATTGAATATCTTTACAGGCGGTATTTGGTTTATATTATTATTATTATTAATAATTATTCTTATTAATACTTTATTATATTTTATTATTATTATATTTTATTATATTATTCTTGTTAATACTTTAATGACCAATGATGTATTGATCGAAGGTAAATGGCGTAGGCGGCATAAAGAAAGAGCTTAGATCTTACTTATCGTTAGATCCAGTTTTTTATTGGATGCTACCTATTACAGCCACTACTCGCTGAAGCCCTCGATCACCAAAGTTTCATCTGACTAAAAATACCAACTATATATCAACACTGAAATGATAGTAGAAAGGATAAGAATAATACATGAAATCAAGGAAAATCGTCAAAATCATTAAAACAACAAAATATAATAAATTTTGTGTAAAAATGTATATGCACGTCGTAGATGTGACATGGCTTAAGGGAAAATCGTGTAATCCTTAGATATATCCTTAAATGTAAGCAAAAAAAGATATTGCTTACATCTAATAGAATACAACTTGTCTATTTATCTATTTAATTTTGTCTATTACAGCTGCATTTATCTATTACAGCTGCATTTATCTATTACAGCTGCATTTATCTATTACAGCTGCATTTTTGCATTGACGCATTACAAGCCATAAAAATACCTTTAAAATTTATATTGAATTTGCATTATGCTATTTTTTACATCTCTGTGTTAAATTTCATCGTATTATATTCGGCGTACGCAGAATTACGTATGTGTAATAAAAAATACAATTTTATGTAATTTATGGCGTGACGCAGTGTAGAATGTACGCCCTTGAGTTGTAAATCTTTATTCGCAGTAGTCCCTCCTGATATTCATAATATTAATGACAGATTTTTTTGAATATAAAAATGATATTTTATTTTATTACATTAAATGATAGATGTATGGTATTAAACGTCTAAAATGATGGAATAAGTAAGAACTCAGCGGCCCTTTGGCTTCTCCGATCGGGGGTTCGGGGCTCGAATCCCATCCTGGTGAGGTCACAATAAAAATTAATGATTTACTCACGCGTGAATGATTTTTTGATATGTTTCGCTTCTGTTAGTGGGCCTCATGGCCCGTTGAAGCGTTAAAAAAACACACATTTTCAAAATTAAATTAGGCAATTTTCCATATTTTTTTATTATCAATCGTCATAAGCACGTATGCAACCTATTGTTATTTAAAAATATATATCCAATTTATAACTCTAAAATTATAGTACTACCCGCCTTTGCTTTTGTGGTGTTTTTGTGTGCTCGCCACCCGAGGCGCGAGGCGCGAAGATGGTGGGGGATGCGAGCACACAAAAACGGGAACACGCGGGCGCACGCTCTCTTTTACTTCCCGGTTCCTATTACTCTAGTCATAGTTTACGCTCGGTCGGCTAATCTATTGGAAAATAAACCAAGAGTAAAACACCAAGCCGCGTTTTACTCTACCTATTTCAAACACTGCTTTCCCAGGCGGGAATACATCACAGCTTTAGATTTGAACTGTTTGAAAAACTGTTTAAAAATAAGCTTGCATGGAAGCTAAACTACAAGAAATTGAAACTGAAAAATAATCTAAAAAAAATTAACCCATAAAAACGAAGTTTTTACAATACTCCCTTTCTCATTTTCGGGTTTCGTGTCTACCTTATCTTATCGGAATCTGCATACAACTTGTATGAAAAAAACCATTATAAATTTGAAAAATCCAAAATTATACTTTAATTTTTTTTTTACATTTTTTAACTTGTCATGTTATATTATTGTTACTTGTTATGTTATATAACTTATATATTGTCACGGGACGTGACTTTGGGAGACAAATGAACCCTGGAAATCAATTTAGTTTAATTTATTACCAAAGGATAGTCACTGGACACGAGTTAAATTGTAGTACCATTCTTAATATTATAGTTGCTAAATGTCTCTCGAATATTTCACACACTTATTATTGCACTGTTCCTTGATTCGTACTAATCAACTCTGTTTCTATTGCTTTGATCACTTCTGGTACTCCGTTCAATGTTCGCACGTAGAAACTTCTCGCCCCGGTATTCTTATTTTATTCCGCTGATATCACTGGGCTTGTTTGCTTACTGATATTGCGTTTACATTACTTATCACGCTGGTTAACGCTACGGAAATATCGCACTTGTTGTCGTCACGAAATGAATTGCCTGACCCCAGGGTGCGTGATGCCTTTTATAGATAAATTCTTTTAGTCAGATTTATTCTAGAGATTGCGAGAGACCCGTAGAACGTTCCAGAATTTTCCAATGTAATATTTTAGTACGTAATGGAATGTCATAGATTCTTCGAGATAGAGAATTCGGTCACGCATGACTGATCCTGTGTTGCGTGACGCCGTTGTATTGTTATCAGCATTCAGTTAGTTCACTGTATTCTCAATATGTTAATATTAAGTGGAAAAATAATAAATTGATGCAATCATGCGATTTGTATATTCTTATGTTGACAATAAAAAATGTGTTATCTTCAGATGGACGTTAAAAAATATATTTTATTATTGTGTGACCTTATAAAATAAACCATTGTATGAAGTGTTTGTTGTGAGAAATACGGTTAACAATATCGGAGAACGGAAACTAATTTCAAACAATTTTGTAAGGAAACATCTGGTCAACAATTTCTCTTCAATTAATTTATAAGCATTTCAACATCTAATGGTCAGAGAGTAAACACTAAAGCTATTGTGCCAAAGTTTATTTGTATTTATCAGCAGGCACCTGTTGCATCATGGTAAATATTGTATTATTTAATTTTTTTTTTCCCAATTTAATACACATTTAAAACCTGGTGGGTAGGGTTGGCCAGAAAGGGGTAAAGATGTTTTCTAGAAAGTGTAAGTATGTCTATCTCTCTCTTTTTAAATTTTATGAATAACCCGTTACTTGTTATATTCCCCATTTCGGCGTCCACTTCTCAATTACAAAAATTGATTAGTTAGAATAAGTAATGGATAGTTAGTTTGCGTCTGTTTTGATGAAGATACAGTGATATCGAAACCGGTAGACGTAGAATTACTAGTTAAGTGGTTAATACAATGTTTTTTAATTAATTAAAATAAATAGTTATGTTCAACCACAAAGCTAACGCTATAAACATCAAAAATATAATATAGCGGTTTTGCGAGCCTCAGAATAGGAGGATTGTCATTTTTAAATATTAACTAACTAAACGTAACGCCATTCCTCTGCGGGAACAGGCAGAGAGGATGGAGAGTGACACCCTTTATGTTGACACACAGCTATCATCTCATCTATATTCATACATCTTCGCATACAAGCTCGACGATTTTTCAAGTATCTAGCTAATCTTGTGTTATATATCCTCAATCCCGAGATATGAACACCAAATAAAAGGCCAGATGGTTGCGATTTGCTTCAGCATATTCAGATGCTTGTGTCGACCGATCCTAACCTAATTCCAGTGCTAACTGCCCGCTGGCTAATGGAAGAGAGAGCGCGAGAGCCTGTGCTCTATTTATAGGCGCGCCCCTTTGTAGTCTTGCTAAGGTGGCCGGCCTGAATACACTACTTCTAGTCGTGCAAAGTCTTCCTCGTCTGGTTTCTTTTCCTAGCAACGCCAAGACTTATGTACATGGTGTAATAGAGCTAATCTTCAACACCATACAGGTAGATTCCTGCTTAAATATCAATAGCTATGGGGATCTAGTATAAAGATAAGAAATAAATGATAAAAACCAGCAAATTTCAATTGTAAAAAATTCTATTCAAATTTTGCAGATTTTTTATCATTTTATCTTACTTATATTGAAACGAATGAATTTTTCGTAATCAATATAAGTTACTGTAATAAAAGTTCAATGTTTTGTAAAAAATAAGTCAAAAATATTGAAAAAAAATACAAGCTTTGATACTGCGTAACTCCATAACTATTGTCTGATTATGGTCATAGTTGTTTGAACATTTTCGACTCATAATTAAAGCAGGAATCTACCTTTAAAGTATTCTGAACCAGCCGTGTCACACCCTGTATCTTTCTTGCCACTCTCTCGCATTCCTTGTTTTCTGTGCACTAAGTTCATCATTAATTTTATAATTAAAAAAGAACTCATTTTGAAAAAAATACGTTACGCACGCCCATGATATTATTATATTGGAATACGGATAGCAATTTTATAATAAACTTATCAAAAAGAACAATAAAAGAAGTGATCCTTTCCTGAAATTTAATTTCGCCCAAAATAACAGAAAACATTTTATAGATCGGTAATGTAATGTAGTACAGGAAATTGTAATAATAAAATGCAAATTGAAGGAATATTGAACAGAATAATTTACCCTTTCATTGCTTTTCAATATGAATATTCAAATAGGGTAGATACTTATTTGTTTATTTATGCAACGTTTAATTATCGGCTACCAAGAGGCGAAATTTCAATCTCTTGAAGGTAACTATTAAGATAAGTTTACTATTAAGTTACTATTATGATAAGAAAATTAGTCACCGTTATCTAAATAAATAGTCAACAATAATAGTAATTTCGTTGCCCGTCCGTATTTTCCTAGAATCCAGTACTTGATCTCATTCCGTTATCAACATTTGTATGATTCCAAAATTGTTATCCAATAAAATGAAAACAATGACATTGAAAACATTAGATTTTTTTATTTTTTTATTAGAAAGATAGATATAATATGCTATGCTGATGATGCGGTATTAATAGCCAACTCCGAAGACGATCTTCAAAAACTTCTGCACAAATTCCATATATCTTCACAAAGATTCAACATGAAAATCTCCGTAGCTAAGACTAAGAGCATGGTGACATCGAAACAGCCAATTTCATGCGAGCTTGCAATTGACAATAAAATAATAGAGCAAGTAACGAGCTTCAAGTACTTGGGTGTCGAGATATCCAGCAGTAACGACCTCTACGAAGAAGTAAGAGAGCAAGCAAACAAAGCCGCAACTATTGCTGGATGCTTGAGAAATGCTGTCTGGAGAAACGAACATATGCTCAAGGAGAGCAAAGTGAAGATATATAAGACCTGTGTCCGCCCAATCATGACGTACGGTATCGAGACAAGGGCTGACACTACCAGAACAAAAAAACTTCCAAGAACAACTGAGATGAAGACTATCCGACCCATTGCGGGACTGACAATCCGAGACCGAGTGAGGAATTCCGAAATACGAAGGACTTGTGACGTCGAGGATATTATCCGATAGGGAAGATCTAGAAGACGTTACAGGAGAGATGTGGAGATGTGGAGAGAGCTTGTTTTGAGAGAGTAGTGAGCATAGCAGCGAACAAGCATGTGATGAATCACCTGTTTCTATAGATTTTTTTTTTTTTTTTTATTATTTTTATTTTGAACTCTGGGGAAAAATTGAGCTAAACCCACCTGGCGGAGTATTGGGGCTACAAAAATTTGGGGATGTATTGGGGCTAGTATTGGGAGGGAGTTAGTAGCGATTGATCGGATATAGGTTACGGGCAGTTACTAATCAATTCTTATAAATCATATTAATCTTGTGGTAAAGCCGTGTTTGGTACAAATGGTTGACGATCGATGCGGTCCGAGCGGTCCGCATGTGCTTCCCATAAAAAATGCTGAACATGGTTTTCAGAGATTTAGGTCGCGGTTATTGCAGTTTAAGCCGTAAAAAAACCGATTAACGTCTACTCTAAGGTGACGATGATATTGACAGTTCCACGAGGTTTCTGAATTATTGACTTTTTTGCTGGGGTTTTGAAACCGTTTAAGTGTCATTAATCGTGGTCTCGAGTGGATTGCCGCCCAAGAGAGATAGCAGAATATGAGCAAAAGTAAGGAAGGCAGGTCTAATCGGGGGATCGCGAGAGGAAAACGCCCCATAAATAAATGTATAGGAATTGGCCGTGAAGCACGGATTAAACGTATACGTTGTACCAGAGGGGTGACCTTAACTGAGCGAATAATGATTTATTTTCGTTTCGCGGGAGTCGGATAACGTGGGCGGATAGAAAAGTTAACTATAATTCTATTATATTTATCTGTAGACTAACGCTCTTCAGGCTTTTACAACAGATAGGTAATTGTGCAATGACGGTATATACAGTTAGGAAAGAGATAACGATAACGTGTAAGCATATTAATGGCACGACAAGAAAATAATATACTCAAATATAGATACAATATATTAACTATGTAATCACTACAAACCTGTCCGACGTTAGCGTAGTTTCAACAGGACGGGTAACGTGTATACGATTGGCTATTCTAGCTCAGATTTCGCCGGGTTTGGTAGTAATAACCACAAAACATAATTGAACAAGTGTATCCAGATAAGAATATTGTAAATAAAATAATATGAATTTGCGGCCCATATACACATGAAATAAAAGGATAAAGCGTATGGGGATCTTATAGATGGATGGATAAATGAAACAAATATATATAGGAGTAAATGCAAGTAAAAAGCAAGCATATAAGTACCAAAAACATAGGAGAACATAGTGTGATAGAAATTCGAAGACGGGAGGAACAATAATGTGAAGTGGAACGGATATAGCAAGAGCATGTAATAATGATAAACGTACAAATACAGACAACTACTTGAGACCGATTCGACAGATACTAGCAATCTTTCAACACACCTCTAAGAACATGGTGAGCGGTATATAGTTATCAGCGGAGGCGTCCAGTGCCTTGGCAATAAATGAGCACTGAATTAATCCGACGCCTTGCCTGCGGCACTGGAGGTTTATTTACTTATTTGTTTTATTTGTTTTCATTTATTGGGTTTCTTACAGCCATATAATTAATCAATCTTTGAAGAAAAGACAATAATTGATGCACAGAGTTTTGGGCCAATTACGCGAAAACACATACATACAATCGATAAAAGAATAATAAAAACATGTCCAATAGTGGGTTGTGTGAGTGTGTATCTGTGTGTTTATTTATTTGTTTATTTATTTTGTTTTGGGAAAAAAATTAAAAGCAAAACGATCTTAAAAATCTTCCACTGAATTTAAAAATTTACTTTAACTTACATTAATAGTTTATTGTGTTATAGTGAATAGTACTCTTCCAGTATTATATTGTTCGAGAATATTCACTGTCTATGTAACATAGTTATTTTGTGGATCAATCTTACTGCCAATAAAAATAATAATAAATGGTTACAAATTATGTTTAAATTCCGCAACGGAGGGAACTAATACGTCCCTGTGCGCGGAGAGCCGCGGGCATAAGACAGGATTCATTGGATGATCCACGAGAAAAGATCGCCCAAAATTAATTTAAAATTAGGTATAGTACCTTTGAACGATTGTTTTATCTAGGTATGCAGTGTGTACATGTTGAGTGTAGGGAAATTGATACAATGATATAGCAGCCAAGGATCGTTAAATTTCCGATAAAGACGAGTGAAAATACGAGGGAACGGGACATGATAATGGTAGATAATGAAGAAACATCAACTATGATTAGGGGAGTACCCGATAGATTGTAGTTACGGTTGATCAAACGACAATATGGACTGAACTTAGAAATTAAATATTAAAAATTAATTATCGCGCTTGTGAAGCGAGTTCAAATCGTCCGAAGCCACTGAGTCCGTCCCAAAACAGGCACAGGGACGGAGACAGAGACGGCAACAGAAGGTGGGGTTAACTGACATATCCAAGGGGAGATATGGTTTTTTTTTGCCAAACTGAATCTTAGGAACAAAGGTTTGGTTTCAAGGAAAGTAGGATATTGAAAATCCTGGAAACACACGACTTAGGACCTTTGGCTGCTAGGGGGGTTTTAAAATGTCAAGACACAGCAGAATTCAGGCAGTTGGTGTGAACGTCTACGAGAGTGCAAAATCCGCGTCGGTTGTTTCTTTTCGAGTGATAGAACCGTGAGTGAAAGTTACCGTCGACTTAGAGTGTCCCAGTGGTTGAAAATTATAGTTTAATTTCAAGTGAAAGTTGTGTACGGGTAAATATACTCTTCGACATTGTTTATTGCTCACGTTAAAAGAAAAGGGGGGTACGGGTTTGATTTTATTTTATAAAGGGTAATTAATTTGGCATATTAGAACTTCGGAAATTACTGCGCTTTATTAAGTTGATTAGTCCGGCATATATAGAACTGATATTTGCAGATCTCCGGAAACTAGCTGTGCGTTATAAAGATACCTATTTTATGCTAAACACGCGGGAAATTGTTAATAAATCTTGTAAAAATACCTATCTTATGCTAAATACGCGAGGTCCTGTTAAAAGGGTTTTAACTCAGAGTACGGGATTGATTTTATTTTATAAAGGTAATTAATCTGGCATATCGGAACTTCGGAAATCACTATGTTCTATAAAGTTAATTATTTTTGTCGTCTTACTAGGTTCACAGAATAATATTCGCAGAATTTCAGGAAACGGTAGAGTTCAAATTTAGTTAAAATTTCGTTTTACTAAGTATAGTATTGGCGGATCTCTGGAAACTAGCTGTGCGTTATAAAGATACCTATTTTATGCTAAACACGCGGGAAGTTGTTAAAAGATAAAGGAGTTGTTACTAACAGATTCGATTTTAAATAAGTCTTATAAAATACCTATCTTTGCTAAATACGCGAGGTCTCATTTTAATTTTTACATTTGTAAGGCATATAATATTTCGTTATATGAAATGTTTCGATTAGACCGGGTTTATTTTAGTTATCGAAAGAATATTTAGTTTATTTTAATATTTTTTTTTGTTTATGTTTAATAGTAAGAGTCCGTTAAAATTATAGCGAATAAATTCTGGGATTAAAAATACGTCTAGTGAAAAATATATAGCTGATCTCGCGGGGTATCAGGTTCAGCCCATAATAATCTAGATTTTCATTTCGTTTAAAAGTATATAGAGTAATTCCGTGAGAATCGGGGTTTATTTACAATTTCACAGATGTATAAATTCCATTACTCTAGAAAATTATATAAAATAATCTCGTGAGAATCGGGGTTTATTTACAATTTCACAGATGTATAAATTCCATTATTCTAGAAAATTATGTAAAATAATCTCGTGAGAATCGGGACTTATTTACAATTTTACAGATGTATGAAATTTCATTATTCTAAAAAATTATATAAAATAATCTCGTGGGGGTCGGGGTTTATTTACGGTTTTACAGAAGTACAAGTTTCACTATTTTATAAAGTATATAAAATTGCTTTCGTTCGGCCCGGGTTATCTTATATTATATAGGAAAACATAGGTCCCGCGCTATTAAAACATATAAAAACGTTTCATGTGGCCGGGATTATTACGCGCGTTGGGGAAAGTCTATAAGGTAAAAATATGTTTAATTTGATTCTGGTTATTTTATATTTTATGAAAGATATTTGCCTCGCGGACTTAAACTATGAAAAAATGTTTCAATTAGTTCTGGTTATACTTTAGGAGTGATGTAAACTTCGCGGTTGTATAATTTGGGTTACTTTGTATTGTACGAAAACGTAAATCTCGCGTATAAAAACGCGTATAAAAAAAAACGTATATCATGTATTCAAACATATAAAAACTTCTAGTACATTGTTTCGATAGACCGGGGTTGTATTATACTTATAAAGATGTTGTAGGGCCTCGTTATATTGAAAATATATAAAAACCGCCTGGGGCCGGGTCTTCTTATTTATAAACTATATAAGATTTCGTTACATTTAGTTATATAAAATGCTATCGTTCGGGAATTCGCGTTTCATTTTAAGCATATATAAATATAGGGTCCCGTTTTTAAACAATGTTAGTGTTTCGTTTAGAATTCGCGCCTTCATTTAGTAAATATGAAACATGTAGATTTCAATTGGAACTATTTTAAAATGTTTCGTTTAGAAATTCGCGTCTTGTATTATAAATGTGAAAATTATAGTATTCGTTTTGAGCTAAAACGTGTGAACATAGAAACACTACAGTTTTGACCGCTATTTTGTTTACTATGCCTAGGACATTCTTGCGGTGTATTAGGCTTGATGGTAAAATTTAAACTCTTACTCTGTTTAAAATATACGTAGTGTCTCCGCCTAGATTGGCTTCACGATATACTTTATGAAATTTGTAAGTTCCGCTGTCCTAAAATTATATAAAATTACCTTCGTTTAGATCGGGTTATATCATATTCCTCGTGGAACGCGTAAACCTCGTTGTCCTGAAACTAAATAAGGATGTTTCATCTAGACCGGGTTCATTTTACATTTTAGGAAGAATATAAGTCCCGCGTCTTTCACTACATAAAATGGATTTGGTAAGATTGGGGTTGTTTATACTTGTAGAAATTACAGAATCCCTTTATTCCTAAACTATATTAAAATGATAAATTATATTAAAATGATTTAAACTATATTAAAATTTGCCGGAGAGTGGATATCAAATATTCGAGATGATAATAAAATTATATTAAGAATAATATAATTTTATTATCAATGCACAAACTTGGCAATGAACTACCTACATATGTCGACATTTTAAATCTATCTCTCTCAAAATTTAAAAAAACACTATATGATCATTTCTTTTCAAAATATTAAATTTTTATATAATGTCTTAAATTTTTTTATATATATAGCTGGCTATTCGAATTTAATATTGCTATATTATCGGTGAGTAAAAATTTCTGAGATCACTACTTTACACCTTTTGCATATATACCTTTTTTTTACATAAATGTCTAACCTCATTATGTTTAAATTATGTATATATACTTTTTACATCTATACCCTTTATTTTTCTTTTACATTTAATCGTTTGTTGTATTTTAATTATGTATAAACCTGCTACTTTACACCTTTTTGCATATATACTTTTTTTTACATACATGTCTAACCTCATTATGTTTAAACTATGTATATATACTTTTTACATTTATACCCTTTATTTTTCTTTTACATTTAATCGTTTGTTGTATTTTAATTATGTATAAACCTGCTACTTTACACTTTTGCATATATACTTTTTTTACATATATGTCTAACCTCATTATGTTTAAACTATGTATATATATACTTTTTTACATTTATACCCTTTATTCTTCTTTTACATTTAATCGTTTGTTGTATTTTAATTATGTATAAACCTGCTACTCTACACCTTTTGCATATATACTTTTTTTACATACATGTCTAACCTCATTAATTTTAAACTATGTATATATACTTTTTTACATTTATACCCCTTATTTTTCTTTTACATTTAATCGTTTGTTGTATTTTAATTATGTGTGGGCCTGTTGTAAAAGGCTATTGAGCCGTGTAATTAATTAATTAATAATAATAATAATAATAATAATAATAATAAAAATAATAATAATAATAATAATAATATTAAGAATAAAACTAAATCGGCGGACCCTAAAAGTAATATGTATTGACCTTATAAAGATGTAGACTAGTGGGGTTTTGTTATAGAAGCAATCAATCCTTTAACAACAACAAGTGGACAAGTGGTTGCTTCATGGGTTTGTTAAAACTTATAAATGGATGGAATCCTAGATTCGAAGCTTAATCCCGGTATTTCGGATAAATATAAGAATATGTAACATCGGAAAATGACGGGTAACGGGTTTTATGAAAAATATCGGTGCGTATAATCATTAGAGTATGATCATTAGGATTAGAGTTTAGTTTCGGTGACCCGGGAAGTACGGATGCGTAAGACGGAAATAAGGACTATGTTGCAGTATTATTAAGATATATAAATACTTACAATTGTCGAGCTAGAGTCTAATTCCGGTATCCCGAGGAATATAAATTCAAAGAAAGGGAAATAATGTCTAGTTTCGGTTTGGTTAGAGTATATACACCGTATAGTTGCAGAGGCTGGATACTAAGCCCCAGCTACGGAAACTTATAAGCGCGTAATGGCAGGATCAAAGGTTAGGTCGCGAACTATAGTTAATTAGGGGCCTGTGAATAGTATGCGCGTGCAAGGCAAGTGT
>JADDOH010000266.1:0-121757 GCA_016648135.1 Agrypnia vestita | reverse complement strand
GAAAATGTAATTTTTTGGACGGACTCGACAACAGTGCTATGTTGGCTGCGAACTGATCCGCGCACGTACTCAGCGTTCGTCGCCAATCGCCTCGGCGAAATTGATGAACTCACAAGTGCCGCGAACTGGAAGTGGGTGCCGACAAAATATAATTCAGCCGACATCGGTACGCGAGATGGGGAGCTCCCCGATTTATCACCTTCAGGGCCATGGTTTAGTGGACCAGCCTTCCTGAGAAAAGATGAATCCGAGTGGCCTCGTGAAAAAACGCCGCCGCAGCCCGACAAGGAAATTTTGGAAATGCGACCCACCACTATCGCACACATACAGCGCGAGCGCGCCCGCTTAGGAGACGGCGCACTACCAGACGTGCACCGATTTTCATCATGGACGAGGTTGATACGCGCCACAGCATGGGTGCGGAGGTTCGCCTGGAATGCGCGACATCGCACGCAGAGATTGCATCACAGCGACCTGCTAGCCGACGAACGGGATGGAGCTGAACGCGCATGGATACGGCGCGCACAGGAAGATGCGTTCGGTCACGAGATTCAAGCGTTGCAGCGGGGGGAGCCTCCCCCACGTACGGGTCGTCTATACACCGTGACCCCACACATAGACACGCACGGAATAATACGCATGGGCACCCGATTGATCGCGACTTCGGTGTCGGATATACCGGCAGGATTAAGGGAGCCGATCATATTAGATGGCAGCCATCCATATACCAGATTAATGATAAGACATTATCATGAGCGCAGAAACCACCCTGGGCCCGAAGTAACAGTGAGCGATGTGCGAGAAAATTATTTTATATTCCGTCTGCGACCAGCAGTACGCCGCGCGCACTTTGAATGCCAAGTGTGTCGGATCAGACGAAGCAAACCGCAATCTCCGCTTATGGGCCAATTACCCAATGCGCGCCTGGCGCATCACCTACCTCCATTCACACATTGTGGACTCGACTACTTTGGGCCCATACAGGTCACGATCGGCCGTCGCCGAGAAAAAATGTATGGAGCACTCTTAACATGTCTCACGACACGAGCTGTGCACTTGGAACTGGCGAGCTCGTTGAGTGCAGATTCAGCGGTCATGGCTCTGAGAAGAATGGCCGCGCGCCGCGGTCATCCGAGATATATGTACTCCGATAATGGTACAAACTTCAAAGGAGCCGCAAAGGAAATAACCACGGCGCTGATGGAAATAAAACAAGCCGCGCAAATGAAAGACCACTTGGCGGCCCAGAACATAGATTGGGCGTTCAATCCTCCATTAGCACCACACATGGGCGGGGCGTGGGAAAGCCTCGTGCGCTCGGTCAAGCGGGCACTCGAAATGACGCTGAAAGACCGGGCGCCGCGAGTTGAAACATTAGTCACAGCCCTCGCGGAAGCCGAATTCACCGTGAACAGCAGACCGCTGACTCATGTGTCGGTTGACCCGGATGACGGCGAGCCACTCACACCGAATCACATTCTAATGAACACGGCTGGACGACATATGCATCTGGCCGCGTATGGACCGCTGGAGGAACAGATCTGCCTGAAGAAACAGTGGCAGTTCTCTCAACAGTTAGCAGATATGTTCTGGAGACGCTGGATGCGGGAATATTTACCGACGCTCGCTCAGAGGCGTAAATGGCAAGAACCCGCACCGCCCGTATGTGCAGGAAGGATGGCTATCATCGCCGACGCGGCCTTACCACGTAATAGCTGGCCGCGAGGGATCATAACACAAGCCATTCCAGCGGCAGACGGCCAGATACGCATCGTCCGCATAAAAACCTCAACCGGAGAATACACGCGGCCTGTGACTAAGATCGTCGTGCTACCCACCGAGCCGATTCAGGAAGCGGCCGCTCATGCAGCAGTTCAAGACCAGCAGCCTTCATAGATGACACTGGAATCGTCGAGGATCCTGTGCGTCCTTCTGGTATGGCCAAAGCCATACGGGGGGAGTGGTTCGCACAGGATCAAAAATCGAAGATTAAAAATATTTTTTGCTTAATTTTGAAATATGTTATAATATTAAGTATTTAAAAATAAATGTCTTGATTTGAGGATAGGGTCCAGGCCGTAAAGGCAAAATAGCTTAAGAATAATTGTAAATATGTGTTTAACGTGTTTTTATGTATATAACTGTCAATGAGGGTCCCGTTAATGAGTCATCCATTAGAGCGACGACCGCGGCCGAGGGAGAGAGATTAAAATCTCACGATGAGTCACTCGGGCCGCGGGCGCGCTTAATTAAATATTTTAATTTTGTTTTTGAGATAAAATCGCAAAGTAAAAATCAGGTAGTCGCCTACGGAGCGGTCAGCTACAGTGTATTTGCCCGCATCTCTGTACCAATAGAAATACGGGCAGGTAATAACCGACACCCACACGGCTCGTGACTTGAGATAGCGCGCCGTACATTTTTTCGTACGGCGCTAAATTTAGATTCACTATCGCTAGAGAGCTCAATAATCAAAGTGTGAGGTGTCATTTTCTTCAGAAAAACAAGGGCTACCTGATGCGATATTAATAATTTAGATATTTTCACAAATAAAAAAAGTTTCATTTTTTGTCACATGCACGCGATTTGCAAGCGCTGACATGCCCGGACAGTAATCTGCGTATTACACCCACATGCGGGCATGTCAGACGCACATTTTGACATATGACTCATTAGCGGGAGATATGAGAGAGTGGATTTATCTTAAAAAATATCCGCGCGCCGCGAGATATGCGCCGCCGATGCACGGTATCGCCGGCGCCCAGCGGTCGTTCCGCTAGGCCGAGTGCACAGCTTCCGTGGTCCACCACGTTACGCCGATGCCTACAATAAAGATGTAAATCCCCTCTCTCAGTAATCCCTTTTTGGCAGTTATTTTCCCGTTATTTTCGCTGGACCCAAATAAAAAGGCTGCGAAAACCTAGCGAAATCACAGTGCTCTCAGTGCCTTAGTGCCAGTAAATATTTGTTGCCGTGTATGTGCGACAAATAGTTTTTTACAACGTCACTCTGCCCGTTTTTCGCTAGGTTTCCTTCTGAAACAAAAACTCTGCTTTTTATTTTCTTGTGTGTAAATTGTTGTGAATTAAAACCCCTGAAGAAACACCGTCGATCGTAGCGTTGCTCTCCGGTGTTTCAAAGTATCATCATCATCAACAAGATTTAGAAGCGAGTTGTGACTCATCGTCAGTGACGTCACGACGCCCGGAGCACAGCAGACAGGCGAGTAATCGGTGATCCACCCTATTCTAAAAATAATTATTTGTTACGGGCGTGTCTGTCCGTAACATGTATATATCTATCATGTTCTATCATGACTGGAATTCGTGAACGTTAGTTACATTGTGTAAATTGATCACTTGAGCCAGCCACATGACAGGTCGTAAGACCTATAAATACCCAAACACTAACATACCTACTTCTCCGTTTAGGTTGACAACATTCTGTATTTAGGTTAGTTATTAATTACATCTGATGATGAGGGATTGCCCTTCTCGAAACTATAGCAGTGGTAAAATAACGCGCGTGTTCAAAATGTAATTTACATAAAAAATGAATCAATTAGAATAAAATACAGAAAAATGAAATCATCGAAGAAATATTTGGCTGCTACCGGGAAAGGTGCGCTACACTACATTAGCCTCGTAATTTCAGTCAATTTATCGAGCTTATTTGTAAGTCCCTTTTTTATTAATTGGTTAACACATATTCTCCATTTTATATTGACCGAAATGTACGAGGCTGATGTAGCGTAATGGTAACGCACCTTTCCCGGATAGATAGGAGATCCGGGTTCGAGTCCCGGTAGCACTCAAATATTTATTGGTTGTATGAGAGGATAGGTCGCATACAACTCAACGCGTGTATTCAAAATGTAATTTAGTGTATACCCATTAGAAAAATATATGATTCAATTAGAAAGACATACAGAAAAAATATTTGGCTGCTATATCCGGATCTCCTATCTTATTAATTGATTAAAAAATATTCTCATATAAATATAGGGGTGAAAATATTAAATACCAATAATAAAGGTTTAAAGTTAAATAATTTTGAAATTTTTTACATTAGAGAAGCGGTGAATAATAATAAAGCACCTGTAATAAATAACCAAATCAATTTTCCATATAGCCCTTTGTACAAATTAACTTTCACAAAAGATTTGATAACACCCACATTAGACCCCGCCCCCTCTCACTCTCTCTCCCGTTAGATTCCTGATTATTCTGTAGGCTAGTTAGTGCATGCTTGTCTCTGACGAGATCAACACCCATGTGATAAATATTGGTGAAAGTTTAACAATACTATGATTGTGGTGTGTAGTGTTGTGAACATAGTGGTGCAGTGTTGGTCCTGACGAAGAGACGGGTACGTCTCGAAACCGGTAGACCTTAAATATGGTAGGGGTTTTTACTGAGTTAACTAACACTCTGTTACATATTCTCATTTTTATATTGACGGAAATGTACGAGGCTGATGCAGCGTAATGGTAACGCACCTTTCTCGGATATATAGGAGATCCGGGTTCGAGTCCCGGTAGCAGCCAAATATTTTTTCATATGATATTAAAGGAAACACTTTCTTATTGTGAAGTTGTAATTTCAGAACAATGTTTTGTGAATTATTAAACAATTTTTATTAATCAATTACAAAAGACATACAGAAAAAATCAAATTAACGAAAAAATATTTAAATGCCACCGGGAATCGAACCACGGACCTCACATTCTATCCGGGAATGGCGCGTTATCCATTTCGCCATGGCACTCAGGTAAGTTAACGAAAATTTTTCAACCTTATATGTAGTAAGTCTTTCCAGTCGATTAATAAATTTGGTTTCAAAATTCACAATAAAAATGTGTTCTTTGATGTAATAGTCATGTGCACGTTCATCTTAGAATTTTTTTCCGTAAGAAGCCCGTTTTAAAGAAAAGCACTGCATGTGAATGTCCCGGGATGTACCAAATCGTCCAAAGGGGATTACTGATCGGTGGAAGAATCAAGGCTCGGCGCAGCTTTGTCCGGGATCGCGCGGATCCCGTGCTTGGAAAATAAACACCGTAAAAGGACTGCAAGCGACGCAATTCTTTTGTGAGACTTTAAGGATTTATCCGTCACTGGTTCCGAATGCTCGTTCACGTATGGCCATCCGTTATACAGTGCACACTGAGGTTGTATTCAACTCGTGTGGGTGGATATAAATATTGATTTTCACCCGGTCTCACCACATAGGTAGGTTGCGTTTATAAATAAGTGAATTCTTGATTGGATTACGTCACAAATGGTACTCCCCCATAAGCTCTTGCACTACACGGAATTCTAGGCGCACAATCGACACTATGACGTCGCCACAGATTTCTTAGAAATGTTTCTGTAACATAAATTTGAGTACTTCTTCTTCAAACACGGCAAAATTATTTTGTGGTGACATTATAATTGTAATTTATAGAAATTAACTTTGTATAACTAATTTTTTATTGAAAAAAATTCAGCACGTTTCAAAGCCAATGGCTTCTTCATCAGGATATAACAAATGTACAAAATTAAATTTAAAAATCGAAGTGCAGATAATCGAAATATTAAAAAGTTATATATGGAAAATGAATAGTAATAAAGTACCTACTTATTATTACTATTCATTTTCCGTATACCTGATGAAGAACCTACATTATCCTGATGAAGAAACCATTGGCTTTGAAACATGCTGAATTTTTTTCAATAAAGAAGTGGTGTGTACTAAGTTAATTTCTATAAATTATAAATTTGAGTATTTTGTTGGTGTAGTGGTTATGACTCTCGCTTAGTGATCCAGTGGTTCGAGCTCAGTTCCAGGACATCAGCAAGTTAGCACGAGCGTTTAGCCTAATTTGAAAACAGTAAGGATATTGATATGACACAGGAAATAAGAAATTACTGGAAAGGCCTCGAATAAACTACTAGATTCGCGAAACGTCTGGAAACCCGAAAATGTATTGAACAGGCGACTTTGTATTTTTTGTAATTTTGTAAATATAAACATTA
Source organism: Agrypnia vestita (assembly GCA_016648135.1). Classification (NCBI taxonomy): domain Eukaryota; kingdom Metazoa; phylum Arthropoda; class Insecta; order Trichoptera; family Phryganeidae; genus Agrypnia; species Agrypnia vestita. Next base: position 115,737 of record JADDOH010000266.1, on the reverse strand, counting down.
ATTCCTTAAGATGATAAAGACGCGGGTTATGCGGTGGAACGCTAATACGGAAGTCGAAGTGAAACGATGTGGACGGGTCCAGGGGCGGCAGAAGAGTGACGCGCTCGAAGTGCCGGCTGCAGTCGGCGCTGGGTCCGGCTGGCGCTGGGTTCAGCGGTTAATCACATTAACGGCGGTCCGCGGGCAAAAGGCCGTGACTGGAGGAGCGACCGCAGTACCGCTCTGCTTATCATTTTTCGGACGACCGTTTCGGACGAATAATTCAATTACGGGGCCTTTACGGTCCGTGGAACTCAACAACATCATTGTCAGAGGTGTACTATTACGCCGGCGCAGTGAAGATAACAAACGGTGTCCCAAATGGCAAAAGATGTAATATCATCTCAATCACTGAATGGACACCCACCGCATTCCCGGGACCGTTTTATCAGCGAAAGCTCCCAAATCGGTCCTACTCGTACGTCGCCAGGTTGACAGTTTTTTTTACTCCAAGGCCGACGTCCCACTGCTCGGACCCTCCGCCGCGTCTCTTCCGTCGCGGAACGCCGCTAATTTTTTTTCCATACAATATGCGCTCGGAATGATCGGTGGACCGCGAGAAAGACGCGGAGGAAGATCCGCGCGGTGTGGCGTCGGCCTAAAGGCCATGTCCGTGTCGCGCCGTGATTATCGTGTTATATCAGCACAAACCAATAGCACAACATTAAATACACTCCTCATCAACTCACGCGGCAGATTTGGAATCAACTTTCTATTCAAAATTAAATGAAGAAGACTCCTGAAGTTTTTGCTACTAGGTACTAGACTTCATTTATATATAAATAAACGAATAATATTAAAAATAAACACTGGTCACGCCTTTGTGCTTTGTGTGCCCGCTAAACAGCGACCCGCGGCACAATACCCCGAGAATATCCCATAAAGCCGTGTAAAAGCTACGAGTGTATTTACATAATTTTTGTAAAGATCCTAACGCAAAGATGTAAATAAAAACGGATTAGTACGTTTTTGAGGCAGACTTCCCTGACATTGGTATTGCGAGGGCATTCTCGGAACTGAATGGAATGAATGCGCCGCGGAGAGAGTTATGTCATCCTGTGAGACGTGCGACGAATGCCAATGCAACATGAACATGTGTTTATATTATTGTTGGGCAGGTATCGAATGAAATAATAACAATTATTATTAGCAGCTTTACTAATTCGTAACATACAGCAATATTTATTTATTTAATACACGTTACAACGTACCATTAAAAAAAACAACGTATACAAAGATGTATAGATTGATAGGTAATAATAAATAAAGGAGAAAAGGTATAATTCTATCAAAAACAATTAATAAAGGGATATATAAAGAAAAATAAAACATTAAGTGAATAACATAAAGTATAACAAAATTACATCAAATGAAATAATAGTTATCAAATCAAATATGAAAGTCAATAATCGATAAAACTACAACAAATTAAAATAATTATGTCTGAAATTCAAGAAGCAACAAAATGAAATAATTGTAAACAAATCAAATCTGAAACTCAAGAAGCAATAAAAATAACAGTAAAATAAAATGAAATGTAAAATTCAAAAATCTAAAAACAAGAGATAGACATGACATCAATAATTAATTATAAACGACCAAATTCGCCCAGAAGAGCTTTCTTATGCACATATATGAAATATTTTTTAATTGATATAATTAATAAAAATTAACTTTGTTTTCACCACTTTTGTATTGAAAAATATCAACATGTTTCGAAGCCAATGGCCCCTCGACAGGATACAATTGTATACTAACAAATTAAATTCAAAAATCAAAGTACAGGCAGTAAAAATATAAAAATGATCCTATGGAAAATGAATACTACCTGAATAGTACCTACCTACTATCATGAAAACAAATTTAAAAGATAACTATTTTGTATTTAAAAGACAACTATTTGTAAAATGGACCTGGTTATTTATACTAATTAATTTAGTATTAATTTTGGAAATAAGAAAGAGTGTTAATAGTAAATCAAATATTATAAATAGGTATCTTTTAAATTTGTTTTCATCTTAGTAGGTACTTACTTCATTATTATTCATTTTCCATATATAATTTTTATATTTTGATTTTTGAATTTAATTTGTTAGTATACAATTATTGTATCCTGGCGACGGGGCCATGGGATCTGAAACATGTTGATATTTTTCAATACAAGGGTGGTGAAAACAAAGTTCATTTTTATTAATTATATTAATAATGTCACCACAAAACCATTTTGTTCTTTTTGAAGAAGTTATTTTTGAATTGTTATCAATCTATTCTTCTTTTCTCGAAAGCAAATTTCTCTGTGATTTTATAACATAACTTAATAATAATAAAATATTATACTTAAAAAAATAATACAAACATGCTTTTATACAAAAGGAGAAAATATTTTTAACAGTCACAGTACTAAGAGCGGTCACAGTATATGTGTATGTCTTTTTCATGTTTCTTTAAATTGACAGCTGTCAAATAAACTACACAAGTTTAATTGATTTAAAATCTCAACTATTATCGGGTTTATTCTAATTTATTCTAAATCTTAACAATATTCGTTACTATATAACATTGTACAGTTCGTGATAACCTTTAATAGATGTCTAGACATTTCCCATAGAAACTTTATATAAACGATCATAAATACGTATGTCCCGTCTATTTCGTCTTATGATATCATTACGATGCGCTTATACTAAGGATATGGGGGTATGCCTTTACGTAAATATCTGTATATCATTTATATGCTATTGATATAGTGAATTGCAATTTTAGTAATGTATTTTTTCAATTTTCCGATTTTCGATTTTAATAATAGATACTAAAAAAGAAAATATTTATTTTCCGGCGTATTCTAGTAGATATGTGATAATTCTAGAGAATATCATATATGGGTTAATAAGGAATACCGCAAAAAAAAACTTCCACTTTGAAAAATAATTTTCGTTACCAGTTGCGATATCTATGTAGGTATACTAACTTGTTAATGAGAAAAAAATAACAACAGATGTCTCTAGCAGAGACCAGTGCAATATATGGTGTTCTCGATTCGAACATATATAATATTCAAAAATTTGATAATGTGTGGATGATCTTACGATGGAATTGGTGAACGTTGCGTTGTGTAGAGTGATCACTTAAGCCAGCTCATACAGGTTGTAAGGTCTGAGCCGTCGTATAAGAGAATTCCATCCACTTTTCTCATATACAAATAGCTTCGTCTCTGTGAGACTTCTATAATTTATCATTGATTAGGAGTAGACACTCAAAAGTTGCATTTTCTTATATAATTAAACACTGCATTTACAGTTTTCATTACAACTGGTACTTTTATACAATGGCCTCAATGCAGATATATCAGATGTATTATACAAAAGTTTGTTAACAAATGTATTGTTTCAGAGGTAAGTTTGTAGAACTCCATAATCACACATATGGAATTAAATACGATTCTTTTTATTTACCCTCTATCCTCTTCTTATCCTCTATTTATATCTATCTATCCTCATCCTTATTGAGGCCTATATCGAAAGACAGGCTGTTTCTAAAAATAACGACCCGAACGCCGAGAATTTAATTTAATTTTAGAATAATTTAAATAATATAAAAAAATAATATTTTTAGTTATTAATATTAGAATGGTTTATAAGTTTAACAGCAATAAAGGCTAATTTTATTTTATTTTATCCTCATCCTTATATGTATTACCCTGTCATTAGTGTTTTGTTTCATAGAATCTTGCAGAAATACAAAAAATCCTCAATAATTCTTAAAATTATATAGCATCTCTTTTCAGTTGATTTTGATGTTGAATGTAAAATTTTTTAGAGTGATAATCCTCTCATAAGGCGAAACGCGAATCGCATCGATACAAATCAAATAAAATGATAAAAACCTTGCAAAAAAAATCTATTTTCAATTTTTGCAAGGTGTCATTTTATTCGACTTGCGACGAAGTTTTTGCTACTACTACCTATGAGACATCCAATATACCCTTAAACATATAGAGAATTCCACAAATAACCACATTTTTGTGGTACGTGACGCATTGCTTCTTTGTTTATTTATGCTCATGATGAAAAGGGATTGGTTGACGTTTTTATTTGTAATGTATTATGAAGGAGCATTCTCCAATAATGTTAAAATCAGGGCTCGAAAAAATCCGATTTTTATATAAAAAATCAAAAAATCGATTTTTTTTATATATATCCGATATACATCAAAAATTGAATACATGTCCAAACGTTTTTTCTCCTTTTTTGCACACGTCGATTGAAACTCGAAATAGTCAGGAAATGTATTTTGTGCATGAATTATTATTTATTAAATAAATTAATTGTACACTGAAAAAGCTAATATATACAATTTTTATATATAAATTATAAAGGTTGCTCTTTCTAATGTAGTCTTATGGGTGTTTGTTTCTTTATGCGAAATAAAAAACGGATTACATGAAACCAATTAAACTAAAAAACAACCGTCTCACTTTTAAAATACAACTAGAGTCATCTATTAACTACCGCAGAAAGATTTTTTGGACATATATCGAAAATAAAAATCAACCCATAAATATCGTGATATATATCATGATAACCCCGGTTAAAATATTTAATTTTCGAGGAACTTTAACAGTCTGAGTAAACATTTGAAAAACGTCACTAAATTAGAATTAAATAAAATAAAAATAAATTAGAATTAGAGAAAAAGAATGCCCTAACAATTGAGTTAGTGAGTGTTGGAACGGCACGGAGCGACACGACGAGGCTGAATGAAGCCATAAAAATTCAAGGCAGTTTCCGGTAGAAACCAAAATATAATCCGAAACGCTTTTGTTGGATTGAAAAGTCAGTAATGTGGCAACCTGTCGGATGCCGATCAGATAAAAACGCCCCATTGACAATGCAGGTAACTGTAAATGTCTACCAATCTAGCCCGAGCGGCCTCTGTGCGGTTTTTTAAATTTTGGGAAACAAACTTTAAAAAAGTTCGCCACAGCCGACGAACAAAGATTCAATAGAGCAATACAGGTAGTTCCACAACTTAAACCATTGAATAACTGTATTATTTCTTATACGCGAGCCATACGCATGACTATTTACACTTCTTCCATACACAGAATATTTAGAGTTTGTTCAAATTTTTCAAGAACACAGTACTGTATTTTTATCCCAGATGTCTCATAGAGACGAAATTATATTTTTTTTAAGGGAAAGTAGGTATGGAAGTCTTTGGGTGTTTACAGGGCTTACGACCTACGAACGGCTGGCTCAAGTGATTACTTTACACAATGTAACGTTCACCATTTGTCTAAAGCTTTGGATTCCCTTCATTAAATACAGATGTCACTAATGAGGTATCTATTTTTTGTGTATTTAACGTATTCTTGTTCTTTTATCTAATATATTTCTTTCAATATTTTATCTCGGTACTGGTTATCCCAGTGAGAAGAGTGGTTCAATTCCTGTACACGTATGTAGATATAAGAATTGAACCACTATTTGTTAGTTAGTCAGTTATTTGCTAACTAACTAACTAACTAACTAACTAACTAACTAACTAACTAACTAACTAACTAACTAACTAACTAACTAACTAACTAACTAACTAACTAACCAACCATCACGCCGTTTCCCCGCAGGGGTAGGTAGAAAGGATTGAACGCCATACTCTTCTATCCTGGCAGTCCACTTTTGCTTCGGCCACATTCATACATATTCTCATACAAGTTCTACGGTTGTTGCGGCTTTTAACAGTGCCATCCTCAAAGAACAAATAACTAACTAACTAACTAACCATCAGGCGCGTGCAGTGAAAACATTGAATCATGACTTTTCCTAAGCATATATGTGGGAAGAAAATCTAAATTAAATATTTACGTGGTAAAATATTATAAAACATTAAAATCTGAATAATATGATGATTATAGCGAGACATATCTTGGCTTTCGATTTTTTTTCAGAATATGTGCTTAAGTATTACTTCAATGTTCTCACTGTACGCCCCAGCTGACCATCATGGCCTTTCTTAGCGAGGGTATACAGAGAAGATAGAAGGCTACACTCTCCTATCCTTGCACTTGCTGTCGAGCATATCCGTGCATCTTCTCAAGCACGTGCACTTCAACACTCGCCTCACACATGTATACTATCTAAATCCTCACTTCACTACATATGACCAAACCATCTCGGCGATTTACATAAACTAACTAACTAACCATCACGCCGTTTCCCCGCAGGGGTAGGCAGAGAGGATTGAACGCCACACTCTTCTATCTTGGCACACCATTTTTGCTTCGGCCACATTCATACATCTTCTCATACAAGTTCTACAGTTGTTGCGGCTTTTAACGGGACCATCCTCAAACACTTGTTGTATCTGATCGTGCCAGGTCTTTCGTGGACGCCCTCTATTTCTGTTGCCTTCAACACTCGCCTCATACATTTTCTTAACCATCCTTTCCTCGTTCATACTCCTTTCTTTATTCTATCTACCACATTACAGCCGGCTTTGCATTCACGTCTAATTTGTTTATTCCTTACTCTATCGACCATAGATTTTTCACACAAGCGTCTTAGTGACCGCATTTCTACCGCAGTCAGTCTACTTTCATTCCTCATAAACTGATGTAATAAATAATTTTCGGAACGCATTCCTTATTAATAAATTAAAAATCTATCCTGATCCTTTGTACCCAGGGTGAACCGATCGAGTCAGGAGTAATCCATTTTGCCGTAGACCGTGAAAAGAGGAATGTTTTGGTCAAGGGGATGTCTGTTGGATACCACGACGATTAACTCTCGGGAATACGACAAAGAGAGGGAGCGAGAGAGAGTCAAAGTCTTTATTCTCTCTCGACCTTTCGACTCTCTCTCGTTTTCCTTCTTTTGTATTCCACAGAATAATGCAACATTGTAATATGCAATAATGTAAAATGTAAATGCAATAATGTAAAATTGGCAATCGAAGGCAGAGCTGACACTATCTAGGTAGGTGTAAATTTATTATGATTATATTATAAAAGTTCAAATATTCCCAAGTTCGCGTAAAGGCACGCGCCGAACGCTGCGCATCATCGCGTGCCACGTGTTTCGATATCGTTGACCTTAAAAGTCAGGCTTTGAACGTTGAACGAAATATATTAATCATCAAATACTTACATTATGTTTTTTTTATATTATATCTTTGATGATTATAGTGTTAACTTTGTGGTCGGACATAGTTATTAATTTTAATTAATTAAGAGCTTTTCATAAACCACTTAGGGAGACGGACGCAAACTAACATTTACCCAGTATGTGTCCGTCCTGACGAAGATACATTGATATCAAAACCAGTAGACGTAAAGTTACTCCAAGTGGTTTATACAAAGTTCTTAATTAATTAAAATTAATAATTATCATTTTTACATCAATTCTCTTCTTTTATCTGTTTTTTTTTTTGATGTTTTATCTCAAAGCTATTTTATGCCATATTTTGCCTTCATATTACTTTTTTCTGTGCTATTTTCAGATTGTACTGCAATGTGTTTCTGTAAAACTATCTATAAGGTCATCGAATGACCTGTGGATGACCTACGCCATTAAAATAAAATACATAAGCATCAGTTACATAAATGAAGAATACAAATTTGGAATTATACTGAGCTAAAGAGTCAATAAATCCTATCTACCTCAGAACAGGTATAATATGTGGTGGCCGACAGACCTGCAAACATTAATTAACTCGATATGTGTATTTTGATAATTACTAACATTTTATATACAAAAAAATATACATATTTTTTTTAACAAACAGACCGTCAACAGGACCCCAATAGCTAATCCTAGAGTGAATTTTATTAATGGAAAATAATTTATTTTAACAAATTTGCAGAATATCAGTCAATTCGGAAACCATCTGGTTTAGTCTACCCTACAGTCCTGGACAATGGAAGGCCACCTTGGATCACAATAGCACAATTTGACTTACTCCCTTTATAGGTATTAATAAGACCCGCCTCTAGGAAAGGCGCGAATTATGACCACAGAAATACATTTTGGTGGTAATGGCTTATGGATGTTCACGCTACACGCTTCCATTAAACTTAACCAAATTAGAATTTATCACGTCTGCCCTCTGGGAGCCGTATTTCACATCAACAAAGACCACCATTTTGCAGAAGCCTAAATAAAGACAAGAATAAACTAAACGAGCCGCTATCGTCGTGTCTTAATTAAAGCTTAATTAGCTGTAAATTAAGGTGGCCAAATCTGAGGTGATGGTGGTCACGAGAGATGATTGTTACGTCATCCTAGATCAGGGTGCCTCAATATGTTTCAACGTTATAATAATTAAATACGACGCACCTTAATAACATTGAAAGGGAGGGCCCATCCCTAACCGGATGTGTTATAGGAGTTAGGTCCTTTATTAGTTTCTCTCTGCAAATCTCCCGTGGCTTTGTCATGTATCTGTCGCAGTACTCGCATTTCGATGGTACTTTATGCTATCAATCTTAACCTTCATATCATCAAGAAACGACTTGAGGGAGGTTTGGAACCATTACTTTTAATAGTTTTCTTTTCGTCTATTATCGTAAATTATTCATTAATTGTGCCCTCTATAAACGTATGTGAATCGAAATAAAAACTTCATATCAATTTTATATCGTTAATCGTGTAGAAATTTCCATTGGACTGTTTTCCTTAAAATAATGTATATAAGCCCTATGATGACCCTTTGGTCGCCAGATTGTATCTGAACTTCAAAGAAGAAAGAACGGAACCTTCGTTTGTTGTTTTGGTACATCTCCGCGAACATCGAATTGTCTTTAATAAAAATAACTGCAAAAGTATACCGAGGCGTCAATAGAATTTAAAATATTCGAATAACAAAAATTTCGTTGTTTGTCTGTCCGTCCTTTACTTCCTGTAACGCCCGATTTTTTGTTTTGTTTTTATTTTTAATATAACCAACTTTGAGAACCAACATGTAAAAGTACTGTCATTTTGACAAGTTACAGCTAGTGAATGAATAAAAAAGAGAACAGTTTGAAATTAGGCAATATAGAAGATGTGAAAAGAGAGATTCTATATGATTTATGAAATTCGGATAACTAACATTTAACCCTTTTTCAGCGCCCGATTGGGTATTATTATTTATTTGGTAATTACAAAATAATAGGTATATAAAAAATAATTTGATTTTATAATACATGTTAGTAGAGGTACATAATTTAAATTTTAGTATGTGTATTTACCACACATATGCGAATTTAAATATTATATGGGTAGACTACTAAAATTGACACCGAGTAACGTTCGCTCAGTTCACAATGTTAAATTTATGCGATTGACAAACTTTTCATTTCATTGAGTGATCGCCTAACAATACAATAGGCAGTTCGGCGGTAGAGTGGTAGACGGGAGTAGAAAATAGAGAAAAAACAGGATTTTTATTAGACGTTTCCTCTAAGCACGCGCCAAGCAAAGAGCGTTGAAATTTGAAGCGAATTAAAAATCCTTATCAAAGTTAAATTACGTGTGGGTTATAAAATATAAAAGCAAAGGCAGCAATATCCAAAAAAAAATTAAATGCAGTCACCGAGGATTATTAATCAAGAATGTACTGAGTTTGACATTTTATAGGAAATATATAACCTATAAGTTGATAGGAAACATGATTTTGGAATGGATAGATTCATAAAATCGATAATTCAGTACGTTCTAAAATATTTACCTCGATGACTGCATTCAAAACATTTTTTTATTTTTTTCATTTAATGTAGGTATTATAAGTTATAAAATATAACGTAATTTTAGTTATCTATACATAAATTTACGAATTATGACACGGTAAGACAAGATATTAAGCTTTCCCAGCAATTTCTTTTAAAACGTACATAAATCTATGTCTGCGATGTTATCTTCCGAATTTGTCTCGTCATAAAATATGCATGTTTTACTGACGAAAAAAACGAAAAATATACACTTTGTCAAATAGAATGCGTTATCAGTATTACACAAATGTAAAAAAAATTGTTTTGCAATATTTTGAGGATTCAGATGAACGAATGAAAACGCAATGAGGATTTGTAATATATTTGATGCTGTGTCCCTGAATTAATAAATATAATTATTTCGTTGTCTGTTGGTCCGCAAAGGTCGAAATTACACGGTCTTGATATTTTTATCATATTATTATTTTATTATATTTGGTTGTAGGTTTAAGCGAATACTCAATTTAAAAATAAAAAATACTTTTTATTCATAAATTTTCAGCTTCAAAATCCTGCAATTATTATGTCTCGTGATTTTTCACGGGTGCACGGCTAGTATAGAATAAAAAAACAAGTTTGGTACCAATGCAAGTGTCCAGCGAAATTTGTTCTCTGTTCCCCTCTCTCACGTACATCGCGACGAGTCTACCTGCGGCGCCTGTGAGAGACGGTTAAATTTTACGCACGCTAAAAAGAGCGAAAGTTTAAGAGTTCTTAACTCGATTTTTTTTGTCTCGATTTTGATAAACACAAGAACATTTAGGGCCGGTTTTATAAACGAAAGACCAAATACCCGTTAGTAAATAGACAATTAACGAACAGATTGCCGTTCGTTAGTAAAGATTACCGTCGCTCATTTTATAAAACTTTTTTGACCGTCCGCAAGTATCGCAATATCGTACTGCTCTTGTCTATGATTTTAGAGCTGTCAGAGGCGGAATACATCTCTTTTCTATGGAAACTAAACATAAATTATATAAACATAACCTAAAATTTCTCGCTTGCACCGGATTTTTGGGATACTTTTCACAACACTACACTGGCATTAAGTAGCCTTTGAAACCCCAACAAAGTCTCCAGCAGCTAATAATATTGCCAAGAGCATAGAATCTTAAGGCAACAAGCAATTGTGTGATTGGTGATAATGTCAGATTCCTATGCGTGCTCCTTTTTAAATTTTGTATATAAATATCTTCTAGAAGCTCTTAAGCAGACCTTTTCAGCAAGCGAAAACGGTAGATGAAATCTTAGTCATCTTAAATATTGTCTATGTCGTCAAATTTGTTCTTCGTTCGACGAACTTGAATACAATAATAGCTCGATATCGCCATCTGAAAACATTTTTCCTTGAAAATGTAGTAGCAGTCAGCACAGTATTTATGTACATGTTAGACAAACAGCATGAAAACGCTAATTGACAACGGATCTAACCTTAAAAAATAATACGTCAATCTGTCATACTTTTGTCAATTTCAACTAACGGACGGTAAACTGGTGGTTCGACTCTCGGTATCAGCCGTCGGTAAAATTTTACTAAAATTTGTCTAACGGATTGTTATAAGACGAAAAATATGACATTTGTATCAAATTTCGGTTTATTTGGTTTGAAATTTAACCGACCCTTAGACCGGCCCTTATACAGTCCACACTCTTGCAAAAACGGTGGAAGCTGGAGGAGTCTTGGTATAAGAACGGTGTCCTTCCTGCAGCTTCCTTGTCTTCTTGCTTCCAAAACTAACCATCTCGCGTTTCTCCGCAGGGGTAGGAAGAGAGTATAGAACGACATATTCTTCTGTCTTAGCACACCGCTTTTGCTTCGGCTGCATTCATACATCTTACAAGCTCTACGGTTGTTGAGGCTTTAACAGGGCCATCCTCCAACATTTGTAGTATTTGATCATGGCAGGTCTTTCGCGGACGCCATCTATTCTTGTTGCCTTCAACACTCGCCCCATATATTTTCTTAACCATCCTCTCCTCGTTCTACATGACCAAACTATCTCGGCGCTCCTTTCTTTATTCTGTCTACCGCACTGCAGCCAGCATAACATTCACTTCTAATTTGTTCATTCCTCACTCTATCGATCAAAGATTTTCAACACAAGCGCCTTAGTGATCGCATTCAGTCTATTTTCATTCCTTGCTTCCATGAATGACCGAATATGAATTTTTGCCATTTTCAATTTGTTTTTTTGCGTTCTAGTGCCAACCCTAATTTATGGAAGTGAAGCCTGGAATTGGCAAAAGAGGAATGAAAGTAGACTGAATGCGGTAGAAATGCGGTCACTAAGAGGCTTGTGTGAAAAAACTTTGGTCGATAGAGTGAGGAATGAACAAATTAGACGTGAATGCAATGCTGGCTGTAGTGTGGTATATAGTATAAAGAAAGGAATGCAGAGATGGTTTGGTCATGTATGTATGAGAAGATGTATGAATGTGGCCGAAGCAAAAGTGGTGCGCCAGGATAGAAGAGAGTGGCGTTCGATCCTCTCTGCCTACCCCCGCGGGGAAACGGCGTGATGGTTAGTTAGTTAGTTTTTGCACCACAAACGTGAAATGTGAATTTTTCCGATAAGTTCCTGGACTTGACATCCCTAATCGGGTCAGTGTTGTGTCTCGGGTCTCGGAGTGCGAAGTAGACATAACAAAGCTATCATCGGCCGAGTGGCGGCGATAACGGGCGTGACTCGGCGCGGGGACCGAACCGCGAGCCGCCCGCTCCGCAGTAACTAACATCGCGCGGCCCGCACTGTCCCACGGGCGACATTCCGGGCCGCGCACCATAAAGACCGCCTTGCCAGCACATTCTTATAAAGGACTCCTTACAATTTGTTACAATCACCCGAAATATGATACAACGGTTAGTAACGAATGAAACACGTTTTGCACAAACTCTGCTAAACTATTTTAATTTAATTTAAACTTTTAATGCATCAATTTTTTTATTTTTTCAATTCATTGAGCAACTCTGTAGATTGACATTTTAAATGGTTTTTCTGAATTTGCAAATCACCTATTAGAAAATTACGCACTGTCGAAATCTATCGAATTCTGTAAACAAAGCGAAAGCGTGCGGTATGTGTTGCTAGTAGGTGTGCGATTTCAATATAATTGAAATAATTGAATTTCTTGATTTACGACAGTAAATCAAGAAATTCGATTTTTTTTTTAGAATTCATTTCAATTCAATTTATTTAATAATATAATAATATATAATTACAAACTAAGTGTTCAAGGCATACATATTATGGAAGTACATATATCAAAATAAGAATATTTAATAATTTAAAAATAACATAAAATCTGGTCAAAGGTGTAGGAGAATCCCGCTTCGGAAAACCTCCTCAAACGTTGTATCGCAGTATATCAATACCCAAAACGATTTTGTTCAGCATAACTGTGGCTCTTCCAACAGGCCTAACCATCGGCAGGTTGGTCCTGTATATTAGAATGTGAAACAATCTATGCTGACGATGTCTAATGTAATTATCAGGAACATAAAAACCAATGCTTTGCATAATTTCAGGATTATCGATCATACCGCGCAACAACCGATAAAAATGTGTAATCAAATAAACATTCCTTCTAGTCTCTAAACTATTGTAGCCAAGCATACCCTGGAGAAACTCGGATGGGTAAAGCCAAGGAAGTACCTACTGACGAGCGAGAAGTTTTCTAGTGCGAACCTGAGCGATTTAAGTAACGTGCATTAATAAATGAGTGACAAGTTATTCAGGAGTGAGATAATTAGTGCGAATTACGAAATTAAAAAGGGCAGCGAAGATTCTAGAAACATTTAGTGAGAATTTAACTAACATCACAATTATTACAATACTTATTTTGTTCGTCAACGGAAAATTTTAATAAACGTGTCTCGGGGAAGAAAAAACAATCCTAATTACATCGGCTTTACCAAAATTATGTAATCACTTATAGGGAAGGTCGTAACAAAAATCATAAAAATAAGTCGATTCTACGTGGTATATCTACTGTTTAAAAATGGCTTAGACCGCCAAAACAGCTGTTACATTCAAATAACGCTTTACGCAAACTCGCACAACTTGACATTACTATTTATACAAATTTAATTAATCTTAAATTTCCGAAGTAAATAGGGAATAAAGAGCGCCTAAGAAAAACCTGGTATTGGAAAAGACATCTAAATGTGAAGAAACTGTGTTATGTTGTGACGGAAAACAATGCTATCCATTCGGTCTACTCTTACGGTGAGAAGGCGTCAAGTCTAAACTTTAATTTAACAATTTACACGCCAGGAACGAATCAAATCGCCGTCCCTCGAGCAAATAACTTGCACGCGCTTTTGTATGTTGCGTGGACGTGAAGAAACGCAAAATATGGCTGGTCCAGGTGTTTGCTTTTTACAATTTTAAAATTCGATCGGAATGCGTGAACTTTGAGATAGTTTGCTAACCTAACAAATGTAATAAAATTCTTGTATTGTTAATAATGCGTTTTATTATTTTTCTGTTGATATTAGTTAAAAAACGTTTGCCAAAAAATGATTGAACAAAACAAAAAAATCTCGTTGTATTATTTAAAAAACGAGTATCAAATTGAAAAAACACTTAATTATAGCGATTAGAAATTTTATTGAGCACTCATAAACGAAATTGTGTCAACTTATGTTTATTCAAAAATATAAAAATAAACTTTTAAGTTTTAATTAAGGATAAATTATAGACATCTCATAGAGAAAAGGTAATTTATATATGAGAAAAGTGGATGGAAGTCTCTTGTACGATGGCTCAGGGCTTACAACCTGTGTGAGCTGGCTTAAGCGATCACTCTACACAATGCAACGTTCACCAATTCCATCGTAAGAACACCCACGCATTATCAAATTTTGAAAGTTCTACATGTACATATGTTGAAATAAAGAACTTTTCAAATATTGCTATGGTCTCTGCTAGACATCTGTTGATTTTTTTCTCATTAACAAGTTAGTTAGTATACACAGCTTTCGTAACAAGTAATGATATAACCATTATATTTTGACGTTTTTTTTTATATTAATATGGTATTAGAATTAATGAGGACTTAAGATGTTTAAATAGCAACAAATATTCTGAATTCTCTAGTCAACTTTCGGAAACAAACCGTTCTTTTCATATTAACAAGGGTTTAAATACAAATAACATAGAGAAGGAAATAAAAGATTTCTCCCTTATGGAGATTAAATAAAATCTGTATAAGGAAGGCATCATAGCTTAACAGATTAAAGCTCTCTATACTATGAGCAATAGATATATGCACTTAATGTCTATATTTTAAGTTATTTATTTGTAATTTTTTTCGATAGTTTTCTTCTGAGTACATAAGTATCGTCCTAAGTGATTTTTATTATATAAATTTGTTTCGTTTTATCGGGGAACTTTCATCTGAAAAATTAAAATTGGTATATTTTGTCTCAATGTATAAACATAGATGTTATAAAACTTATTAACATTTTTTAACATGCCGCATTGTATTACGTAAAGTTAGACTGATGTATGCGCGCTTATAAAAACACATTTTTTCTATAATGAATACGTAATACCAATCTACCCAGGTACATTCATACAGATGAATTAATCGATTTTAATTACACCTTTGAGATTCCACTTATTTATTAATTAAAACGGCGGCGCCATTAAATTTCAATTTTTAGCCTAGCTTTAGTCGAGTTCAGACCCGCATTCATCATTTATCATTTTTTATTACATTACACTGCAAATATAATTATTAATCATACAATTAAATGTGTAACTACCCAACTAGGCAGGCCTGTTTTGGATCAAGTTACATATTTCATTTTAAAACACAAAATGTAACTATAGGTACTCATTAATTAATAATTTAGAGTTCAATTAAATTAAATTAATATTACAATTAAATTAATAAAATGTTAAATTAAATAAATACATTACACTAAATTAATAGATTATACATGGACTTGGTATTTTAGTTTAAATTAAAATACCTACAAAAATATATTGCAAAATTGGACATTAATTGATTTTAAGCAGTAGTTTTCCAAATAAGATATAAATTTTATAAATATTAAAAAAGAAGAAGAAAAAAAAAATGATAATGCTCATTTTACTTAGAGTTTTATTATATAATTTCCGAGTTTTATTTTATAATCGATCAATGTTTAATCCGATTCTTTTGCTATTGGATTTAAATGGATACATCTTCTATCTCTCCAAAGCAAAATTACAATCGTAACTTTTTGCGTAACTACACTTCGACTTATTACAAAAAAGGTCGCTAAATCAGTCTTGTAGTCTCGTAAATGACACTCTGTTTACAAAGGACGCTTTTTACAAACGGTTTAGGATTATTCCTGTACTGGCCGCGGAATCTCGCTTCGTGCGTACGGCCTCGGCCAGATAAGGCGGGAAAACTTGCGTCCCTGTCTAGCGCAGCGAGCCCGAGGGGAGAGTGAACGCTGTAAAAAATCGTCGTTTATTTTTCCATCTTCGCGGTATTATAATATTGTGAGAAATAAAAAGAGGCGAAGGTTACAACAGTTGATTTCCATCGCGTGCCTCCTCACTCCCGTGGAGCGTGAAAGGGAGGGGCGCAGAAACGTGCGATGTTAATCTGGGGAATTATTAATTCACGGACGAAAGGATTCGGCCGGTCCCGCGCGGCTATCTGCTCTCCGGGCCGAGCGGACGGTGGATCTCGTGTCAAATGGAGCCGAGCGGTGCTGGAGGAGCGGAGCATCTGGACGAAAATTAATTAAAATGTGCTGCAATGGGAACGATCAAGGCCGGGCTCCTACAGGTCGCGGCTGTAGTCAAAAGAATCCACCATCAAGAATCAGTATGGATTTCAAAAACACAAAAGTACAGAAATTGTCATGGAAAATTTTTCAAATCATGTAAATTTAGAATTAAATGACAAAAATCATGTCATTTACTATTCATAGATAATTCTAAAGCATTCGATACAATAAATCGGGAAACACTCATAATAATCTTGAGAAGCATTGGCATAGGTGGAAATTTAATTGAAGTCCTAGTGGATTACTTAACAAATAGAGAAATTTTAATAAAAATTAAAGACACATTTAGTAATCCAAAATTTACGAATACTGGGGTGCCCCAGGGATCTATTCTTGGTCCTCTACTGTATATTATTTATGTATCTACTGTATCTAAAATCTTTAAGTATGCTAAGCATTTTGTGTATGCTGATGATACTGCTCTTGTGATCTCCCACAAGGATGTAAGATGCGTGGAAAATTGTATGCAAGAAGATTATAATGCTTTACTTAAATGTCTCATGATATGGGTTTAATTATTAATGCAAAAAAAACTAAAGTCATGCATGTAAGGTCACCTCATATAACTGTGACTAATCAAATAAATATTATTCCCCATAATTTTGATTGCTTGCATTCCGGAATTAATGCATCGTGTAATTGTGAAAAAATTTAATAAGTTAATGAATACGTATATCTTGGTATTACCATAGATACATTGTTCAAATGGGATATCCGGGTAAATAAGGTATGTAAGAGGTTGAGAACTGTATTGGGATGTATGCACAAGATTAAATACTATGTTCCGATACAGACTATGAAAACTATATATCAATCTTTAGCGGAATCGGTAATAAGGTATGGAATAACTAGCTGGGGTCTAACTTGCAAAACTAATATTAGAAAAATCCAAAATATTCAAAATTCGGCAATAAAATAAATAAATAAATAAAGTGCTATTAAAGATATACAGGAACTCTTCAAGAAACAAGGCTCTATGCCAATTAATGCTATCTTGTGGTACAAACTAATTACACGGTATCATGAAGATGGGACATATAAGCATAGATTGATTCATAAACATAGTACCAGATTTACGGTTAAAGAAGGACTACGAATATCGAAGGTCATAAATAAATATGGACAAAGAACATTAAAATATGTCATACCAAAAATGTTAAATAAAATCCCATGTCGTGTCAAAATGGATATTAATAAAAAGGGCAAAATACAGAATTAATGAATATGTTACTAAATAAAAGAGACTTAACACACCATAATAGACAATCCTGGTGTGTGACATTAAAGTACAATGTAAAAATATTTTAAGGGAACTAGGGGAATCACATTTTACGGTTGAGAAATTACAATAGAAACATTGTAGAAATTAAAATTAACAAAGCATTCAAATAAAACTTTGATATTAGAATTAAGAAAAAGTTACGATGTAAGAAGTACAATACAAATTCTGAATTTTCTTGTCAACATTTGAAAACAAGCCCTTCTTCTGATATTAAAAACGGTTTAGAAATTTTACTTACAAATAAAATAGGATTATAGTTAGATAAATTAGAAATTTTAGAAATAAGAAAAGTGTTAGTAAGAAATATATAATAATATTATAAATAATCGAATCCGTTTTGAATTTGTTTTCACATTAGATCCTAATTACATAGTTATTCAACTCCTATATATTTATTTTTGTTAATGTCTATAGGTACTTCCAATTTTAATTTTCACTATACGCTGTATCCTGATGAAGAGACCAATGGCCCCGAAACTGATAATTCAATAAATAGTGATTTACACAATGCGATTTCTTGTTATTAATAAAAACGTTTTAGTTTAGACCAAGTAAACAATTACGTTAGTAAATCCGAAAGGAAAAGTTGTCTAAAATACGGATTTAAAATGGTCTCCACTAACTTCCGCACGATAAAATTCTCGAGTCCAAAAAGCCATTACATATGTGCGACTTTCTAATAAAATGTTGGTTTCAAATATCATATGTGTGTACTTTCCCCATTAAACACCTTCTCCTACAAAGTTTGCATGCTGTGTCCCCCTTTCACCTTCGCCTGGGAGATTTGGCGGTAAAGGTCGGCATGCGTCCCTGCTGCATGTGCGAAACATAACCGTATTTGTAAACTCGAAAAATCTCCAAAATCGCGGTATCTGGTTTGATACTAAACTATGTGTCAAGGCACTCTAATTCTTACACATCTCTAATTCAACATTAATTCTTGTACATCTATTAAATTTTAATTACATATTATACTAGCCTTAACTCGTCAAAAATAAAATAAGCAGGTATTTACTTATTAATAGCCGACAACCCTTGAAATAGTAATAACGGCTTTTATCAAAATATTAGATTTTTTTATATTCCCCTTGCCGGTAGTTAAAGGTACTATTCTAACCCTGGCGATTGTACGGAACATGAAATGGTTGGCGTCTTTGCTAAGTCCTATATTAACTGTATTTTGACAGGTAATGCAGGCTCGGCGATAGCAACATCGCTATCGTTGTCGCCTTCAAGTTTGCTGGCCCGGGGTTCAAGCCCCGTCTCCGGTCGTTTAATTTAGTTTTTAGCCGTGAATTCGAAATTACAGTCGTTGCGGATGGACGGACGGACAGACAGACAGACGAAATTATTATGTTTGTGATTACATCTATTTAGATAGTCCACATGGCTGTGTTTTGAATTTTTCTTTCTCAGTTCCATTTTCCAAAATCGATGTACTGTTCGCTTTTAAACAAATTTTATTTTCTTCGCCGGCTAGTTTTAGCTGATGACGGGCATCGACAGAGTCATTATTATTATTATTAAGATGTTATTAAGTCATCCCCTATCCATAAAATAATTAAACAAAAATATGCACTATTATGCTGCAATAATAAAAAATAAATACTAGCAACAGATTCGGCCGACTGGGTAAAAAATCGACCTGCAACATTCCTTTCATTATTGAAACGATTTGCGTTAGTTTCCTTAAAATTGGGTTTTGGGCAAGCAGTTTGGAACCCTCGATGAAATGACTTACACCCGAATACAGAGACAATATTTAGTGATTTAAAGGTATTGTCCCAGTATTCGGGCCATACATCCTCAAAGTGGAGAAAATAAATTTTAATTAATATTAAGTTTTCACAACCTTTGGCTTTACTTCTGACGTGCATTGCTACAATAGCTTGGAGAGAAGAAGGAAAATTATTAATTATTAAATACGTGGGATATTTGAAAACTGCGCACTTAAATACAGTACTAGACATTATGCTTCCGATAATTAACCGAGACAGCGGCAACACATGTTATTTCATCTTCCAGTATACAAACTACTAGCTTGTGTTTTAGTTGTGCCTACTATAAGAGCAATTATAATCACACTAGCAGGAAAGCAATCGGCGAAGCCCTGCGGGCGGCTATTGTGCCGCTTCGCGGCCAGCGATGGCCGCTGCGCGGCCAATTGTGTTTGCTGTGCAGCAAACACAATTGTTTACCTATGCCTACGTCAGCCGCTTCGCGGCCAATTGTATCTGGCAAATTTCCATTTTCGCTATTGTGGCCGCATTTTTTCAAATTTCAAATTTTCAACAAATAAAATATTCTCGACCGTAAAAAAAAATTCGACTCTGCCAGGATTCGAAACTGGAATCCTCTGATTCGTAGTCAGACGCGTTATCCGCTGCGCCACACGACCCAACGGGCGCCATGGCAGAATTATTGTATACAAATAGAAATCATCATCCAAATGCAGAAACGTACGACATTGGTTGGGGTAATTAATATATTGATACCTATATGGAAATAAAAACAATTGTTTCTTAAGTTCTGGCTTTTTAATTTTCTGCGACGCGTTTCGCCTTATGAGGGCATTTTCAATCTAAATATTTTACATTCAACAACTTGTATTTAAATTTAAAGTAATAGAAAGAGATACTATATAATTTTAAGAATTAATTACGGTTTTTGTATTTCTGCACGATTCTAAGAAACAATTCTGTTCAAGCACTAATGACAAGTAATACAATAAGGATGAGGGGCAGATTTACAACTTGATAGAAATGTGATATTCTTGGTAACAAATTATGTTTGTGCACGATAATTTTCAAACACGGGGATTCCAGACAGCATTCTACTTAATAACAAATATGTTAAAGCACTAACGATAATTTTTCAAACGTATGGATTTCAAATTGGCGTCTCAGATGCTTTTCTGCGTTCGTGATTTGATCCAAAAATCTCTTAGCAATTATATTAATGAACCGCATCACTTTAGATATCAACCTTTCCCATTTTAGGGAAAATCAGCTGTCAAACATAAGTTTCTTATATAGGTTTAACCTATTATAGAGGGTTTGAATATAAATGAGCACGCCCCAAAAACTTTATCCATGTCGGACGGTGATATCAATGTTGAGGCTTGCCACGAAAAGAGCTACCGGATAGAATGGAGAGGATCGCGATTTAACAGGGTGGTAGACGTTTCAGAAGTTACATGAGCAACTTCAGTGATGACTGAACATGTCGGACGGTGATATCAATGTTGAGGCTTGCCACGAAAAGAGCTACCGGATAGAATGGAGAGGATCGCGATTTAACAGGGTGGTAGACGTTTCAGAAGTTACATGAGCAACTTCAGTGATGACTGAACAATGAAACTTATATTTATATTTATCCCGAGATATATTTATTACCGTACCTATATATATCGTGAGCTAAGCATTGCAAGTAGAGATTGTGATTTCTCGACTGTTTCAGATTCTCGAGATTGAGAAATTCATTTTAAAGCAATTTTGTGAATTTCAAAAATTAGAGAATTCAATATTCTCGATTGAATTTGAAATTGAGAATTTGCTAAATTAATTAAGAATATCGTAAATAAATTTTTTGAAATATCCATTTTAAACGAAATACTGACATAATACGAGACTAAACATATTGTCTATAACTTCTTCTTCATACATAGCAAAATAATTTTGTGGTGACATTATTTCTATTAATTATATTGTTTATGATTCATACGTAAAACAGTTGAAAAATAATATTTACAAAAATATATCACGATTTAAATTTACAACAAGAAAAAATACAGTATAATTATTATTTGAGGAATAATTTTACTTACAAATTTGATGAAGAATTTATTCTTTAAGAAAATGGCTTTTTAAGAAATACAGGCAATCTATTTTGTTTATCCGGTAATCTTGTTTTTTTTTTGGACATGAAATTTCCAGAGTAAAGTTTCTCACATTCTGTGCCGGCGTTGATTTTATTGTACTTCATAATGTTTTTAGAAGTTTTAGATAGTCCGTCAATTTTCCAGTTGCCTAGTAGATGTTTATCTCTTTTGTCATTGTTTGGAAATGTTTATCGGCTATTTGGTTTATCTTTGGATTAACGCTCTGAAGGATAGATAATTTTAAGATTAAATTTGACTTCGCGCTGGATGTCTATTTCTATAGCCTTATTTTTCTCTAGGTTCGACAGCACGAGTCTAAATGAATACGTAACGCATGCTTAACATGCGAATTACGATATTTCATGCAATGATTTAATATACATAGAATGCAATTTATAAATAAGTGAAAATGTTGAAATGTTAAAAATTCAAAAATGAAACGAGATTCACTAAATTTTAAAATAAACATTTTCGGAAAACGAATCAAAATTATTCAGAATTTCTCGAGAATACAAAGGACGAGAATTCTCGATCACAATCCTTAATTGTATTAAGTAGTAAAGTACACAGGTAATGTATAAATAAAATATACCTACAGATTCACACTAAATTTTTTCAAGTAGGTACCTACTCGTAAATTACAAAAGGTCAATTTATATATTTTATTGGAGCTGCGTGCGCTCCGTGCCCTCTGGGTGCGTATAGATGCGTTTTGCAGTAGTATAAGTAAACATCGACAGTCCCTACGTATGTATATTGTCGAATGTGCGAAAATTCAATTTTGGTTTTAATATCTTAAGCCATGTGATTTACTCTATATTTTTTTCAGATAATGTTAAATAATTTAATTTTCCTTTAATATTTGCTTTGTTATTAACATTATCCGAAAATATAGAGTAAATTGGATGATTTAAGATAGCAAAACGAAAAAATAATTTTTGCAGTATACGTAGGGAGGGAGCGTCGATAACTCGTCATGATCGTAGAACAATGACGAATGTGCAAAAAATTCCATATTGACTTTTTTGGATCGATAAAATGTGAAAAAATGAAGCCATCTTGTGTATTTATTCTCATTAATTTAACCGTCGTTATACGAAGTCGGTATAACGACGGTTTTGATTTGCGATCGTAGAACAATGCAGCATGTGTAAAAACGTCGTTGTACTGCGCTGACTATATTTGAGGTTTGAAAGGTATCAACTTTAGATAACTAACCCAAGTTTCACAGGAAAAATTTTTGTAGTTATCGAGCTATGACATAAAGTGTCTTTATGTAAATAAAACTTCAAACTGCTCTCCTGCAAACTTGAGAAAAATCACATGCGTTGTTATTCTACGATTATGACGAAGTATTGCATGAAACTTCTACGGTACAAGGTTGTTTCAGAATGTCATGAAAGAAAATGAATTTCTGCTTCACAATGAGAAGGGAGCAAGCAATAGCATATATTTTTTTTTATCGTAAATTTTTTACAGCCTCAAACAAAAGTTGACGCGCAAGTCAAAAAGCGAGTAAGGCGCGGGAGTCATTTATCATTCGTCGCATGAAATGTTATTACCGTCTTGGATCGTTAAACGATATTGCTGGAATGGCCGAGGTAACAGCTTCCTAGAAACTACCGGACCGGAGTCGTCGATGATGACAACGATATTTCACGGGCCTGTGACGTCACCGGCACGGGCTGAACAGTTCCGAGAAAGGGTTGAGGAGAACAGTTATCTATTGTCTATTGGCAAACAACAGCTGCTGGTGTTGGCGGAAAGACAGGTAGAAAAAGGTATTCATTATTCCGTGTGATTACAGAGTGGTACGAAAAGAATTCCTGAAAAAAAAGCTTACACCTCACTAATAGCCTCAGGGGTGTAGAGTACTGTCTGGCGCCACGAAACTTGGCACACAAAAGAAGTGCCAATCGCTAGAAGGGAGTCGATCACTGAAAAGAAGAGCCAATCGCGAGAAAATTAGAAGCAACACTTAGTTGTCTTTGACTCTGCCCAACCGAGATTCTCCAGGGTATGCTATGCTAGGCTACAATAGTTACGCGGTATGATCAATAATCCTGAAATTATGCGCAGAATTGGTTTGTATGTTCTTGATGGATGATGATGAAGCTGAATAAGGATTTTCATTCCTACAATACAAGAGGAAGCGACAACATAAGACTACCAAAGAAAAAGAAAAACATCTCACAAAATTGTATGATGTATAAAGGTATAAAAATCTTCGATAGCCTGCCAAAGGAAATTCAAAACATGGAGAATATAAGGAGGTTTAAACTGGAGTGCAAAAATTTTATTATAAAAACTTTTAAACGATTAGATGGAATGCAACATGTCTAAGTGAAATCATATATTAGCCCACACAACATTATGTGTGGAACTAAATAATTATAAATAAATAAATAGTTATCAAAGACAGCGTCAACATAGATTGTTTGGGATTTCAATATACAGGACCAATCTGCCTATGGTTATGCCTGTTGGAAGAGCTACCGCTATGCTGAACATCACTCTAGATATTTATCTGTTCTACATCTCTGATGGGTTTTCCGAAGAATTCTCTGCTTTCTTCTTCATTCAATTTTTATTTTTATTAATTAATTTTTAATTTACACAAATCTATAAGATGTACTTGAATCTTTTTAACAGCAATCTAAATTTACACAATTCTATTATTGTACTTGTACCTTTTAACTGTACAACTGTCTTATGTTATTTAAAAAAAATTATATTTTGTATATTTTGTAAGGGCGTTAAATAAATAAAAATAAAAAATAAAATTTCGAAATGTCAACAATTAACGAATTAAGCGACATTGAAGTTATACCAGTTACAGTTAGTTACATACCATAGTTATCTACCAGCTATTTTCCACCCACTGTCACAGTGGGTGAGTTCTACGGAAATATAACGCTGCCAAATTATTATTTTTTTTAAAGAAAAATCCAATAAAATAAGTGCTGATTAAAACAATTACTCATTGTGAAAAATCACCAGATTTCGGCCTAAGCCTTACTTTTCCAGGGATGTATAAGCCCCTAAGAGAGCATTGCGGATGTGCAGAAATTTTTGAAGAACATAGAAAATAAATATTTTTTCAAAAGATTAGGCCTCGTTGGTTCGTCGGACTACATATTTATCGCGAAGTAAGTGCGATAGGCAGCCGAAGGGGCTTTGCACCATTCACGGCATATCCTCACGACATTTGGCCGAGCACTCAAATATTCAAATAGTGGTTTATCGTAATAATTGCCGACAGGTTCACATACAGCATACTGATTTTCATTTGTGGGTCGGCTTTGATACAAACACTCCGCGAGGCGTGCGTGGCGGATCACTTTGGCATCACGAGAGATGAAGCTTTGAAATATCGCATCATCTGTCAAAAAACACGATGCCATATTGTACGTTCCACATTTTTTTGCATCAAAGCACAGTGAATAATTTCATTATTATTTATGGTTAGGTGTACCCATAAGTAATAAATTATTTTTGGTGAGGAATGTTTGCTTCAGTCAAGCTCAGTAAAGTGAGCGTGTAAAGACGTGTTTTATACGCAATATTATAATCCGTGGTCTTGTGTCTTGTGAAAATTAAATTTAATTTTTTTATTACTCTAACATTTACGTCATTGCATGCTGTTTCATTTTCGATCGGGTGTTAATGCAACGGTTGCAACAAAGAAAATTTGTGATGTGTATGAACGTAAATAAGTGCCAACGTTGGTTTAGAAAATTTTCCGATGGTGATTTTGCTTGTCTGATAGCGATCAAAGTGGACGCCCGGTAGTGACATCTTAAAAATACCTAGAAGCATATTTTTCTTAAAATTCTACCAACAAGATGGCAAAAGGTCCTAGATAACGATGGATATTAAATTGATTGAAAATAAAATTAAATGTAGTTAAATCCTTTTTTTGTTGCCACTTAAATAATTGATTACTTACGGGTACACCTAATATTTTGCGAGGGTTAAAATAATATTTATAAATCTCACACAGATTATACTACTGAATGCCAAGATTCTAAATGAATATCATGATAAAAGCCAAATAGAAATTTAAATGTTTTTATATTAGGTATATTAGAATAAAATATTAAGAGCTATATTTTGAGTTTCTGGATTTTTGTCACAGGGACATCCTTAATCAAGATATATTATAGATGTCTCAGAGAGACGAAATTATATTTTTATGGGAAAGTAAGTATGGAAGTCTTTGGTTGTTCATAGGGCTTACTAACTACCGTACGGCTGGCTTAAGTGATCACTTTACACAATGTAACGTTTACCATTTCCATCCATGATAGAATACCATGTCTATCAAAAGGAAGTTGTATATATTTATATAAAAGGAAATTGTATATATTTATATAATTTATATAAAACACAACTCACATATTGAATAATGTGTGCATAGTCAAGAACAAAGTAGAGGTTACAAAATGAATGTTTTTCGTCTAAATATTAAGAGACTCATGGTGCACGTACAAAGATGAGATTTTGATTTCTCAGATATCTGTCGGTGTATTGTCATTCAACTCTGCGTAAAAAAAACAACGGACAACGAATCAACAAGATCGCGCACTGTCCTTTTGAGGTGAAACTCATCCGTGCACATGAGTCCTTAGAGCCTTTGCCATTGACTAAATATTTAGAAAATATTTGAAAAATATCCACATAATTTTTTTTCTAATGCCATATTGAAAAGATTCTATTAAATTATTTTAGCACTTTTAAAAACATACTAGGATAGACAAATGCTATACGTCTTCTTCCAACCTAACCAAGAATGAAGCACATCTTGTCTTGCCTAGATGATTTGCGAAAAAACATATTTTTTCTAGTATCTCAGCGTAACCAAGATGTGTTCCAAAATTTGGAGATAAGGTGGATCAGAAAATGATATGTTTATGATGTATGGAATTATTGTGAAGAAAAGATGATCTGATAATTAGAGAGATGTCTTACCTTCACACCCTGGTCCAGATAGAGAAAGCAGAAAACAAAACAGTTCGAATTAGTTATTTAATATAATAATTCAACAGGTATACAGAATCTTGATAATGAAGTGGAAAGTTTGTCTGAAGCAGAAACAGTTACGTCTGGAATTTCTAGGACAGCGCGACTATTTTCAGCTCGCATCGTCATATATGAGGTATGAAGCTTTAAAATATTCATTGAACTGTCAAAAGATGAGACGCTGTATTGTTTGTAGCACATTGTTAAAGAAAAAACTTGCGAAAAAATGGTGCTTAAAAAAACACAGAGAAAATGAATTTGAATGAACTAGCTTTGAATAAATAATTAGTGATATAGTTGATCAATTTTTTGAGCATTTTTCAGTGAAATAAAATGTGAAAAATGGATGTGTTCAAGAATCCCGTAATTAACTAGAATTTCTACAACAGGCAGCAATGCCGCTTTGCTTTTATACCACACATATTATTCGTAAAATATTTGTTTACGCACAACTCAGGGCGCAATGTATTGACTGCACGCGCTTGCTAATATTTTTATAAATTTAATAATTATAAATCTTTACATTCAATCCATCAAGATAATATCGTGTTTTATTCCTCTCACTAACAAGAAACAATTGAAGTCAACTGTATAACTGCTGGACTCCTAGTTCAGTCACCCGTCAGATCCATTACAGTTCAAATAAAATCTACCGCTCTGCCATCTGACATCGTTACTCGACTGTCAGATGTCTTCTTTCTATCTTAAAATTAAATCC
This sequence comes from Agrypnia vestita, assembly GCA_016648135.1. Taxonomy (NCBI): domain Eukaryota; kingdom Metazoa; phylum Arthropoda; class Insecta; order Trichoptera; family Phryganeidae; genus Agrypnia; species Agrypnia vestita. The sequence continues at coordinate 88,258 of JADDOH010000266.1, read as the reverse complement.
AGTACAGTCTTAACCTAAGAGAAGAGATCCGATGAAAAATGTATTTATTTCGATAAGAGCCACTGACATTGAAAATCGGATATATACTCAAAATTAAAACAATTTATAAAAAAGGTTTTTTAAGAAGACTTACTGCAACAATTTCATTATGAAGATTTATGCCGTTTCAAAATCACTATTTGTCCAATGCCTTCGATACTATTGTTTTTAATTTATTGTATGTACATATAATACTAATAAATAAATATATTATTTATTTTCAAATAAGCTTCTTAAGGTAAAACTAGTACATAAAGGAGTTCTAGTACCATCTCTGATGTGTGGAAGCGAAGCCTGGATCTGGCAAAGAAAGAACGAAAGTAGATTGAATGCGGTAGAATAGCCTATTATTTTATTATGTGTGCATATAAATATGCTCAGACGATTCCAATGTTTATTGTGAATAAGTTTATCACGAATGAATAAGTAAATATTTTATGTTCACCATAAATAAGGTTTATTAAGTATTAGAAAAATATGATAAAAAATATTTCGTTATTTTTTTTTTTAACAACTGAATAAAAAATAATCTTTGAGTAGAGCCATTATTCCTGATAGGCAGCGATATTTATACAGTGTTCCTGAAAGATTTACGATAACAAAAAATAAACGAATTATTTCCAATACCTAAATCATTGATCCTTGACTACACTACATTGTTTAGTGATAGGAACATCGTTTCAAAATATGTTGGCAGTTCAATACCTAATAAGATCCATTTTATATTTAATATTGGTAAGCTGAAAATCATTCCACAAATACATTATTGATGAATTTGTCGATCTTTCTTTTCACTAATGTACCATTAAACTTCTTAGAAATTAAGATAAATTTAAACTCGGGTATAATTCGCTTGGCAATAATACTTTTAAGTCTTCTCCTCTCCTCTCAATATTCCCGTTACAACCACCTTTACACCAGTAACACCGTCTCATTTTGTCAATACCTAATCAATGAATTATTTGTATTTCGCCTAATCCGTGTATTTTTTTATATATTTGAATGTAGTAAGCTAATACTTCACCCGTGCGTCGTTGAGAGATTCTGTATTAGTGTAGAAACTCGAATAGTAAAATATAAAATTACTAGCTTCTGCCTAATATATACACAATAAGATTTTTAGTAACTTTTAGTCATATTTTATTAATTTATGTATTAATTAACCTTAATATATAGATATATGTCGTCGCGGACTTTTTATAGAGCTTTTTGAGTTCTACACTACATCTTCTCTGTAGAAAATATTTAAATATCTTTTACTGTTGAGGCAGCTTTCGTCAAAAACGCATCGCTAGACCATTTTTTCGTCGACTTTAGTTGTAAAATAGGTCACCCACGAAAAGCCCTTTTATTCTACTAACTAACTAACTTACCATCACGCCGTTTTCCCGTGGGGGTAGGTATAGAGGATAGAGCGCCAACTCTTCTGTCCTGACATACAACTCTCGCCTCATCCACAGTCATACATCTTCGCATGCAAGCTCGACGGTTGTTGAGGCTTCTAACGGGACCATCTTCCTATCTGGTTAATCTGGTCATGCCACGTCTTCTGCGGTCGCCCTCTCTTTCTGGCGCCGTCAACGCTTGCATTATATATCTTTCTTACCATTATTTCCTCATTCATTCGCTCAACACGCCCAAACCACCTGAGCGACCCTGTTTTAATTCTATGAATTATGCTACGATCAGCTTTACATTCATTTTTAATATCTTCATTCTTTACTCTATCATACATGGATTTACACATATACGTCTAACGGATCTCATCTCCACTATTTTATTATTTCATTTTAACGGGATAATATGTTCACCCTAAAGGTTCATTCTAAATATTGGTGAAAGAATTTTATTATTGTGAAATCGAATAATAAAGTGAATATTGGTGAAATCGGATGAGTAATTTCGGAGATTACCTCCTACATCCAAACTTACAATAGTATAGATAGATCATTAAACTCACGGAGAGATTTTCAACCAATTTTATGATCATGATTTCAAAAATATTCAATTCACGAGGGAACAATTTACATCGTAAATTATCTCCAATACCCGTTTTGTTATCGTCCAACATACGTCCTGCAACATTATTTACCTATATCAACCACGCCACCAATTTTACATACGATTAAGCTTCTGCTATTCATCTCGTTCCTACAGATCAACCTCGTTGTATTCGATTCATTTTTTAAGACCTTCGCCATGTTTTAATTACACCTTTCATTCTTCTTCTTCTAGTGTTTGTCCGGTAATCGAGAGTCGGCGAATATTTTTTGAAATGGTTGAACTGTGGAGATCCCAAAGCATTGCCTCGGTTATATTTTTGAGTCAGGACGTCCTTTGTCTTTCAGGGCCTCTTCTTTTCGCAATATTCCCTTGAATGTTGTTGACACGCCAGGTTCTACTTTTCTGGATTTCTCGTGACATGACGAAAATGTTGCAATTTCCGTATTTTCAGCATCTAAGGATTTATTTTTCCTTTCGCATGCGGATCATCGCATTTATTTATTATATTTATTTTGTCATAGTATAGTTGTATTTATTACTAGCTCAAACCCGTCAAAAATGACGGTACTTTTACATGCCGGTTCCTCAAGAATAAGTCTAGTAGGTAATAACGACTTTTATCAAAATATTTTTATATTTCTCCTGCCGGCAGTTAATGGTACAAATACTTCGCGTCTTTGCTACGTCCTATATGTACTGGTGGTGGCAACGTCACTACCGTTGTCGCCTTCGGGTTTGCTTGCCCGGGGTAAGCCTCATCTCCGGCCGTTTATTTTGTTTTTTTAACCGTGAATACGGAAGAAATTACGGACGTTACGGATGTACAGACAGACGGACCTTATGTTTTAACGTTTTACTTACAGAATTTTTGGACCTGTATTACTCGCTATCTGCCAAAATCCCCCGAACTCAAATGGCATTATATCCAAACCTTCTTACCTACATTTACAGAAAATCTTCAGGTTTGATATTATAAATTAAGGTTGACGTCTCTGGTTCCCACTCTATTGGGTACTATAGAAACGGTCTAATTGTGTATGTTTTTGTATGATTGTCTAAATAAGTGCGTCTTTAGTTATTTTTTGAAATGCGGTAAGCTGTCTGTTTGTCTCGGCTTGTTTGGTAGTTTATTCCATAACTTTGGTCCAGCCACCGCGATAGCACGGTTTTGTGGACGCGATTTACTTTAACCTACTTGTTTTGCTGAAGATGCTGAGGGAACTTTTAGATGTATATTATTTGCGGCAAATGGAATTTTATTTTCCTTATTTTTTTGTCAAACAATCGTCAACAGGTCATTACTGACCCTAATAGATGGTCCTAGATAATATATACTGAGGGGCCATGTTGTGAATACCTTTGAATATTGCGAGGCATAACTTGTATTCAGTCCTCTCTGGACATTTGAGCCAGTGAAGGTTTTGAAGATGGTGCGAGATTGCGCAAACAAAACGGTAATTGTAACGGTAAGATTGTCATTCGTAAAGATGTCGTATATCCACATCTCAAATGCTTCAAGTCGCTTTAGGATTGCTTCAGTGAGTGTCCGGGATTCGCGAAAACGGCGCTATATAATTATCCAATTATTATCATTATTACTGAAGTTATCTTCTTTTGGCGGATCGAGGGTAAATTTTTTATTGTAACGTAAGTTGCGCGCGTGACAAAACGACACGTTGCAAAACAAAAAACACATTCACTCATTTGATATTCAATACGGCTAATAAAGTTGTATGGCTTACAAACTTTTGAATATGGAACCGTTTTATGCCGAAAATCGATAAAACATTGAATGTGAGTACACACATGGAAAATGCTCATGTTTTTTGATGCGGCACATCATATATGTCTCCGTTTGTGCGACGTCTCACGACTATTCGAAGACATTTATCTCTTATTTTAGCTATAGACAAGAAGACGCATACGCGGCCCGCGCGTGCAAAAGAGACGGACTGCACCAGACGATATTATAGAATAGAAGGCCTAAAACTGATTTTATGTTATACGATCGTAGAATAATAAAATAAAACCACCAAGTAAAATAAATAAATACATTAAAGTGAAATATTTGGTTGCAGTGCGCGTGTTCCGCCCTTTCCACATATTCCACAGGCACTGTCTAGTTCCGCCGGAATCTAAAGCTGCATCCTTATGCACCAGCAGAGAGGGATGGCTATGCACTAATAAGCGTGAGTTAGAGTGAGAGACGGAGAATCGAGGACGATCGATAGTGTCCCCCGCGGCGTTCGATCTTCATTGAACCTATTAGTAAGTGCAGTACGCAGTTAATTTCTTGCACTTTATAAAAAGGCGCTTTGGAAAAACGTGAATACATATCTAGACAGATACGACGAAGGGGTTTTTTAAACATATTATCCATCTGATTTGTTTCGAAAATTACTTGATAGAAATAATGCAGTCTCGCAGTGCACCTCCACAAATGCATTTCCCGACCTGTGTTGAAATGCACCTCGTGTGCGCTCCCAGTCGTCCGAAAGTGAAAGTTGACCCATCTCCATTCTACGAACGCAGCAAGGGCTATTATCCAGCACCAAGACGGTACTCGAAATATTCCGAGGGAGCGAGACAGGAGTCGGAGAGACGGCAATTGTTTTGTCACGCTCAATCGACGTTCTTGATTCACGGTCGCAGGGCGGTAGATTACAGAATGTACCAGAGCTAGCAGCAGAAACATGGCCGGTGGGTTCCTGACTATGTTATGAGTCTAAAATGTTCAAGCAACCATGACCTAATATCAATAGTTATGGAGATGTGCAATATCAAAGTTTGCATTTTTTAAAAAATATTTCTAACTTATTTTTTGAAAAAAGTTGAACTATCATTACAGTAACTTATATCGATGATGAAAAAATCATTTGCTTCAACACAACTTAAATAAAATGATAAAAACCTTGTAGGAAATAACTTTTTTCAATTTTTGCAAGGTTTTTATCACTTTATTCGACTTGTATTAAAGCGAATGAATTTTTCATGATCGACATAAGTTACTGTAATGGTAGTCCAGCTTTTTGTGAAAAATTAGTAAGAAATATTAGAAAAATTTGCAAACTTTGATATTGCATATCTCCATAACTATTACTTAAACATTTTATACTCATAAAATAGTCGGGAATCTGCTCGCCAAGTTTCTGCTGCTAGCTCTGGTACACCCTGTATATAAATATATTTTTTTAAAACCACGCTTATATTTAAATGTAAATATATAAAAGTAAAAAATAACTTTTCTGTCAAAAATTGTTTGCCTCACTCGCCAAATAAAAGGCAAACGATGTTGATATAGATTATAGAATTCTGTTTTTGATGGAGAGAAAGAAACAGATTTACAACACATGTACAAAATCATTTTTTTTAATAATATGTGATGTTCTTACGGTAGAATTGGTGAACGTTGCATTGTGTAAACTGATCACTTAAGCTAGCTCACACAAGTCATAAGCCCTAGGCCACCCTATAAAGTTATTATGTATATTTCTAATTTAAGTGAATTATTGTTATTGTTTCATTGTCTCCTTTAATTCTACATTTAGATATATTGTTCTTAATTATGTTTGAAAATAATTTACGTTCACATTTGTATTATTTTAATACATTATTTATATTGTCCATTAATTATCAACATTGTACAAATTATAAATTAATAGGCTTTAGAGTCGTATATATATATATAAATATATAAATAGCTTCGTCTCTGTGAGACTTATTATTATTTTATCTTCAAAAGGAATTTTTAAAAAAACAGATGCGTTCCAGGAATATGTATTATACGTGTCACATTAATATGTTAAGCGCTAGGGTTGGGTAAATAAGACTAACTTGGTGGTCTCTCGGGGCCTTTCTTCAATCCCCAGCAACTTGATCTAATTTGAGAATATTACCGCTAGATCAAACAAGTTCGCATTCAGACATGAATGTGTTAGTGAATACAATGTTTGACAACATACAAACTTTTGGGGAAATATGTATTTAATAAATTAATAGCTTTTCAGATATTAAAAACGAATAAAAATAAGTATATATTTTTTCATTTTAATATCTTAAGTCATTCGGCCATGATCCTGCAGGAAGACGGGAATATCAAAAACGTAAATGTCAATAACTATCGTTTTCATTTTCATACTGAAAAACCGCTCAGGGAGGAAGATTGCTCGGCGAATATCCGTCTCCCTCTCGCGCGAGCATCTCCCGCCCGGCCGGGGGAGAGAGTCGGCAGCGAGGGGAGCTTTCGTTAGGCCGTTTATGCGGAAATTCGAAGACTGAGGTTATACGAGACAGCGCGGTGGTCCAGTGGAATATTTCACGCGTTAAATGGTGTTAACAAGTTTTAGGGACATTGTGAAAAAATTTCGTAACCGGACGATACTATGAGTGTAATTATTACTAGTGTTGTATATAGTGCAAATACCTAAATCGTATAATTCGACACGATTGTTTTGAAAATGCATAATAAAAGAACTCGTTGAGTGAGTTTCTCTTTTTCATAAACTTACATACTTTTTAAATAAGAAATAACAATTATTAAATATTTATTTTTTAACAGACTATCAACAGGTGGTTATTAAACCTGGTTGATGATAGTACTAGTGTGACATTAGAGCACATATTAAATATTTTTAATAACATTCTGAAGATAACACGATAAATAAATCACAAATATAATCCAAAACAAAATTAAGAAAGTGTTCTAGATTAGCAAGTAATACGAGACATAATATCGCCTAGCAAGTGTAGAGTGCGCGGGTTTCAAGGACAACGGTTCTATTGAGAATTTTGTCTACGTTTAATATGTATTATACGTTCGAGCGACCGTCAACAAAGTTTTTTAATATTTTGCTTTTAATTTACTTTATTGAATTAATTGGAGAAATGTTTAAACGAGCACATTGCATCAATAAGTGGATACGAAAAATTTCACAAATAATTTTTTTTTAAAAATGATTTTTTTCTTTCTCGCATTTAAGCCTAAAAGTTAGGAAAAATTTGCAACTGATAGAAACACCTCATTCGGGACATAAAGCTATAAAGAGATATGTGTCTAGTGTGGTAAACATATTTACAAGTGAACAAATTAGTACAGAATAACAGAGAATTTAAGAATTGATAGAAAACCGGATATTGATAAACGTTACTGCTAGGGTTCGTGTACAAGGTTGAAATTTTAGGCGCGAGGAGTACAGTAGATAAGACGAATGCAAGAATGTCATGTATGTACTTTTTTTTGCTTTGTATATTCTTCTTTTCTGTAAAAAGTCGACTGCCTTCAAACATGTAATCCTTACTTAGTTAGGCAGTCTAAGGGCCGGTTGTTTCAAGTTGGATTAAAGTAAAAGTTCGTTTAAAGCATAGCTTTTTGCGTTCTCCACCAATCAAACGATCCGTTTCCGTAAAAATCTATGCTTTAAACGAACTTTTATTTTAATCCAACTTTAAACGATCCGTTTCCGTAAAAATCTATGCTTTAAACGAACTTTTATTTTAATCCAACTTGAAACAACCGGGCCTAAGTGTAATACAATACAAAATAAGAAATGAATAAAAAAATCTTATTATTATTATTAAAAGAAACAATGTTTAAAATATATGCTCAGTACCGGATACCAGGATAGCATACGCACAATCGTTTCATTCGTGCTTTTCATATTGTGCTTTTGCTATGTGTTTGCTTTCTACATTATATTGTTATTTTTTGTTTGTATTTCTTGGGCATTCACTATGTTACAATTTATAGACATGTATTTGAAGTGTTCATTCATTTAAGGGTCGGGGGGGGGGGGTAAGGTTAATTCGTACAAAAAAAGGCATGTTTTTGTGAATATTTTGTGTCGACACAGTTAAAATGTCTTTATTAAAACTAATGGTACATAAAAGTATGACATTTGAAGAATATTGTGTAAAATTTTCAAGACAAAATATTTAAAAAATACGGCAATGGCAGCAATTATTCGGACGTGTCTCGGAAAAAAGTAGAATTGCGGTGTCCATCATAACTTGGTGCTAGATCATCTGAAATCAAAAAATCAAAGTTTATTCGTTAGATAATAGGTTTTTCCAGGTAACGCTGGGAGGGTTTTTTGAAATTTCAATTTTTCAATTTTTTGGAACACTTTGAAGGGAAAAACGCGATTTTTTGCGAAAAATATCGACTAATTTGTTATTAAAAAATCAAAATTAATATCAAATTTGAAAAAAAGTGTCCAGTGTTACCTTGTAAATTATGTACAGAAATAGTGTTCAAAACTTCAAAAGGATCGATGCAGTAGTTTTGAAGTTATGATGGACACCGACTTTGAAAACGTGAGATGTGGGAAAACCGCTTTAAAGTTTTGCACACTGTAAAATTAAAAAAAAAACTCAACATTTATTTTATACTTACACATAATCGTCGATGCCATGTTCACACAGCAAAGAGCTTTCATCATCAGCATCTTTTTGTCCTTGTCTACGCAAAACTCTTCCAATACAAATAACACGTCCGGTAGTCCTCAGGTGAGCGCGTCTCTTAGCTGCCCGAGCAGGTATAGAAAATCAGTCTGAGTATCGCTCAAATGTTCATAATTTCGTCAATTTTGCTCCGATTGACTTGAAATTTTGACACAATATTCTTGCGGTGTTATACATTCATTTAAAAAATTAAAAATAAAATGCAAAAAAAAAAGTTAAAAACCTTACCCCCCCTTAACATGATGGCGATCTTTATGAACTCCTGTCCTCTTGATTACTAGTATTATTTCTCTCGGTGTCCGCAGGCCTGAGGGCTCTCAACAGAGGTTCCACTTGGTCCGTCCAACGGTTTCAGAATCTTCTTCTTCTTCTTCAAACTTCTCCGCGGTTCAAGAAGTCCAAAAGATTTGATACGCTCCAGGCAAAATGTTGAGAATGGGGGCACTTGTGCGTCTTGCCGTTGATGATCGGTGGATAAAGAATATTCCAGTATGGTATCCACGTGATAAAAACGGCCCAGAGGACGCCCAAAGCCTCGATGGATGGACGAAATTAGCAGTTGGCAATGAAAAGAGCGGCAAAGCAGTGAGAAGACAACATCCACCAGATGACTGACAAGGATTGAAGATGATGATAATCTTGCATTGGGGAGTAACAACAATACCCTTATTATTCTTATTAAGACATTATTAATTATTTATTTATCATAAAAAATGTATAATGTAAAAGCTTGTTAATCTGGAACTCATTCCTAAATTGTATTTATTGATTTGCGACACTCTTTATTTGGTTCTAAATATTATTTACAATTTGATTTACCACTAATTTATCATAAAAAGCATGTTGTGTAATTATATATTTATACGTTCATTAAATATTTATTTATACTTTGTACGTTAATACACTCACAATAACTTGTTGACGGTATGTATGTTAAAAAATAAAATTATCACAATTAAAAGGTTGTTATATTAGTTATGTTATAATTTTGTAGAAATTCTAGTAAAGTAAACGTTTTATAATTTTGCGCTCCAGCTATTTTTTTATGGTCACCGACTTTTTTCAATAAACGTACGCCCACCTCTTAAGTCAGTCGCATGCTGAATTGCGCCATCAACTAACCACGGCATAGACAGCTACTAATATACTAATACACTCTGTATATTGTACACAATTGTACAGTGGCCGGCAAACATCTTGAAATTTTACGGCGTAGTGGGGAGAAGTTTGCGCATGTACCATTCCACCAAAGAGACCCAAATTTTGTCTTCTGCGCATTCCCCTACTATGCCAAAAAATTTCAAGAAGTTTGCCGGCAATTGTATCAATGTATTAAAAAGTACAAAGTAATGAAGCGCTCTACATACAAATTATTTCAAAGTATTAAATGCCGCTGCGAATGGAAAATAAAATGTTTTTAAAAAAAAAATAAGGACCTAGTGGCGTGAAGATAGTCCAGCTCAGGGGTGGCTGAACATCAAAGTGTTGCAGCACTCTAGGGGAGTGTAGGGGAGGGGGTTGCCAGGAGACTGGAGACTGGCTCGGGGTGCCGGCAGGGCGCGGTGGGGGTGGAGGGTGGACGTGGATACCGTCGCGACAGCTTCCGGGAAACCACGTGGTCGCGTCACATTTGTGACAGATGTGTTATCATTACAATGTATAATAGTTGTGTATGATGCAAAAAGTACCGTAGAAATTAGGCATGCGGAAATTTTATTAACAAATTCATAGTGTATCATTTAATTCTTCGATAACAGAAAAAATAACTTTGTGAATTATTTGTAAACACATTTTTCGGGGATGGTAATAATACCTGTTCGCTCCACTGGCGTCCAAGTGCGGGACGGGTATTAATAACGTAAACTTTTTGTTAATTGTTATCATTGTCGTATTTCATTCACCGAGTAAGATGGATGTCAAATTACTGTAACAGCAATAAAATCAATCTCTCGTGTTTTATTACAACAAAGGATACGCGTATTATCAGCGCCCGTGCACAGGCCTTTAATGATACATACTACTACGATACAGAACTAAATACCACATTATACTGATCACTACCGAGACTATACAGACTGGGCAATGAGTACAGCGAGTTTGTAGATATATTCCACGACAGCTATCAAGAGGAACATGCAGTCGATTCCACTGTTACAATAACATCTGCTAATGTTTTACTGCGTGATACATAGAATTGTTTGCTTGTATGTAGGCCTAATTACGGTAGCGAAACACATCAAAAAAACATTCCAGATTTGAGTTAATCACGTAAATGTAATTGTGATTTCACCAGAAATGGAACCCAGAACCCCCGGTATGAGAAGCCAGTGTCATCATGCCCACTGGACCATGGCGGCCGCCATTGCTTTTTGTGTTTTGTTTTGTTTTGTACACAAATTTACTTTATGTTAAAATAAATAAATATAAATTAACAAGAATGTTAATTGTATTTTATATATTGCTGGCGATCCGTATAGGAAGAATTTTAAAAAGGGTGTAGGATTGTTTGTACAAAGAACAGACAGAAATTCAGTTTTATATATGCGTATAGATATTTTTGTATTAATTTTCAGATGGTTATTATATTGATTTTAATTAAAATCGCTCTACCTGAAGGAAGCTTTAATTTGATATTTATGTGAATATCATTTTCATCTAGAATATTGACAATATTTTGAGTATGTCTAAACTTTTCAGAACAGAACTGGATTGTTGTCACAGGGACATCAATAATCAATTAATGTATATTATAGATTTCTGGCGTATACTAGTGTAATGATAGAAATTCGGATGAATTCCATTAGACAAGATAAGGTATATAGCTAAAAAACTCCAAAATCAAATATAGATGTCTCATTTAGCGACATCTGTGGTCATTCAAGGGGAAGAAAAAAAGCTTTAAGTCCGACCGCGGTGAGGATCCTTGCAACTCACATGTGAAACGTGGCGTATAATTGAAATATATACAACTTACAAAAATTAATAGACATGCTATTCTATCATGGGTGGAAATGGCGAACGTTACATATGTGTAAAGTGATCACTTAAGCCAACCGTACGATAGGTCGTAAGTATGTACACCCATAAAGACTTCTATACCTACTCTCCCTTAATAAAAAAATATACAGTTTCGTCTCTATGAGACATCTATAATATACATGAATAGAATATTATTGACTTTCACCTCAAATTGAATTTTCATTTTGATTTAATGTCGGCCTTTTAGTATCGAAATTTTGTTTTGGAATAAAATTATGCGTTATTCTCGTAAAGGCGTTTTATTTAGACGCATGGCGCGCTCCTTTACCCTCCGCCCAGGCTCACGTGGATGACGCAACACTTCCTTGCGAGGATTTTATGTAGGCGCCGGTAGAGAAGTTAGTTTCGTTTCAAAAAAGAAAACAAAATTTTAGTGACCCGCACAATGTAGCGTGCTAAATTCGAACGTCCAATTAAGCTACATAAATCAATGAGCAAAAAGGATTAGCTCTATTTTTGTTATTTGGCGAAAGCCATTAGCACATCCAAAAATAGTCGGGATGCTGCGCGGCGGAGAGATGGCTCCTGGAACGGGGACGCAGGACGACAGGACCAACGCAATGTTCAGCCATTAGCACCCAACACATGACCGGTTATTTATGACGTTCACAATTTATTATCCCGACATGCATCTGGAACCCCGGCAGAGCAACTTCGGCGGAGTGAAGTGACTGCGGCGGTATTTACAGATCTGTGATCATCCCGGTAATACTTTTACCGAAATGCAATAGGTGATTGATTGAGGCAATAATAATTTTGTAAAATTCCAATAGGTGATTGATTGAAGTAGTAATAACTTTGTAAAATTCCAATAGCTGATTGATTGAAGCAGTAATAACTTTGTAAAATTCCAATAGGTGATTGACTGAAGCAGTAATAACTTTGTAAAATTCCAATATGTGATTGATTGAAGCAGTAACAATTTTGCGAAATTCCAATAGACGAATGATTAAGGTAGTCAAATTTTTAGAGAATTTCAATTGATAACTAATTTATTGAAAAACGATTAATTGAGATGATTATCAGTAGAATTCAGAAAGATGACTCATTAAGGCCATAATTTTTTTATAGACCTCCGAAATGGATTGCTTCACTTTGTAGAACTGTAAAAGTATGATTAAGTTGTATAGAATTGTAATAAAGTTTGTCTGAAAATCTAAAAAATTTTAAGTTGTTTCATTTTGAAATGCACACATTGTCGACAGGTTTTTCAGAGATCCCTGGTGCAAGTCACGCAATACCAGTACCTACCTGGGTGAACGAGAACTGGGATCCATCTCGAGAAGTAAAAGATCGAATAGAGATGGCAAGAAGTGCGTTACTCAGAATGAGGCCGATATTTTCTAACCGCGACTTCAGCCTGCAACTGGAATGCGTATGGTTCGATGTTATATTTTCGCCATTCTCTTATATGGGGTGGAAGAAAGAAAGCATGGACACTAAACCAAGAACTTTGGATATTGAAAGTTTGCTGGCTGGATAGAGTGACGAATGTTGAAGTCCTCCAGCGCATGGAAAAAGACCGAGAAGTGCTACGGACTATCTCGGACATATTAAGAGATGATCAAAATATAGTTTAAACTAACTCATCTTCCAGGGGAATATACGTGGTAAGAGAAGCGTAGGAAGCACCGCATCTCATAGCTGCCTAACTTGAGGGACTGGTATAAGCGTAACCGGACTGAGTTGTTCCGTGCGGCGGTGAATAGAGTCGTGATCGTCAATGTGATCGCCGACCTTCGATAGGAGACAGCACTACAAGAAGAAGGATTGTCCTATAAAGATAAAAAGGATACCTATATTTACAAGCAGTTCTGATTCTTCAGAAACGTTGAACGTAAAAGATTTATTGTTTCAACTATAACATGTTTCATCTATTTCAAATATCATACTGTAATCGACTAATATCTATTAAAAAAAGGTAAAGCAAAAAATTTTTTTTATTCTCTAAAGAGGCTCAATTATTGAAGCTAAACACATTAAAACAATACCTGGGCTTGAGTGGATGTAAATTGGGTGGAAACAATAAGCTGATATCGTATTTATAATATAATTAAAATTATTTTCAAGTAGGGATAACATAGTTTATGTTTTCCACTCAGTTTGATGATCATGAATAACCTCTACAACGTTAACGGCAAAGCCATCAATAATATAGACATATAAGTATTGGGGAATTGAATCTGGAACCCTTGGTGTAGGAAGTCGGTGCGGTGTCTACTACAATACGAGGATCGGCCGCAATTTGGTCGAAAGCAGGGCTCGAAATGGAAAGTACATCGAACCGAATTATACAATTACAACATTTTTAAAAGTATTTTTAACAACGAAAAGGAGCCGTAATTGAAATCGCAATGATAAATCCCAGGGACTGAAGCTATATTTGTGAGAATACCACGAACCGGAGAGGTATTCCAAGCCGTGCTTGCGGCCGTATTCCAAAAATAGTAATTTTGAGATATTAAAATTGTCCCTTAAAATCCCAACACTTAATAGACGAGAATGAAAATAAATAATAAACGAGATGTCGGTATACGTCGATGTTAATTTCTAACAGTTTTTTCTTGAGAGAGTAAGAAAGAAGTGCATGACGGGTATCTGTCAAACGTCAAAATATAAATACGATTCCAACGCGACAATGACAATTTTAAATCAGGACGCTGTGGGAGAAGAAATTAATAAATGTATATGAAATAATATTTTTTCTGTAAGCTTTAAATACGGCATTAGTACTTATTTCATGTAATTTTAATCGAAACACGAGAATCACGAGGTTACGCTTGCGATAGGTACTTCGGTAATCCGTTTGAAGCTCTGTCAAACCAGACTGCCTGGATAAGAAGGCACTGCAGAATTCAATCCCTTTTCTAAAGGCGTTGCAGACATCGGATACCGCAAATAAAGGTATTTATTTACTTTGAGAGAGATATGTGAAAATATACGAATCTCCTTATTTGAATGCAACGAACACCGAACACCGACGTATACCTCGTCTATTAAATGTTGGGATAACAACTGTAAAATCCCAATATTGCTATTTTAGAAATACGGCCCTTGGAAGGTAACCATCTTCTGAAGATTCAGGGTGCGCTTCCACGACGAACCAAGGAGAGGAGATAGCACGTTGCACGGGAATACCGGGAATCGCGAGATATTTGTAAGCGCTTCCAGATTATTTATACACGAAAGTCACTAATTGCGTTCCCGGTCCCGGCTTCCAGGAACCTGCCTAATCTGTCCACGGAGGGCGGGTCACGCCGGAAATAGACGGGCCGCGTGACGTCACGTGGATAGCTGTCAAACAGTTTGACAGCGGCGTTAGGAAAGCTTTGAAATGTAATGTAGTAATGTAATGTGTAAATTTTTTTGAATAAACGCAGGGAAAATTTTACCGAAAAAATATAATAAAAGAGTAATCATAATAGTTCAATGATAACCTACTTATATATTTTTCATTTAAACTCTATCTTTCGTTTTTATCCCCTTAATTAATTTTTAACTAATTGTATAAGACGCAAGACACAGAAACATTCCTAGTCGAATTGCTAAATCAAGCTGAGGTAAAAAATTGTAAATTCTAATTTATAATATATAAATAAGTATAAAAATTAAAATATGACGTTTATCAGCGAGAAAAAGATATTCTTCGGTCTAAACTTTATCATAAGCTAATTGTGAGGTACTATGGGTTTTCGGTATTATTTTATGGAATGAAATCATTCGTATCTAAGAAATTACACGACAACTCTACAGATACCAACTAACCAAACATCACGCTGTTTCTCCGCTTGGTCAGGCAGAGAGGATAGAACGCCATACCACCCTAACCTGGCACATCATTTTCGCTTCGATCACATTCATGCAACTTTTCATGAACGCTTTTCGGTCGTAGAAACTTTCAACGGGGCCATCCTCCAATAGTTGGTTTGACTGTTCATGCCAGGTCTTTATGTTTGTGTTAAAGTAATTCTTCAATGTACTCATTGCACTCGCCTGCAGCCAGCTGACATTAATTTCTAAATTATTTATTTTTCACGATCAGCTGGATACGTATTAATTTAATAAATAAATTTTAAAAGTTATGTATACAAAATAATAATTATTCCGAAAAATGAATATCTTAGATATTTATTTATGTTTAAATGATTTATATAGGGGAAGAAACGACGAAAGAAAAAGTGTGGGATGTACAAGGAGCGTTCATGAGTGGAAGAGGATGCATGGACCAGATTTTCTCACTGCGCCATATGACGGAAAAGTTTTTGGCAAAGAACAAAAAAACTTTTTTGTGCCTTTGTGGATCTCCAAAAAGCGTACGACAGAGTGATAAGACGAAAGTTATGGAAGGTTTTGTCGGAATACGGAGTGAAGAGTAAACTCATACAGGCAACTGCATATACTGTACGAAGGAAGTAGTGCTTGAATGAGAATTAATGGGGCATTCACATCATGGTTTGATATTAAAAAAAGTGTCAAACAGGGACGCGTAATATCACCATGGCTTTTCAACCTTTATATGGACAATTGTATGAAAGAACTGAAGGAACTAGAAGTTGAAGCGAAAATGGACGAACTCACCATATCCTACCTATTATACGCAGACGATGCAGTTTTTGTGGCTAACAGTGAGACCGATCTGCAGTGCCTGGTATCCAGGATGGACTTTTAAGAAGGTGCACGAGCAAAAACTCCATACCAGTGAAACGAAAATGCTCAGATAGTCTGGGGGTGTAACGAGACGTGACAGAGTGAGAAATGAAGCATATCAGGAGTATTATTAATTGAATGCCAGTTGCTTTGTGGTGCGACATTATTATTTTAATTATTTAAACTAAATTGAACTATGTAACACATTGTTGAGTTAATTTAACACGACTATAGTTTCGAGAGGAGCAGTCCCTTCTCCCCTTCCTCCCTTTCCCTTAAAGAACACACAAAAAAAAATAAAAAAACCCACTGCTCCGCGATCTGTTACTCTACTAAAATATTTTCATAATTTCTGTATTTAGGTTAGTTGATGAGAGGGACTGCTCCTCTCGAAACTATAGTCGTGTTAAATTAACTCAACGTGTGTGCATTACAAAGTTCAGTTTAGTTTAAATTAAAATATCAGGGTTCTGAACAGGGTTGCTGAAAAGGTGAAGAATCGCGACTGAAATGTTATGGCCATGTAAAGTGGCATGGAGATCATGCAGTGCATACCGCACTCAAAATACAAATAGAAACCAAAAGAGGAAGAGGTCGACCCAGCGCCACGTGATGGAATAGTGTGGAGAAAGAATGCCCAGCTGGACGAAGCTATGGCCCAGAATAGGGAATTGTGTACAAAAAAGAGTAAGGAGAGCCGACCCCAAATGAAATGGGAAATGGGAGAAGAAGAAGAAGGTAAGCTGTCTGAAATGATAATGAGACAGCTAGATAAACTGCCTCTAATAATGCAAGGGAAGATTGCTGGACCTCGCGGCCTTGGAGGAAGGAAAATATCACAGCTGAAGAACCTGAGGCAACGGCCCGACCAGTCTGCCGTGAAGCATTAAACAAAGCCAAGGTCCACTGATCGGATAAGGCAATGAAAAAATATGTTAGTTGATGACTCGGCGAATAAGAATGCCGGATAAAAATAAGACTTAATTGAGAAAGCATGAAAAATTACAAATAAAACAGTTTACTTTAAACAATCAAGTATCGCTTTGAGACGTAACGTGTCGGCCTATTTTTGGATATCCCATTTGAAATCTCAATTGCGTGTTTGGAAAAATGTATTTGTCAAAATTTAACACGAGTATATTTATAAATAAGATCTATTCGAGGAAAACGTTGTGATGCATACGCAGCGTTGATAATTAATCAAAAAAATTCCAGTCAGCACTGTTATCGTAAAAATACCCAACAAAATATGTTTTCAAAATTAATAACAAAAAATTGGTGGCAGGGGCGTACAGTTCACACATTCACACGCATTGTGGACTTATTATAGGACCTACTAGAAGAGAGCAATTTTATTTCGCCGTAAATATTGTCACGAGATTCTTCGAATAACGAAAACAATCGAATAATTCAAACAAATGAACCTTAGAATAAACTAGAAATTAGTAGAAAAGTTTTAAGGAACTTCTATAAGTTCAGGATCCTTTATATTGCGCAGCTGCGGACAGCAATAATAATGATGGATTGTTTATATTATGCCATTTTCACTTTTAAATTAAATAAAATAAAATTTTAAAGATGAAAAGGAGCTTTGAAAAAATTGTAAAGTCCTACCTACGCTAGCATTCAAAATTTAACATTGCAAACTTATGGAAACGAATTTTTTCAAAAATTACATTATTAGGAATCTTTTTTTAAACATTCTTTCTGGTGCATTGTTCCGAATTACGGAAGGAAGAGATTTCCATGCGTCAGAGAGTTTGTTGTGACAGCCAGCGAGCACCACAGATAAAGTACCAGAGTACGTACCTGCATGCGGAAAACTCTCGATAGCGAATTAGTGTGAAAAACGACATAATAAAATGTTCCACAGATAATTGGAAAATTTTCAAGTGAAGATTAGTGCGATTTACGACAAGGTACTACAGTTGTGTCCGTTGACTTTGTGTATACTTAAATTAAATAGAGTGTTTCATTTAGTCTCCCACCGCCACAAATCCGTAACAATATTTTACCACGCTGGTCACTGGAAGATGGTCCTCTTAGGGGCTTCAACAATCGTCGAGCTTGCATGAGAAGATGTATGAATGTGGATGTATGAGTGTGGCGCTCTATCCTGTCTATCCCCGAGAGGAAACGGCGTGATGGTAAGTAAGCATCTCAGCATGCATATTTTGGAAAGGTGACATCTTTCAGGGTACGATATCTCTATTTGGGGTCTGTTCATTATTCCATGAAATAAATAAGAATCACCTTCATTGCACCAACTCAAATTATTCAATAAACTGCCAGAAAATGTGAAACAAGTGACCGGTCTCACTACTTTTTGTAGGTTAAGTGCGAAACATGTGAAATGTAAATTTAATGTGTGATTATGTTATGTTTTAAAAATCTTGTTATTTTATGTTTATGTACCAGATAAAAATATACAAACAAACTATGTATGTACTTTCTTTCTAAATTCAGAGTTTTTTTAAAGTATTATTCTTTTTATATGTAGAATGTCATATATATGTTCTAAATGTGGAGACCTGTAATTGGCCATCTATATTATATCAAAGTTTTCTATGCTTCTTGTGCTGTTGGTCTTCCATGAATATTAAATAAAAAAAATTAAAAAAATAGAGTAGCTTGTTGGTCTTGTGGTTAGGACTCTCGCCTCGTGATCAAAAGGTCGAAGGTTCGAATCTCACTCCAGACAAGCAAGTTAGTCCTATTTTCATAGCACAAGGGTTTAGCTTAATTTGAAAATAGTAAGAATATTGATGTGACACGAATTCCGTGTTCGCATCTCTATTTAAAAAAAAATCTACATATAAAACAATATTTCCTTTTTTCCGTTATCTTCTCGAATGTCAAGAAATGTTTTATGTTTTAAACACTTCAGAGGAAACGTGTAATTATCAATACTAACCAAAACGTGGTAATAACAAAACGAAATTCAAGAACACTTTCGAGTACGCATCACGCGGCACATATCGCTGGTGTTCACCTGAAATGTATTGAAATACGGAATACAGCCAAGTGCCAAAGAGTCTATCAAGGGGCTAATGAATATTCCATGAAACATTCTGATCCCGCCCGCACGGGGAGGGGGATTAACAAATACGGAAGGGAAGGAAGGGACACCCACTTTTTAAACAGGAGGTTTCAAAGCTCGCGCTCTGCTGGGGAAATTCAATTAACATGTACCGGGGGACTTTTAGGGAATTAAGCCATGTATTCACTAGGGGACAAATCGCGAAACATTCCGCGCGGCTTGTCGCATCAGCATCTACGCTCATGTTTCGGGGACAACGACGCGGTCATTTGACGTGCACGGTAGCCGGCAAACATCTTGAAATTTCACGGCGTAGTGGGGTAAGTTGGCGAATGTACCATTCCACCAAAGAGACCCAAATTTTGCCTCCTGCGCATTCCCCCACTACGCCAAAAAATTTCAAGAAGTTAGCCGACAACTGTATATGTGTATCTAATGTCTGACGGATCTTTTGCTAAGCTCTCCCAGTCGTTTTTCTTTATTTTATTTTTATATTCACGGTTTGAAGTGTCCCACAACATTATATGGCTTTGGTAAAGCTCGATGAGTTGGAGAACAATTTCGTTTTCCCACAGTAATGTCATGTTGATAGATACAGCGCATGCGCATTCACTTGTAAACATACCACGTGGTACTGACGCGTGGCGCAATGTCGCGGTGAGCTCGCTCGGGTACCGTGCGCATGGCAACGTTGCCACGGCACGTAGAAATGCCGCGCTATGTCGTGCGCGACGTCGCGGAACAGTGCGAGGCGTTGCAGCGTCACGTAGACTCTATGCCGCGCGTGATGTTGAGGGGCAATTTGTCCCCTAGTGAATACATGGCTTTAAGTCATGCTTTTGTACACGTGTTTATGGCAACATTTCCGGAAGGCAATAACAGGACTTCGTGAAAGAAGGCAGGATCGCGACGTAATAAAAAACCAAGCCATTGGAGTTTTGATTTATGCTGTCGTAAGCGGACTCGGTCGTCAACGAAGAAAACAATTTACATGTTGAAATTGAGAAGCGTATCCAGAAAGGCCTATGTGCTGTAGCCTCCATGAGCAAGTTCCTAAAATCAAAAATCTTTTTTTTTTTAAATTAGGTTCTATTCAGATACAGTTTAACATGTAATTAAACGTTTCGGCGTTAACTTTGTGGAAATCTATTATTAACAAATTATGAAATAAAACACTGAACTTTGTTTTTTCCCACTATTCTTTTATCACCACGTTTTCGAAACATGTAGTGTAACAAGTCTCAAATAAAGCAATAATTGTAAAAGCCTATGCCTAATGGGCGTAAACAAATAAATAAATATACTGCATAATAAAAAAAAAACATAAAATAATGGAAAAAAACAAAGTTTAGTGTTTTACTTCATAATTTGTTAACAATTTAACATATTTAATATAATATTATGTACCCATGTACAATGTTATTGTTGATATTTGTGTTCTTAGTCCTCCTCACTAGGGGTTCCTGTGCTGAGGCGGACTACCTATTTATTTTCTATTTTTAAAATTCTACGTCGTTTTTAATACTCCTTTTAATTTATCTGCATCGACTTGATTTGACCATACTTTTATCTTCTTTTTAAACTCTTCAAACTTTTCAATATTTTTTAAGGTTGGGGGAAGGATGTTGTAGAGTTTTGTTGAAAAATAGATACAGCTTCTTTGGTCAAAACTTGTGTTGAAAGTTGGTATATTTCTATTTACCATTTTACTGCCTCTCGTGTTATATGCCGGGGTTGTATTGTTTTGTTTTGTGTCTTTAAATTGTTGTAAGAGAATGCTCTTGGCATATATTTGTTTTACGTTCGGCACGTCAAGACATTTGAAAATCTCTTTTGAGGGCGTTCTGATTGGAAGTTTTAAAATGGTTTTTAAAATGCTCTTTTGAGATATATTTAAATGGTTGATATAATTTGTTGTGACAGATCACCATGCTAAGATTCCATACTCAATCCGGGAATGACGATCCTGAACAGAAACAATAAATTGAGTATTTACCACGCTATCATCAAACTGTTAATAATAACATATGGAGCGGAGTAGTGGACAATGACCCTTAAAGAACAACGTAGGCTGTTCTGGTTTAAAAATAAAGTATTAGGGACAATATTGGGACCTAGACTCGGTGTTGCAACGTGCACCTGGAGGCACAGGAGCAATGCAAGAATTCGTTTTCTACCACAACAATAAATCATAAACGTATCTGTATCTAGCCGACAGAGCCATTAAAGAAGCATACGAGGCTAAACCAGCTGGAAATAGATCCCAGAGCAGACCCAGACAGCACCTCATGGACAAATGTTCTGGCTGATCTGGAGATCTTAGGGGGAGAAGGGATGGAAGCAGAAGGCAATAGATCGTAAGGGGTGGAAAGGCATCGTACAGGAGGCTAGAGCTCTACAAGAGGTATATGAAGTAGATAAGCGAAGTCAAGAGATGGAATCGGTAGATTTTTACGGTCCACGTGGAACAAATAGAGCCAGAGTGAATGATACAGACTTGGAAATGGAAAAAATAATAAAGCGTATCTTGATGTCTTGACACAAGAAGGAAAAGTGAAAAAGTAAGGAGTCATCCCAGGGAAAGTCGAGAAGATACTCGTACATATATGATCATGAAGTCGATCTTCGACATGCTGGGTGAAGTCACTCACCACTAGGGCAATCCAGGAACGTCCCAGAAAAACAACCAATAATAGAAGATATACAGACACCAATGCAATTGGCCAAAAATATATATTTTTATTTTGGTCTTCGAGAGAGCCATCCGCTAACGAATGTTTGCTACCGCGTAGGCTATTCAGACTTTACCCCCAGTCAGACGTCTGAAATCCGAACAATTTTCTAAGGTTTTTAGCTACAAGCTCAAGGTTCTTTTACTGCTAATACACACGTTGCCATCCGTTGTTTTTCTTTGCACGACACGATGCATAAATATAGCCACATAAATGTCAAGGTGCCTCATGACTGGTTCAGGTAAAATATGTACATCAGTTTCCTTATCTTTATGGTACGAGTGATTTCCTGGTCTTTATTCATTCTTATTATGTTCATGTTAAACCATTAAGTTCTACTATTCACTAGGCGTCTTCAGCGCATTTTTCGATGCTGTGGACGTACTGCATGTCGTAAGTCGTAATGACGATTCTGACTTCAAGAAACTTATGGTCCTTGGAAAGTTGAGAGCAGATGAATGAATATGTTAGCGCAACAAGGTCATCAGGATAGAGCGGTTGGAAAAGAATAATGGCGGAACTTTCGTGAGGCATTGAAGGACTACATGTAATTAAAAAACAGATAAACTAACCTATCAAAAAGATATAAAAAAACCATTACGGTTTTCCTTGCGTCTCGTGTGTATTTTAACGTAACATCATGAGATGTTTGATAAAATTTTTGGTATTTTGGAAATGGATGCTGTCTGCAATACTATCATATGCGAAACACATGGAACGCGAGGCGCAAAAATGTATGTATCTTCGAAGAGTTAACGAATTGACAAAGTGCAGGAGCAGAATTTTAACATACTTTGTACGTGTTGCCGAAAAAAAAATGCTCGGAATCAAAAGGAATTTATATTCACAAAAAAACAGTACGTGCATGCAAATATTTTAGTTTACAAAAGTATAATCACAAAATTATGTACCAATATGTACTGGGATACGCAATTTCAAAGTTTGATTATTTTTTCAATATTTCTGACCTATTTTTGCAAAAAGTTTGGATATTATGACATTTCAGTTCGGGGGATTTTGGCAGATAGCAATGGCAGATGGATAACGTAAGAATATACATAATCATGTCATTTACGTTATAGCTAGACTCTATAATATACTAGAACGTATCTGCTTGCGTGTTCCGTCTCGCTTAACTCATGCAGGTTTTGCCGTGGAAACTGCAGCTACCAACAACTTCTTTAATTCCCCACTGCAAAGGCTTCCTAGACTAGCAAACAGATACGAGCAACTTGATGTCTTTGCCAATAAATGTATATTATTCAAACATATATTAAAAGGTGTATTGAAAGATTACTAATATTTGTCAAATTGGACTTAAATAATTGATTTGTATTTGTTTTGATTGTTGGTTGAGTGAGATAACTAACTAGTATGTAATTTTTTTATTATATTATGACTTCCTAAGCTTGTGCTATTGCTTTTTATTTTTAGCGAAATTTAAAATAAATTAAATTTAATAAATATTATTATTAAGTTCTACGGGTTAAGTATTTTTATGTGTTGCAGCTGTTTCGGCTTGTAATGCCATTATCAAACAGTGGATATACCACGTACAAACGACTTATTTATACAATTTTAAGTTACCCCTTCCCCTTTAAATATCTAATTACTCTAAAGGGGAAGGGGTAACTAAAAATTGTATAAATAAGTCGTTTGTACGTGGTATATCCACTGTTTGATAATGGCCTTACAAGCCGAAACAGCTGTAACACATAAAAATTCTTAACCCGTAGAACTTAATAATAATATTTATTAAAATTTAATTTATTTTAAATTTCGCTAAAAATAAATATGGAGTTCTACAAATTAAACACAAAAACCATAAATAAATATATTGCTTTTTACTCTATATTATTACTTTTTTTGTTTTTGAATTTCTATTATACTATGTTTTCTTTATGCTTCTGCTTGTTATATACTTGCCTTTTACTTTATATTATATTTATCTTTATATATTCGAATCTGTATTATAAGTATTTTCTTTCCACTTTATCATTATTATTTATAAATTTTATTATTTATTTCTTTAAACCATATATTCATAAACGTTCACTTTACCTATCTGTTTGTAAAAGCCCTGTAGGGTGTTAATAAATAAATAAATAGCAACAAATTTGAATTTTATCCGGGCCACTATTTACCAATATTTCCCGATACCTCATATTTTAAAGTTTTACATACCCATTTTTTTGTACTTATATTTTTGTTATCCGCCAAAATCCCCCGAACTCAAATATCATAATATCCAAACCTTCTTACCTACTGCAGTGTCGATAGTATAACGTAAGTCTGGCGGTCGCTGGCTCCTACTCTATAAGTTATAAACCGAGAACATAAGGGTGGATAAAAATTCCAAAATGTTTTGTACTCCTACGACTCAACACTACTACATCAATGCGGTAGTGAAATATTTCAATCCACTTCCATAAAGAATAAAATTAATTACTTGAAACACAAAGAAAATAATAAATTGCTTTTTATGGTCAACGACGTTACCCTATCATACTCGATTGCATTTTTTCTTTTAATCTCCATTAATAGTTGTTCGGTCTGTCTATTTTAATAATTAAGTGATATAATTTTATTGATTAAGACCTTTGTATAAACCAATTGCAGTAACTTTACGTCTACCGATTTCGAAACCACGATTCGTCAGGAAGGACGCACACAAACTATCGATTACTTATTTAAGTAAACAAATTAATTTTTGAACGGGGACGTGGCTTCATTATGTTGGGGGTTATTGACAGGTAGATATAGGGAATATATCAAATAATGGGTTATTCGTAAAATTCACCTAGTTAATAAATATATTGACTTTAGTGTTCAGACATTTTTTGATTTATAATATTTCTAAGTTATCCAATCTAAAGCCTTTATTATTTTCATGGAGAATCTCGACATCGTTTTACTTTTTAAACGCGTGGTCTGTTTCCAAAAGTTGGTTCGCGAATTCCGAGAAGTTATAATTATTGACACATCTTAAATGTTTCTTTACTCTAATATCAAAATTACGTGCCGTTTTGCCTATATACAATGCCATAAACAGACATTTCAATACAATTCAGTTTATAAACACCGGAATGATTTAGCGGGTCGACTTTGTTCTTAGAGTTTACTATAAGTTTGCTTTAGCTATTGTTAGTATAAAACGCGGCTTTAATGTTACTTGGCAAGCTTTTAGTCGGATATTAGGTGGGATATAAATATTGATGGCGTATAAAAATTCTTTTTTGTTTTCAACGGCGGATAATTACGCATCAACCGAATAGCTTTGTTAGGGTTCACATTGTCCCCTGTGCGTTAAGTAGGTAATAGTGAAACGGGAACCAAAGTAAAGGTGGAAATCAAATCAACAATTTCTAGAGACGGATTAGATTGTCAATATTCTCGTATATATTAGCCACACGGTATAATAAACCTAGATGGCGGGCACTTGGAATAATCAGACGGGAAGTGGGTAGGCAGCAGGCGCTCCGCAGTTTTAATTGGATTCCCACAGAGCGCGATAGTCATCGCAGTCTGCGCGATAGAGCAAACCTTG
This sequence comes from Agrypnia vestita, assembly GCA_016648135.1. Lineage (NCBI taxonomy): Eukaryota > Metazoa > Arthropoda > Insecta > Trichoptera > Phryganeidae > Agrypnia > Agrypnia vestita. Next base: position 62,751 of record JADDOH010000266.1, on the reverse strand, counting down.
AGAGGAAACACTTGACAATTATTTATTCATATGACTTATGTACGGGCTTGGCGGCCAGGTTCTAGGCAAATAGCCTGGCGGCGTTGGGTAGTATCGATAAATTTAATATTACTACGATTTATAACGTTGGCTGCAGCGCAGGAAGGTGCTCCGACCAGCGCAGCGGTGACCGTAGACCTTTAAGGTTGAAACATGCCACTAAAACGCGACGCCACGCCACGCCACGCACGTCAGTAGGTACTTATCAATCTCATATATTTAATATGGTCAGATACAAATAGACAACACGCCATGTGATGAAACACAACCCCACGCGGTAACATCCAGTCGATCCAGGTCGGCGTGTTGCCGGGAGAGGGGCACACACGACACCCGACACCACGCATCAGGCTTTCGAGAACATTATTGGTAGGTATATAGATATTTTTTTGATAATAATGCTTGGGAAGAAATTTTTATTTATTTAACAGTGTCTGTATAAAATATGTTCCTAAAATCTGCAATAAACCTTCTTTAAAATCTTCACACAGCTCGTCTTTAAATAGTAAATCCATGGCCACGTCAATACACTTCCGTCCTTCCTGAAGTAATAATACTAACAAAGCGTGTTGTAGTGTCACGTGGCGTGTTGCAGGGGCGTGCAGTGAGAACAAGAAGCATGACATTTTCCTAAGCATATATTTTGAAAAGAAACAGATATAAGACATATAATCTGTAATTAATCTTAATATTCAAATCACAATAATTAACATTTTATTCAGATTTTATTACTTCATTATATTCTGCCAGATAAATATATAATTTCGATATTTTTTTCCCAAATAAAGTCATGCTTCTTGTTCCCACTGCACGTACCTGGCGTGTTGTATATGTGCACGATTCGCATAGAAAGAAAGAGCCTTCAGTTCGTTATAGAATTTGGGGACATATAATATTTTTTGTGTCAAAAATGTAACACTTGATAAATGTAAATCACGGTCGCCGACTTAGGACATATAATACATTTTCTCTTTCAACAACAATATGGTCCACTTTAACTCTATATCTAGAATGTTGAGGTCATACAACAAAATAGAAAATAATCAAAACGTCCTCATTGACATATTTCATGACAGTTTCCACAAATTCAACATAACTATTACCAAACTTGCGAAATAAGCTGTTTAGTCTCTTTGTTCAGTCTCACTCTGTTTAAGCTCACTCTATAAAATTACTATTATCTGTTCTTTCTTGTGTATGTTTTTAGCCTTTACTTTTTATCTCTATGTTTGCTATGTGTTCACATTCAAGTGATGAAAAGCATTTAAACTTATTGTATTATATTTGTTTTACCTATATTGTGTTATGTGTTTTTCATTGTTTGTGAACCATTAAAAAAAAGTAAACGTTTTCCACTATGGGATTTAAATTAATAAAAGAATCCTCGCGCTCAAATCATTACATAACCTGGTATATTGTAATAATGAAGAACTAGCTTAATAATTCAGGCCAATGTTTTCTTTTGCTAATTGCTAATATACTTCCGCAGTTGTCTATGTATCTTAATCAGGTTTGTTCGTTTCTGTTAGTTAGTCTGTTCGTTGGTTGTTAGTTTTTGATTCCTGCTACTCATTATACGACAGAGACTTACAGTCAGTACATTGAAGCGTAAGTTGCGCGGATGTCTCGGATGACACGGTGTCTCGTAGCTAATAGCAAAAATTTCGCGGGAGTCCTATTCATTAAATTTAGAATATAAAACATTCTTTACACTTTGGGTGACACGCCAACAGTCGAGGTGATAAGCGACCTAAAAACATTTTTTTCAATATTTCCGACTTTACTTTTTTTAAAAACAAGTTTTTTGCTATTTGAAAACTTGTTACTTGAATAATGTTAGTTACACTCGGCACGCCATGTTTCTCCGGCTGTTTTTTTTTATAAACGGTAAAATCCTTCAACAGCACGAACCCAGGCCGGTGCTCGCATTAGAAACGAGAAAAACCTCGTTAAAAACCCTCCACAATCACCATTCGGCTCCGCTAATCGCGTCACAATTGGCAGAAACGCAACGGCGGCCGCGCGCCGGCGGGGCGAGGCGGCGGGCGCGGGGCGCTCCCGGCGGCCGGGCCCTTCCGGCGCGGGGCCGCCGCGGTCGCGAAAAGCGCGCCAAAGCGGGGATAAAATGGCGTCTCCCGGGGGGCGGAGCCGCGGGGGGCGGCGGGCACGCCCACGGAGATGCACTCCGGCCTGCACGGAAGAGCGTCATTACCGCGGGCCTCGATGGCGTAATCGCTGGCGGGGCAAGGTGGTCTATATTATTATGCACACGGCCGAAACACACGCACGGTCGCACGAACTAGCCGCGTGCGCCGGTAGGACTCTTTTTATTTTGTTTCAGATGTTAGTCTGTCACGACCAGATCAGCAGTGGTCAAACTGAAGAGAATTTGAAAAGACGACATCACCAGGTTCAGTCAACTATGGTAAGTTGAGGATTGTCAAAACACTAGTCTGGATGACTCCGAGTCACGCGAGCTGAGGCAACGAAAGCGCAAGAAGAGAGGCGCATTTAAGATGTGACGAATGCCACCTATCTCATGGATAACTCATAGAACCCAACTCAATTTTACAAGAAACAAATACATACTTCGGACAAGTCGCATGACGTACTGTTGCAATTGCTGGGCTGGTATAGGTCTTTTCATATAAGCTCGCAATTGAGTTAGTATGGGAACAGTGTGTAAATCGCGCGTTGTTTCGTTGTGTTAACTTTACGGATACGAAAGGGGTGAGAGGAGCTTATATAAAAAGACCTATAGTACGTGGCAGATTCGGGGGAACCGGTCCCCGCGGAAGATCGCTGGAATAGTCTGCGAGCGATAGTTCACTTCAAGAAGGCGTCAGGAATGCTGCGGATCAGATGACGCCGAATAGTGGCGGCTGTGGAGCCTGTAGTGAAGAACAAACCAGAAAATTCTGAGCGGCCGTGAAAACCTTAGAACGGATTTGGTTATTTCTACTATTTAATTTGCTATTAAATATTATAAACAACCCTAGCCTATTTGTAAATAATAAATTTAAAACTATTTAACGTTAAATATTTTTATTGAATATTATGTTGTAATCTGATGAAGGGGATCGTTGGCCCCGAAACTTATTAATTATTCAGTAAATAGTGATTTTATACAAAGTGCTTTTTTTATTAATATAAACAATGTTAACACAAAGTTATTTTGCTATTATTGAAGAAGTTTTACTTTTATCTATACTATAGAATCCTATAGAACAGATTATGTTGCCTAGCAGTAAAATTAAAGAGAATTCGATCTGTTTCTCTCGTATTCCGATTGTTCCCATTCGATCTGTTTCTCTCGTATTCCAATTGTTCCCATTCGATCTGTTTCTCTCGTATTCCAATTGTTCCCATTCGATCTGTTTCTCTCGTATTCCAATTGTTCCCATTCGATCTGTTTCTCTCGTATTCCAATTGTTCCCATTCGTTTTGCTCGGAGAATTCGTGGTCATCAGTCACACCGCAGGAAGCTGCCGACAATGTGGCAAGTACCATCTGACGCCATTTCAAATTATTCTCGACTTGTCCAGGTAAATTGTAAAATCAAGTGCATCCCCGAAATAACGAGAAAACTAACGCGGTCCCTTGCCAAGAAGTGTCGGCTGCGACCTGTTTGCTATGACACGTAATATACAATATATGCATGTATATTATTACTACCTACGCTGTACTGTACACTATGGACTCACCTTCTACACGACTTGTGTATTAATAATTAATATAATATTACTTTGTGTAGCTGCCTGAGCCGCATTGTTTAACGCCAACAGGTTTCGCAAGAACGTCCATATCCGGGCATTAAAAATGGCATGTACACCAACGTGTGACAGGAACTCGAAAATTAAAATTTTAAAAAATGAATCTCGAAATAACTAGCGAAAGCAAATACAAAATCAAGATAGGTGTATTATAGATGTCTCACAGAGACGAAGCTATTTTTTTATTTGGGAAAGTAGGTATGAAATTTGGGTGGCTTACGACCTATCGTACGGCTGGCTTAAGTGATCTTTGAGTGAATCACAAGTGAACGTCCAAAATCTGACAAGAACATCGAATGTTAAAGATCTAGGTGTTAGATTTGTAAGCAACCTGACATTTCACGATCACATAGAGACGATCAGTGGTAATGCTCCGAGAATGTTAGGATTTGTTCCGCGCACTGCCAGGGTATTCGAGAATACCCGCGTACTGAGAACTCTTTACAACTCCTTGGTGCGGAGTAGACTCGAGAGTGGCTCGATGATCTGGGGGCCACATGAGGGCAAGTACTCTCTTATGGTGGGGAAAGTCCAAACGTTTCTGAAGATCAACATCAAGTTTCAAACAAGTTTCTGAGATATCTCTACATGAGAGAGTACGGGCATTATCCTTGTTTTTACCCAACCGAGTTTCTCCAGGGTATGCTTGGCTACAATAGTTTAGAGACTAGGAGGAATGTGTATTTGATTACACATTTTTATCGATTGTTGCGCGGTATGATTGACAATACTGAAATTATGCAGAGCATTGGTTTGTATGTTCCTGATAATTACCTTAGACATCGTCAGCATAGATTGTTTCACATTCCAATATACAGGACCAACCTGCCGATGGTTGTTATGCCTGTTGGAAAAGCTACAGCTATGCTGAACAAGATCGCTTTGGATATTGATATATTCCATGTGTCTGGGGGGGTTTTCCGTAGTGGGATTCTCCTACATCTTTGACCAGATTGTACAGGTCACTTTTAATTGTTTAATAATAAATTATTATTTTAATATATAATATGTATATGTGTGTGTATATATGTATGTATATGTATATGTGTATGTATTTATATATATGTGTATATGTAAATTTTTAAATGTAAATTCATAATATGTATGCATTGAACATAAAGTTTGCAATGTACATATTATGTAATAAATAAAAAAATTGAATTGAAAAAAAAAATTGAATTTCCACGATGTAACATTCACCAATTTCACCCATGATAAGCGATCACTTAAGCCAACCGAACGATAGGTCGTAAGCCCCCAAAAATACTTCCGTACCTACTTTCCCGTATAAAAAATTGCTTCTTCTCTACGAAACATCTATAATATATCTTGATTAATGATGTCCCCGTGGGGATAAATAAAATCCAGTCTAGCGTTCTTGAAAAAATTGAACATAGATACCTAAAATATTTCAAATACAAAATTACTTTTTTAGAATCTTCTGTGTATAGTTAGTTCTCTGGGATATTCGGCCGTGTATATGAATGTCTGACCTCTCTGGCCGACGTTTCGGATTCCATTGCAGGGTCCATCCAGAGATCTTGAAACCGTGAAAATCTGAGAACATTTTAAACTTTTTTTGTTATTAATGTTCATTAATCAATTCAATATATTTTTTGGAATACTGTTCTACGTGAAACCGAGGATCCAGACAATAGTGTCTAATAACTGAATTTACTTAACATTTAGATGTGAAAAATAAAAAATTTTCGACTTCCATATATCCCTACCATTTTCCCCTCTTCTCCCATAGTATCCATCATAAAATGCGAAATAGCATCTTGACACAGAAAACATTTCATGAGCTCGGCTCTCTTTACTGCTCGTTTTTTGTTGGACGATAAAATTTAGGTCGCGTTGTCACATTCTTAATCTCAAAAACTTATTCGGCAGACAACAGATACTCTGAAACTGGTCGGTGTCCACTTTCTTCTCATTCACTATAAAACATTTTATACAACGACAAGAAATCATTCAATTTTGAATACAAAATATTATTTACACTTTGGGTGAAATATTATCAACAGTTAAAGAGATAAGCAACATCAAAATTTTCATATTTTTTAACGGAAACGTATAATAAATAAATGGTTCAAATCTCTGCACGGTTAACCATTGTATTTAACTTGTATCAAAACGAATGAATTTTTAACATTCAATATATTGTTACGTGGCGTGGCTCGCTCGAAAAATGAAATGGCACAACTCGTAAAATAAATCTTTTATTATCGCTTGTACATTATCTCTGACATTTTACAATCGCTCGCAACGCAAAACTACGCTATTTTTTATCAAACACAAAAGAACAGCTCTCTTTTGTTTTTCTACTCGGGTAAGAACCCTTCCATTTCTTCGCTATTTATTAATCATGTTAGTTCTTATTCCATCCACTGGGCATACCGGCCCGCCGTTCTGCGCATGTGACACTTTTCTATGGAACTGTCAAATGTCAACGAACAGCTCGTTACACAGCCTCCCTCTCTCAATACTGTTCGTCCCGAACAGAATCATTGTTGTCCCCATGAGATCTCCAAATTCCCATGCTGCCACACTCCAATACACGAGCGCGTGTTCTCACATCTATCTCAATCGTCATCGATTCATTTTCTTTTCAGCTTATTGCGTGCCTCAATTCGCTTCTTCGTTGCACGGAACCTCTCTGCTTCCTCGAACATTTTTTTTTTAAATCCTCAGCAAAAATGATTAGCACTCCAGATCGATACTTGGAAGTTACATCCACCTGGGTCAAAGACGAGCACGCTACGCTTGCCCTTTGAATTTGTGTTGAACCCGTAAGCCCGCGCCGCCACAGTGAGCTCATTGATGATCTGCAGCACGTTGAGCTTGACTATCCTGACCACATTCCTGAAAGCTTGTCGCTGAGAGTCACTGAAGTAATCTGTCATAGCCAGAACTGCTTCCTTCACACTCTGGTCCACGTATGCTTCGGTCGTCTGTTCGATCTCGTCCAACACCATAGGACTAATTTCATCGGGAGAGATTTTCTTGTTCTCCCCTTTGTACCCTACTTGCACCATGGGCTTGTCCTCCACGGTGACTACGCAGAAGGGCAAGGGCTCCATGTCCTCCTGTATCTTGAGATCGGTGAACTCGCGCTGCTCGGCGTCGAACACAGTATTGCTGAGGTCCATCGCAAACTAGTCCTCGGCCACATTTTCCATCGTCACCTGGTCCTCAGCCGCATTTTCCGTCGTCACCTGGTCCTCGGCCGCATTTTCCACCGCCACCTGGTCCTCGGCTGCATTTTCCATCGCCAGCTGGTCCTCGGCCACATTTTCCATCGGCCTCTCACTATCGACGAAGGTCATTTCTGCAGGTGTTGTCCCATTTCCTTGGTCATTCCTAATATTTGAGGGCCCCGCCGTTTCGTACTGCCTGTGGTTGCTATCCTGTAAACATCGTTCGTCGAATGTAGAAGGCTTTTTCCCTGTCGACCCCGTACTTACCCGCATTCTCTACTTGAACCTTCTGGCAATTTCTTATTTCATCCCGAAGTTTCTCGATTTCATGTTGTGTCTTTTCAGCGTCACGTTTTACGTCTTGTCGAAGATCCTTGATATCTTCTTGAAGATTATTGACATCCAGTTTAGTGATCTGCAATTCTTTTTGTTGCTTGTCAACACTTTCCCTAAGCTCCTTGATGCTTCCTAATTTGACGTCCAACAACATTCCCAATTTTTGCTGCTGTTCCTCTTTGTCTTCTTGGCGTTTCCGCTCCTGTTCTTCCTTGTCGTCTTGGCGTTTCCGCTCCTGTTCTTCCTTGTCTTCTTGGCGTTTCTGCTCCAGTTCTTCCAGCATCTTCATTATCATATCGCATTCCGCATCCGAAAATTCCTCCATGGTTGCCATTTCTTCTTGTGCCACGATCTTCACGTTGATTTCTTAAAAATCTCCCGAATCCCGCTTCTGACGCCAGTTGTTACGTGGCGTGGCTCGCTCGAAAAATGAAATGGCACAACTCATAAAATAAATCTTTTATTATCGCTTATACATTATCTCTGACATTTTACAATCGCTCACAATGCAATACTCCTGCTATTTTTTTATTCAAATACAAAAGAACAGCTCTCTTTTGTTTTTCTACTCGGGTAAGAACCCTTCCATTTCTTCGCTATTTATTTAATCATGTTAGTTCTTATTTCAACCACTGGGCATACCGGCCCGCCGTTCTGCGCATGTGACACTTTTCTATGGAACTGTCAAATGTCAACGAGCAGCTCGTTACAATATTATAAAATGTAAAGAAAATAAATGGAAAAAAAAATACATGTTTCGTCGTAATGAAGTACTTATTTTGTTAAAGTGATGAGCTTGAGCTATTTATGTACATTACTTTCGATGATTAATGCCCTGCGTTGTTGTAATTTATGACTAATTTCTACTGTGATTAAGCATCGCGTGCGCTGGATACCCGAAGGAAAACCGATCTGATGGCATTGTTTAGTGTTTTCGTATCGCCTGATATAAAGGCATACCGAAATTTGTTTGATAATAATGGTTTTGTTGTGTCTGGGTCATCCTAAGTTAGCTCAACAAAAAAATCAATGATTTTTCTTCATCTTAAAATTTTGTTCTTCAAGTTAATTAAAATAGGCTGTTTATTAAAATAAGTGCCGAGTAACGGTTCATCAGAAAATATAAGTAGTATAAGTATTATATATTTTTGATGTTTATTGAGTTAACTTTGTGATTCGACGTTTTATTTACTTTTTATGCCATGAAAACTAATTAAAGAAAAGAAACACATCACAAAATACCCAGGCTTCTTATTTTCATGCCCTATCCGTTCAATGGACGTTGACTGTCATGTCGGCTAAGATAACTTTGTTTTTCAGCCATCATGCTCTCCTTCTTCCAGGGCCCCGACTTTGGGCAATCTCTCCCTGCATTATGAGGCGCAAGATCTCGTACTTCTCTGGGTGTCTCATCACATGTCCGAAATATTGAATTTTTCGGATTTTTATTGTTTTAATTTATTTTTTATTTTTCTTTATTCATCAGTACCATACATAACATGTTCATTCGTAAATCTGTCCGTCCAGATTATTTTGAGTGTTCTTCTGTAGATCCATATCTCAATTGACTCTAATCGCCTTTTCAATTCTTGAGTAAATCACATCGATTAATTGTGACCTCACCGGGAATCGAACCCGGAACCCTCGGCGTGAGAAGCCAGTGTCATGCCCATTGGGTTAGATGGCCGCCTCATAGCCTGGTAGGCCATGATTATAAATTAAAAAAAAACTAACCCATAAAAACCAAGTTTTTTACATTACTCTCTTTCTCATTTTCGTGTCTACCATATGCGTCGGAATCTCCGTACAACTTACTGAAAAAACCATTAAAAATTTGAAAAATCCAAAATTATACTATATTTATTTATTTTATTAACGAAAATTTGATAGACCTTATTGATCATCGCCACGAGTCACTTGCAAAGTTTCAGCTCGATTAGATCACGGGAAAAGGGTTAAAAATCGATCCAAACTTTTTTCGTCAGACAAGCAGACGCCACGAGTAAAAAGGAAGGAAGTAAAAAGAAATCTCTGTACTAACCTTATTGATTATTTTTAAATTTTTTATCAGAACGGAAGCAAATACAGTTTGCTTCCGTTTTTAATCATCCCGAAGAGATAAAAAAATTTAACTGCACTTAGTATGAACGAAGACGCGTAAAGGACCCTCCTTATACCTCCTTAGACCTGCCGCTTACTTCTTCGATTTTTTTTGAATATATGTTATAATATTGAATCTGGAGTACATGAAAAAATATGTAATAAAAAACCATTGATTTGGTGATTTCGTCCCTGGGACATCGAGTCTCCTAGGGGTTGTTACCGAGGGAAAGGAGACAATGCGGTGTTTTTATTTCTCCATTTCTCGTAAAAAATATGGAGCCGGCTTTATTGGTGGGCGGGGGGGAATAAATTAAGCAAAATGGCGGGGAAAATGTATAAAACGGAAGTGCGGGAGCGGACGGAAACGTCAAAGATTGAATGGGAATTATGTTGTCGGGAAGTTTTATTCGCCGGAAAGGGAATTGATGTTAGAAAAATTCGTTTAAATCATTTTTGTATTCTATTTGTGTTCACGGGGTGCTTGGTAATTTCTTGTTGTCGTTGGGCAGGTTAATTGATGCTTTTCAATACTTTGTTGTTATTATTTTCATAATTTGAATCATGCTGTTTCCACAAACTCGCCCTAACTGTTAACTAAGTAAAAACTATTCTGCAATAAATTTGAGTAAACAAAATAGACAATGCGTATTTTCTTATGTACACACGTTTCAATGAAAAATATAAAGATATCTGTTAATTATTGTCACATCGCCAATATTGACGCAGTGTACAATGTTATATAATAGCGATCAAGGCATGATTTTTATGATGATATATAGAGTTGTTGTTATACTGAGAATAAGGGGACCGTTAATAATGAAATTAGGAGAATAATACGTAGATATGTTCCAAGAACACAGTTACTGGATTTAATTTCAAAATTTGATAATTTGAGGATGTTGTTAAGATAGAATTAGTGTACGTTGCATTGTGAAGAGTGATCACTTAAGCTAGCTCGCACAGCTTGCAAACATATGCGATGTACTTATGCAAGAAAATGAAAAAGAAACGTGCCGACTGTACAATGCTTGGCACGATCCGTAATAATAGAAAATATGTATAAATTTTTTTTTTTAAAAAGCCCTGGGACCTTGGTATAAAAAGACTCCCATACACGGTTCTTATATTCATAGCTTCACCTTTGTGAGACTTCTTTAATTTATCTCAATTAAATGAAACGTAAACAAACGTTAAGTTTAAACGTCAAAATGAACGGCTTCACAATGTTATGCAATAATTCTTAAGATACAGAAATAGCAATTTTTCAGAATACGGCCGTTTATATGTAAATAGTTAACAATACTATTATATAAAATTACATTATTATTATTATTATATATTCCACTGTAAATTGTTTTTGTGACTATTGTAATTCAAATACCTTCTCTAAATACGATTTGATTTTTTTTCTCAATACATGTGAATTATATGATTTGTTTTTATCTCTATCTGAAGAGCACTTTATAATTATTACACACTTATTATACACTAATTAATAACTAAATTTCAAAAACAGTACAGACAGTTGCTTTAGAACAGACTCGTCTAGTTTAAGCAACTACCTTTATCTTTTCTATGTAATAAATAATATTGAAAAATAAAATAAATAAACAAAAAAAATATAAATAAATAAATAAGAGAATTCGCTGGATAACAAGCTTTCCGAATATTTTCACATGAAAATATCGCCCGTATTATGTCGCTCGCTGATCGCAAATTTTAACTTGGATCTCCTTGGGCCGAGTGTCAGCAGCTGTAAATAAACATCGCAGTTAATCCGCCCCCTTGTCTCGTTTTGATTTCTCGTCTCATGTTCCAGATCTCGGTGGCCGTGGAGCTGCACCCCGCCCCGCTGGCCGCGCGCCCCACCCGCGCCACGCCCGAGCTTGTCACGGACGGCGGGCAGGGGGAGGACGTCCAGGTGCACGTGACGGCGGAGCCCGGGAGCCTGGTGTGCCTCATCGGGGGCACCCGCGAGCCCGAGATGTTCGATCCCTGGGTCAGGTAGGATTCGTTTTCTTTTTCTACGTTTCATTTCTTCTAAGACACGTACAACGTAACAATGTATGGCGCTCGTGCTCTCCTCTTTTATGGCCGCGCCCCTTTGCACTCTTGTTGGTAATAATGTTTATTCTGGCGTAACCAGGTTATAAGTGCAAGACCTGGTCCTCTATATAAATAACAAGTTACATGTAAGTGATAGTGAAGCATAATATATATAGAGAGATAGCTTATAAAAATAATATTATTATACATAACAAAAAATATATATATATACGTACACATATAGGTATAAGTAATTCGAAAGTTCTAAAATAATAATAGCAATAAAGTGCTTAGATAATAAACAATTCAATAAAGCAATAAAGTTCTTAGATAATAAATCAATTCAATAATCTTACCGCAATGAAGACACTATACTTCTCATATGTCCGGTCTGTAGTCGAATATGCCTCTCAAGTTTGGAATCCTAGATACAGCATCTATATAGGCAGGATTGAAAAAGTACAGAATCGATTACTGAAATACTTAAACCTTCGTAGCTATCGAACTCAAACTAGTTTCGCTGAGTCTTCCAACTTCTTCAACGTTCGACCCTTACATACACGAAGAGATATAAACGACGTCATTTTGCTCTTCAAAACAGAAAATTCAAAAGTAGACTGCCCTGACCTACTTAGACGACTTCCCATTCGAGTGTCATCTAGATCTACCAGAACTGACGTCACATTCAATATCCTACACTGCCAAACAAACTCTAAACAGAATTCATTCTTCTACAGAGCCTCATCGTATTTTAACTCTTAGAAGACTGTGCTAAAAAAATAACTTCGGGAACGGTGGTGTAATATAGCATTACCTGATCAAAAATCAGCATAGTTTTTTATATGTGATAAAATATACATATATACGATAAGGATAAGGCTTTTTAAAGGTCGCTTTATATAATTATGTAAGGTAAATATACATATTTGCATTATTTTAGTAAATTATCATAAAATCGTGGCATATCGAATTTGCGTGCACTCACGCCGATGTATCATTACAAACAGAATACAACGAGGCGGACTCCAGGTCGCGTCAGTCGCCCGCAGTCCGTCTTTGTCTAACACGTGTTACGCGACTCTACCGTGCTCTTTCGATATTGTTTTCGCTTTCACCGAAACCCAAACAACCGCCATCTCTGTCCTACCTGAAATGTGTAGTATTGTCGTGCTCTTTCTTGCTCGACTTAACTGCGATGTGCAATATTCTGCTCTCTTTTACACATTAGCCAAAAATACGAGAGTAATGAATAAATATTTTTTAATTAAAAAATCCGTACATTCGTAACAGTTTAATTTAATCATTTTGGTGTGAAAATGTCTATTCAATGATTTAAAAAAATGTGACGTTCTAGTCTTCGTAAATAAGATAGATATTTCATATTTTCTATGACATGTAGACCTACGTTACATCACCGACACAGGAGTTAACACATTCTTCAGTGAACTCGACATTTTCAACACGACAACTACTAAGATTTAAGATTAAAACACACACTTAACACATTGCGTAACTCCACACGGCTTTCTTTTAAACTTAATTAATCTTTATCATACAGATCTTATTCCATATCCCATTTTCCCTTTACTAAATCCATTTCCCCTTCCTTACCCTCCCCCTGGAAATAAAATTACCGTACTTTCTTCATGTATTTTTATATCTTTTTTAAAAAACTCTTTCTTCTTTGATCTTTTTATTGAATTTGTTAAATATGTCTTCTTATTCTGTTTTATACAATGCATAGTATTCTAAATTAATCAAGTGAATTCATATAATTGGCTTAATATTATTATTATATCATATATTCTATTTCTAAATATCAAATAAGCTGTTTAAATTCTAAATAAAATAAAATAAAAAATAAGAATAGCTTAAGACAATGAATAAAAAATAATATATGCGTGTAAGAAATACTTCAACGTTCTTGTTACAATACAACTCGTTATGGCTATAGAAACAATTCGAACAAGGCTCGCAGGTATACAAGCTCTTCACCTCTCTGCATTGGTAGAAACGACGTCAAAGCATATTTGCACGAACATTTTCAGATGGATGAATCAATTTGTCAATTTTTCATATAAATAATAGAGATATACTAAAAAAAACATTGCCGTTCATCTGGCAAGTCTACCTAGTAATTATTTAAAATATTTTTAATAAATCTAGTCTGTGCAATTATTTTTTAAAACAGTTTCATTCGTTTATCTCAGAATATACTAAAACGACACATAGGCTTAATTATATAGACAGCGACGATATATATTTGTATATCTGGATAAAATACAATTAAGATCGTGTAGAAAAAACTTACTTAGTTTTTCATCAATTTTATTGATTAATTAAATCTTATTGAAACTGCGTGCACATAGTATACTAATATAAAGTTTGGAGCCAACAAATGATGGGCTTGAGTTGTTCTAGATACGCCCTATCAATTACAATTTATCCGCATCAATTCAGAATCCATTTGACAACTACTCAAACAGCTAATGAATAATTTATATTCCGTTACAAAGAGATTTATTGGATGAACTCCATTCGGTACACATTAATAATGTACGCAATAATATGGGGCGTGACAGGCTCTGTACAGTACAGCCTATGATGGACTTGGTCCTTTATATTATAGGGATGGATGCCTTTTCAAAATTTCTGTCAAAAATATTCATGGGTAAAATATTTTCTCTTTCATAGACAAAATATAATTACTAAATCGAATGGTTTTTCGGTTTATTACATTTGTTTAAAAATAATATAAAGGATGTTAAACACCACTTCTTCTTGACTTCTCTTATTAAAAATTAGATTCGGTAGATGGTTAGATACGAATATGTATATTTTTTAACAATATTTTACATTACAAGCCAACATACAATACTTAATATAAACTGCGTGTATTACCTATAAATAAAGTTTGATTGTCCAATCAAAAAACAAAATGTTCATACGCAGCAGAGATCAAGGATCTTGGAATCGTCTTTAATACTAAAATTACATTTTCCACTCATATAAATCAATTAGATTCAATATACCTACAAGCTGTAAGGCTTTGTAACACTTCTATAAAAATATTTTCGAAGAAAAATAGAAAAGGAACCAAGCAAATTTATTATTTCATAATCCGATCAAAATAGGAATATGGAATGACAGTTTAGAGCCCACACCAAAAGATATACCTCGATTATTATAAATGATAAAACAGATTCTAAACAAGTTTTGTTTGTATTGTATAAACTCAGAACATTAGACTATACCACATCCATGCATCATCAAGAACTTCTGAGAGAATGCAATTATTGCAACCTCGACTCACCAAAACAGGAATTCTTAGTAATATTAGGGTCCGAAATCATAGGAAATGAAAACTCTCTCAAAAGTCTCTCAAATCTTTCTAAAGAATAATGACCTCTTCGTCGCAAAATGCAAAAATGATGTAATGAATAGGCACACTATATACGCACAATACGCAGTGTGTAACTTTTAAACTAACTAAGCGATCATATTGATGTATTTAATGATAATATTAAAAGCATGAAATAGAAGTTCGCTTCCATCGAAAGTACTCACCTTATAAATTGCACAGTGAATGGATTACCGTGCGATTACTAAAAAATTCCCGTATAAGAAATTACGAAATGTGGATACATCGTAAATGTTAAGGATATCTTGGACTGACATGACTAGTAATGTTGAAGTTTTACGTAGAGCAAATACAAACAGACAGTTACTTAACATAGTTAAGCTCCGTAAAATTTCATATTTTGGTCATATAATGAGAGGCTAAAAATACTCCATCCTTCAGCTCGTCATGAAAGGGGAGATTGAGGGTCGCAGAGGGGTCGGAAGGAGGCGGCATTCCTGGCTTCGAAACACCCGAGAGTGGACCGGGATAAGAAGCGTGGAAGAGCTGTTCCGCACTGCACTGGACAGGGAAACTTTCTCCCAGATGATCGCCGACGTCGGGGGGACCCGACAGGGCACATGAAGAAGAAGAAGAAGAAATTAAATCACTGTCGAAATTAAATCACGTTCACTATTGTCCCTACATAAACTAATGCATTTTACAGGGACATTGTTTGAAATTTGGCTTTACATATAAAATGAGTGAAAATATCGTATAGGAAATGAGGGTGTATTAGATTTTAGACAATTTAGATTTAGCGAAACTGTTTGCATGGTTTAAGCTTTCTGTGAATCGTACCTGAGGGTAGCAAATGAACCACTAGGAACAATTTTAACTTTCTTTATTATTTATTATGCAAAGTCACTGTACACGAGTTCAATCGGAACACTAATTGTCACTAGTCTGTATTTCACACAGGTTTGTACTAATTCACGTCACTCGGCTTTGGAACACTTTTTATTACGCAGTTTATATCGCATCAATCACTGTCGAGAATATTCCGCTCGCAAGTAAAGAATACTCCTTCAATAGCCATACTGAGCCGCCGCACGATTTCGATTTTATCTATGGACTTTCACATCGCGCTATCGAACACGCACGCCCACTTTTTATATAAAATGTTGATTTCGCGAGGCCTCGAGAACATTCTACTAATAAGAAGAGCCCATTTGATTCTAGATTCATGAAGACTCAATTCATAGGTAGACTCTCGTGACAATATTTGGATGGGAAAAAATTGAAAAATATTTTTCATCATTCTGTTGAAATCAAAAGCCGCATTGGGCAAGCTCTCCCAATTTTATTCACATTAAAAATTATGATCTAAACTTTATATTATGAATGCGAACGGTCAGATACTAAGTATCCTCGATATTTTTAAGTGGAATGGAAACATGGACGCTTACCGAAAAATGATAAAGTGACATGAGGCATTCGAGATGTGGATCTACAGAAGAATACCGTAAATAAGCAAGATGGACAGAGTTACGAATGAAGATATAATGTTTCAGAACAATGAAAATTCGAATGATATCTTGGATATATAATGAGATATCCAGAGAAGTACGAGAGGTCTTGCACCACACAGAAATTGCCGGAATTCGGGGCCCAGGAAGAAGGAGAACATGATGGCTAAAAAACCTGAGACAATGGTGTGGTCTACTGTTGAGATGTTCGGGACCGCAGCAAATATAGCGATGATAACCAACATCTGTTGATGAGATAGGGCGCAAAAAGAAAAAGAAGTTGAACAAAATAAGTTCGCTTTGAACAGTGAAGAAAGAACAATCATACTGACAATACTCGAAATTTTTTCCAGTTTTTTCACCATTTCCCGACACACTTTAGCTTGTTTATAAGTAGGCTTTTATTTTTGTCAGACCATTCACCGTTCAGCGGTACGACACCGCCCCCTCTGCACCGTGCAGGAGCGCAGCCTGCCGGAAACCTCCCCAGGGGCCTACCGTGATGGGTTTAACTGCCGTATATTCGAGCCTCCATAGCTGCTTGAATACGTCACAACGGTTGTTTTACCTTGTCGTTTGCTTTCTTTATTCGTGTTAAACATCAAAACGTGTCTCACGGTTTGCGTGAAATAGCAGTTTGCTGAGATTTCAGTAAGCCTAAAATATTATTGGTAAAGTTGCTGGATTTATTTTGTTCGAAGGATTGTACAGTATACAGGGTTATTTGGAAAACATTTATAACCTCGCAGGACTGTATTCCTGCCTTGATTATGAGTCGAAAATGTTCAAGCTATTATGACCTAATATCAATTGTTATGGAGATATGCGACATCAAAGTCTGCAATTTTTTTTCAATATTTCTGACTTATTTTTTGTAAAACGTCATAATAGTAACTTTTATCGAATATGAAAAATTCATTCCCTTTTATAAAAGTAAAATAAAATAATAAAAACCTCCGCATTCCAATTGGAAAAGATTCCAATTGGAAAATTTTCAGAGTTATCATTTTATTTAACTTGTATTGAAACGAATAAATTTTTCGTAATCGATATAAGTTACTGTAGTCCAACGTTTTACAAAAAATAGGTCAGAAATATTGAAAAGAAAATGCAAACTTTGATGTCACATATCTCTATAACTATTGATATTGGTTCATGATAGCTTGAACATTTTCGACTCATAATCAAGACAGTAATATAATCCTGCGAGGTTATTAATGTTTTCCAAATAACCTTGTATAACTGCATAGAGAAATACTTTACATGAATCATAGCCGATAAGCAATGCTGCAGTTAAGGAGTGCAATCTCGTGTAATTTTAGCATAAATAAAACAGAAAATAATTTTTGTATCACTGTATTTCAAAAGGTAAATAAAGTTATTTTTAAGAAATAATCAACAAAATAACCAAAGTAATATAATTAAAATCAAAATCAACAATTATGTTACTTTAAAAAAATGAATATGTTTTATTTTTTGAAATAAACTTCGTAAGTAGCACAGATCACTGGTTGTTGTATCATTGAGTCGGCTCCTTATATGAGAGACTGTATACATTTTCTCTAAGATATAACCAATTTTATTGTTTGAGTCGTTTTTAGGTCTAATTTCTGGATCATAAAAAGAAAATTATGTTCCGCAGTTATTAATTAGGTCCGAATTTCGGCGACGTAAAACTTCGACGGACAATTTTACTGCCTCAAACGCTTGTTCTAATCCAAGTAAGATTACATGCTCCTCTTCTCTTGATCTCGCGAATCTCGTGAGATCTTGCACAAATATTGATACGAGATTGATCTTGCAAAATTGGTGCGAGATCTTGGTATTTCGAGATCTTGGTATACTGAGATTGCATTCCGTAGCTGCAATCTATTGAGAGAGTGAGAGCAAGGACCCAGAATGTCGGATGAGTTTTCTCAGAGGGGTAGAGGGAGTCACACTGATGGACAGGGTGGGGATTGCTGACATAATGCACACACTCGGCAAATCACAAATAAGAAGTCTTGGACATGTAATAAGAATGCCAGAGGAAAGAATACCAAGAAGTATCCTCTTGGCAACCCCGGAAGGAAGGCGATCCGTGGGTCATCCCAAACTAAGCTGGAAGAAGCAACTACAAACATTGTACGAAAACAGAATAGGTCTGGACGGGTTTACTCATACGTAAATAGCGCAATTTGGGCACCTGATACATTAGGATAAGGGGATGAAGATGATATTTCCTTAAAATAAAGTCATACGAGTGATTTGAAAGTATATTCGTATTCCATTATAAATAATTATGTTTATTTCCTTAAAGAAATGTATTATGGAAGCGCATCCTGATCTATAATTTCTGACTACTCTGTTGCTCATTAATTAGCATTGAAAATACTAATTTTGGAATCTCATAATCCATAATATTAATTTCCTTAAAATAAAATCACAAACTAAAAACACATCTCAGATCCATAAAACGTTATATTTATTTCCATAAAATAATTTTAGAGACTGTAAGCGCATCTCCAATCCATAATCCATACCAAAACTCAAACTTCATACAATAATCCACCAATTTATATGCAACTAACTGCTAGCGTTAACAAGCGACTAACATTCCGTTTGCGCTTACGAAATTGTGATATGGAAGCAATTAAATATTAATAGTTTAATCCAACACCTGCGAACTCGCGCTGTCGGTGGATGTACACGTGTTATATGTGAATGTTCACGGACCAGTTACCTCAAACGGCATACTATAGATATGTCGCAAACTGCAGTCAAATCTGATACCAATTAGCCTATATTCTGATTTGTAAAGTGCATTGCCTGAATGCAGAATTTCACTGCACCATACGTATTTACATGAAGGCATCCCTATCAAAAAGGTACATAAGCTAACAGAGGGATATAAAAGTATGCGCAACGTGCGGTATACGATTTCAACTCGCCAAAATGCAACCTCAAAAGATGTCAAGCATAGAAAAAGGGTGTATATTTTTTTTATGTATATTCATCATGTTACTTGGATTATTAAACAGCATGAATTACCAAAGAATACGTAAAATTAATGTACATAATTGGCAAGTGAACATAAGAAATATTTTTCTCTCCTGTAAAATTTTGTTTTCGCGTATATACCCTTTTTATCATCATCATCATCATTCTTGGCACTACAACCCTTGGTGGGTCTTGACCTCCTCAATAATTTTCCTCCACTCATCTCGGTCTAGTGCCAGCTTTCTCCAGTTTCGAAGCTCTAAGGCAGAGATATCTTTGAGGACGTTGTCACTTCATCTTAATTTTGGCCTTCCTAAGCTCCTTCGCCCTATTGGCCTTGAGTTCAGCAGGGACTTTGGTGCTTGATGCTCGGACATTCTCTCCACACGACCCAGCCACCGAAGTCTTCCCAGTTTTATACATTTTGTGATGTTTGACTCCTTAAATAGAGTATAGAGCTCATTGTTTTAACGTCTACGCCAAAGTCCATTTTCTAGAACCGGTCCAAAGATACGCCTAAAAATTTTCCTTTCAAAAATGTCCAGTGCTTGCTCATTCCTCTTAGTTAGTACCCACGTCTTAGTTGCGTGCGTGAGCACTGGCCTAATAAGCGTTTTGTACACTTACATCTTGGTGTTTCTGGATAGCAGTCTGGATTTTATCTGCTTTTGTAGACCCTTTTTATAGGAAACCTCTAACTGTATTAGAGTATTATGCTAGCGCATTGATGAATACTTGTGGCACATTTTAATCCTCATTTTTGTAATGGTTTAGAATTTAGCACTTTTTTATTAGTTTTTTGTCCTGATACACCATTTTTCTTCGACCAAGTCTTCTCATGCACGCTCTTCGATTTTTAAAGCTTTTAATAGGGCCACCCTTCAATATTTGGTTCACCTGACATTGTCAGGCATTTTGCGGATGCCGTCTGCTCCTGTTGCCTTCAATATTTGCCTCATACATTTTCGTCATCATCCTCTTCTCGCGTTCCACATGACCAAACCATCTCAGCACACAGGGTTTTCACAAGGGCGTCTAAGTGATTGCATTTCTACAGCATTCAGACTATTTTCGTTCTTTTTTTGCCTTTTCCAGGCATCATTTGCGTGAATTAAGCCACGCCCCTTCAAACATTTGAATTATTTATATGAAACATTTTGTCAGGTTTTGTGCCTTTATCCCGAAGAAGATACAGTGGTATCGAAACCAATCTACGTCAAAGACTTTTGACATTTTTGAAATGAATAATTATTATTATTACTCCCTTTACGTGGCGTCTGCTTGATTGCCATCAACAAAACTTCAAAAAAACTTTGGATCGATTTTTGACCCTTTTCCCGTGATCCAATCGAGCTGAAACTTGGCAAGTAGACTCGTGGCGACGATCAAGAAGATCTATCAAATTCTAGTTTAAAAAAATTAATAATTATAGTATAATTTCGGATTTTCAGAAATTATATTGGTTTTTTCAAATTGGAATCATTAGAAAAGTTTGATTACGGCGGTCCGATAACGTCGCGGAATATTTTCTAAATTTGAATTACTCCGTTGGTATGCATAATAGGTACTTCAGTACGAATGTCGAAAGTCTAAATTGACTGACAAATGTTTTTAGAATTTAAATCTTCAAAGCATGAAGTGTCTTATCAAAGCTCAAAACATCTGACATTTTAGCAATATATTAAATTACTGTAAGTTTAGTGTTATGTTATATGTTTTAATTCATTTTTTATTGTTGCTATATTTTACAAAGAAAGGGAGTACCTATAATAAAAACTTGGTTTTTATGGGTTACTTTTTTACTCCCTTTATATTAACTCGTGGCGTCTACTTGTTTGCCGTCAATAAAAACATTGGATCGATTTTTGACCCTTTACCCGTGTTCTAATCGAGCTGAAACTTAGCAAACAGACTCGTGGCGACAATCAAGAAGATCTATAAAATTTTCGTTAAAAAAAATTAATAATTATAGTATAGTTTCGGATTTTTAGAAATTTTATTGTTTTTTTTAAATCGGAATCATTAGAAAAGTTTGATTAGCAACGGCGGCCCGTAATGTCTCGGAATATTTTCTAAATTTGAATTACTCCGTCGGTATAATAGGTATATCACTTCGAATTTCGAAAATTTACAAAACAATTGGTTCACAGATGACAGCAAAATTGGGTTTTTTGGGAAAAAATCAAATAATAATTTATTTCTTTTAGATTTCTGCTTAGTTTTGAAGAATTCTACATTACTCAAATCTGATTCTGACTAAATCATTTACGCTGGAAATTCATAAGGTACGATATTGATGATAATTGAATCTATCAAAATCTTGACATCTCAAACATCTGAAATTTTAGAAATATATTAAATTTCTGTAAGTTTAGTGTTATGTTATATGTTTTAATTCGTCTTTAATTATTGTTATATTTTACAAAGAAAGAGAGTATAGTAAAAACTTGGTTTTAATGGGTTACTTTTTTACTTCCTTTCTTTTAACTCGTGACGTTTGCTTGCTTGCCGGGTGAAAAAACTTTGGAAACAATTTTTAACCCTTTTCCCGTGATCCAATCGAGTTGAAACTTGGCAAGCAGACTCGTGGCGACGATCAAGAAGATCTATCAAATTTTCGTTAAAAAAATTAATAATTAAAGTATAATTTCGGATTTTTAGAAATTTTATTGGTTTTTTCAAATTGGAATCTTGGAATTTTCTAAATTTGAATTACTCCGTCGGTATGCATAATAGGTACTTCACTACGAATGTCGAAAATCTAAATTGACTGACAAATGTTTTTAGAATTTAATCTTCAAAGCATGAAGTGTCTTATCAAAGCTCAAAACATCTGACATTTTAAAAATGTATTAAATTACTGTAAGTTTAGTGTTATGTTATATGTTTTAATTCGTCTTTAATTGTTGTTTTATTTTACAAAGAAAGAGAGTATAATAAAAACTTGGTTTTTATGGGTTACTTTTTTTTTAAAACTTAGCTAGACGCTTGTTTATAAATTAAATAGTATTAAATTTGTGGTCTCCTGGGTCGTGGCTTGAATCGATGACCACTTGATCACTAAGCAAATCTCTTACCGCTTGATCAAAAAGAAATTAATTAACAACATTTTTCATAACTACTTTGTCGCCTTTTCTATTTTCCAATGAAGAATTTCATTTGCAATTCTCACGGCGATTTCCACTGATGACATTAATCTACCGTACGGGAAAAAATCTTGATGAGTCGGTCATGCCACGTGCGGGGCGGATGACGTCACGCGCCACCTTCGCGCGTGTCTCTGCGGATGTAAAGAGCACGTGCGAGATTTATGGGATTGGTTCGCACTAGTTTTACTTAGTCCCCACGTGATTACCGGTCAGGACACATCCAGTTAATATTTGCAATTATCGGTATTTCTAAATACTTATTGAAACACGCTATTGTCGACGTAGTTTCAGTTTTAATCAGCTTCCAGCGTGAAATGTATGAGGTTTGAAAATATAATTCGCGGAATGATTAGCTTTATAGTTCCAATTAGGGTTGTTGCGAATATCAGCATCAGCATCAGCATCCGCGGATTATCAGCATTGTTTTTAATATCAGCATCAGCAACAATCAATGCTGATTTTTAATGCTGACATTCAAGTCGTTGAAGGCGGGCACTAGCGCAAGTCACGTGGAGTTTAATCAATCATAGAGGGTTGTACAAAAAATCTGTCACTTATTTCCTCGTTCGATTATTTTGTCAACATAAATTGGTTGGACGCTAATGAATTATTGTGTGACGTGCGCTGCACAGTGTACGTAATAATAACAAATAAACCTTATTCAAATTCGTATTGCCTCCTCCAATGAAAATTGCAATACGAAAATATTTTACGTTAGTGGACAAGGATACCGCACAGTGTAGTATTTGTGAAAAATACTATTTTCGAAAAAGACGTAAAAATAAATGATTATTGAAAAAGATATATAACAAAAACATTTAACATAGGTATATATATTTATGTATACTTATACTGTAGAGGCATATTATATTTTGTTGACAAAAAATAATACTATTATTAACTATAACTCGCCTTTTATTCAAAATAATGTACATTTACGTTTGCTGATAATTGTGTAGCAGGATATGTTTTATTTAAGTAATTTAGTAATATCAGCATTAGCATCAGCATACGCTGATATTGATTTGAAAAAATCAGCATCAGCATCAGCATCTGCTGATACAATAAAAACCTGCATCAGCAACAACCCTGGTTCAAATTATCACATTTTTTTGCTTGTACCCTTGCTAATAATTTATCTTGACATAGTAGCCATATTGGATGCTTACGTTATTAATAGCTGTCGAAAACGTTACACATGTTTTGATGTGCTCAACGATTATAACTTATGAAAAGTTAGGAAAGCGTGAGTGTATTAATTTGATGATGACTATATTGATATGGTCATGGAGATATCCATGCTTGATACAAGCCTAAGAGGTAGATAAAGAGATGATAAAATTAGGTGCATAACTAGAAGAGTGGATATCATAGATCGTGTTCTTTATTATGTAGTAATGAAAGTAAGAAAGGAAAATAATTAGTGGTGATCTATAAAACAAACTGATTTCTAACAACTTTCAAAATATTTTTAGTATTTATTTTATTTAAATAATAAATTATTCTCACGTCAAAATTGACGAATTGTACAATTTTATAATCATAGTGATTCATGACATGATTTTTATGACAGTCCAAACCAATAATACAAGAACCGTGTTACGATTTACTTTACTGCTTAGATAAAACGTTACTTCACTATTAAATTCTATAACCTTTCCTTTCTCACCTACTTGAAGAACCTGTATCACTTTCCAGGAAACAAAACCAATCGAAAAAGGAATCACATCCATTTTTTCAATATTTTTTGGAAATCTTATATATTTTTGACGTGAAAATAATTCTGTTTGGAATTAATGTATTTATCAAACTGAAATAAAACCCCTTGGTAACGAAATTCTTCGCTTAAATCTATCTCTAATCCTAAACAGGCTTATCTTTTTTTGTCTCTCTAACTTTCTAATTAATCATTCATAATCATTTATTTTATACTCTTTATGTATTCCTTCGCTAATCGCTCGATGGCGTATGTTTTAGTTGAACTAAAACTTAATCCGGCTGAGGGTATAAAAATGTTATAGCATACATTTCAAACCCTCAATTTAACAGACGTACTTTCTGCCCCGTGTACATATGCGAAAATTAACACCCTATTTCATTTTAAAATGCTTTTAACCAAGATTTGATTGTATTAACTAACTTAACAGGTTAATTTGTGTTACAAAATTACAGATTTGCTGACATAAATAAATATCAAATATCAAACTATAAGCTACATATTTAAATCTAAGACATAATGTATTATTTTTCTATAAGCATGTAGATTTGTTGATCTGTGGTACAGAAAACTACGCCTCCTGGGATGACGAGGTCCAGCTATCCCTCCATCTTTTCAGTGGTCTTTCCGGTGGGCGTCGTCCAGAGGAGATTTCATTCGATGCTGTATGCACGAATCTGTCATTGCCCATTCTGGCTACGTGATCTCTCCGAAATCTCCTATTGATCTACTCTGTCTACGTGCTATGTCCTCTATTTTGCAGGCTTTTCTTATGTCTGCATTTCGGACACAATAACGTAGAGTTTTTCAGTCTCAGCAGTTTTATTTCAAAAGTCCTATGGTGCGGATAATGTCAGCCCGCGTATCTACAGCGTATGTCATAATAAGTCACACGCACGTCTTGTATGTCTTGACTTTCCTTTCAATATGCATATTTTTGTTCTTCCAGACAAAATTCTTGAGACATCTGAGACAGCGGATACTTTTTTAACATGCTTTTGGACTTCGGTATTCAGATTGCTATAGCTACAAATTTCTACACCCAATCTTATAGAATAGTCTACGTATTTAAATTCAATCCATTTTTATTCAATTAAGTGTATTTTCTTAAAAAAGTTTTTTTAATATATTATGATCACAACTACGATGAGTACATAAGCAATACAAAAATGGAAAAATTTTATTCTACAAATAACTGTGTATATACATGCTTATTTAATTAGCACAAAAAAATAAAGATAGGTAGTAGTGACAGGTACAGAACTAATTTTTAGATTAAACATTATTATTCGGAAAACCTACTTTATTTTGTAACGGACTTTCAGCTTTAACGGACACACCCTCGCCCGATATATTCCGTTAAGCCTTATTATCGAGGATTTACCGTCAAATATTTATTTACCATCGATGATGAAAAAATCGCTATACGTAGGCATGCAAAGGTACTCTTTTATTTGAGCTGATTACCAACGGTTAAATCACATAAAACTCGTATATTTTTTAAATTTAGGTACGAACATTTTGATTCGACGCCATTTCTCTATGAAATCCAATCCGGGATGAATAAGCTTCTAATTTACTTCGATCCATTTTCCTCTTCTACCTCCACTGTTTATTCCATTAACACCATCTATCTCTACCAACTTCCCGAGCATGGACGTAATCAATCATGGTTCTTTGTTCTTCTGAGAAAATTGACTTATAATTTCCT
Organism: Agrypnia vestita; assembly: GCA_016648135.1. NCBI lineage: Eukaryota > Metazoa > Arthropoda > Insecta > Trichoptera > Phryganeidae > Agrypnia > Agrypnia vestita. The sequence goes on along the minus strand of JADDOH010000266.1, from coordinate 36,829 downwards.
TCAAAAGTTCGGGACTTGCCCGAGATGAGCGAACTTGGAATACAGTTTTAGCATATTTTGTTTGTTAATATCCGAGGACCGTGATGTCATTTCGTCCTGTAATTCGTTTTGTCGAGCGAGCGGGATATTAGACAATTAATGAAAGTTTCCCTCTCACAGGATCAAGGTGAATTTTAATAATGTCTTCAACTTTCCTTCCCTCCGAGAGTTTGTTAAGCGAGTCCCCCCGAAGGGGACGATTGAAATTAACTTAAGACTTTCGCAAAAGTTATGTTTAATAAATAGGCACCAAAACCAAACGTCTGGATAAAGATACTGCCATCATGATTTGATCACCATCAATATATCCTTAAACGAAATTATGGAATTATCTCTTGGGAATTTAAACCTCTTATTTCACAGAGAGAATTTTTAATAACTTAAATATCAACAAACTTTGTACTCTAACGTCACCAGCTTACTTATAAGCGTATTTAGATTATATTAATGACTTATTTATAAAAAACAAATTAAATAAATGAAATTGATTACTTCGAATGATATTCAGAAAATATATTTGATTAAAAAAATCCATGTTAGGCAAATCTTATGTATTTTTCTTTCTATTTGATTACTTTAATTAAAATAAATTACGACAAACTATTTTCTCAAATTGCAGCGTTATAAAATAATGTATTTTTATCAAAAGCACAAAGATATATCGATTCGAAATGATAATTAAAAATTGAAAGAGTGCAGTAAAAGTTTCTACGTGTTTTGTTTTAAAAAGCTGGTCAACACAGTTATCTTCACTATGAGCTATGAGGATCGTCTAAAATTTATCAAAATGTGGCCAAATATATTTTAATGGATAGATTTTTTTTAACATCTTTCTAATTGATACATCTGATTTTTTTTAATATAAAGTTATTTTTGAAAAATGTCCCGATCTTCGTAAGATGTCTCGAAAAAAAAAACACGTTCCTAGATTGATATAAAATAAAAAAATTCAGAATACCTTGAGTATGTTCAAATATTTCACGAACACAATACTGGATTTGATATATTCTAAATATAGATATCATATTGCCAACGACGACATATCTACTGGTTTACGACATATCTACATAATGACAAATTTTCGACCATAAGTAACGGTACAGAAAAATACTACACAATGAAACAAGGTGTGCCAGTTAAAAATATACATAGACAACTTCCGAAAATTCTATAAATGTGATAGTCTATTGTGACTGGAATTGGTAAACGTTACATCGTATAAAGTGATCACTTTAACCAGCCGCATAATAGTTCGTAAGCCCTATGAAAGAACTATGAAGCCCTATAAAGAAACCCAAAAAGAGTTCCATACCCACTTTCACATATAAAAAAAGCTTCGCCTCTAAGAGATATCTATGATTAAAATTTTCACTTATGTTACGGATCGTTCAATGGCATAGAGGTGCTTGCTTTAACAGGGATCTTGAATTGCCAGGTGATCGTGATGGTGGCAAATTTTTTAATATTTCCATAAATTTGTGAACAAAAATCTCAACCCGTATTTCTAATTCCGTAGGACAAAAAATGTGATAACTTAAAAAGGCGTTCCGATTCTTATAAATATAGTAATGCTACTGTCTCAAGGGTACATCGTTTAAAATTTAATATATGTTTTCAATTTCAAAATAAGCCTTTCACTTTTTATGGCAGTTATTTTTTATTATGTTTAATATTATATTTTATATGGTGCAACATTAATATTTTGATTTACACTAAATAAACTTTATACTACATACATTTTGAGTTGGTGGAGCAATTCTAATTCCAAATTAGAGGAATTGAATTAATAATCAACTGATGTTGAAAGGAACTACTCCTTTTAAAACGACAATAATTATAAAATTACTCAACATGCGTTAGTATAAAATATAATACAGATGATTTTAATTCATAATAATAATAAATAAATATAATTAAAGAATTTTTTGGGAAATTTATTTATTTATAAAAGTCATTATTTTCGATACTATTATTATGAGTCGCTCAGATAGTTTCGGTAAGTGTTCGGTAAATAAATGAGGTGAGTGTTAAAAGCTATAGGAGCAGAGGACATCCGAAAAATTCCTGGGATGATCAGTTAGACCATGTGTTAGAAGACGGTCCTGTTGGAAGCTTCAACAATAGAAGAGGGTGCCTGAGAAGAATTTATAGAAGTATCATCTTCATGTACTTCTGCGGGCAAACTGAGGTAGGTTAGTAACTAAAAACTAACTAACTAACCATCACCCCGTTTCTCCGCAGGGGGAAAGCAGAGATGATAGAACGCCATCTCTTCTATCTTGGCACACCACTTCGACTAAACTCATACATGTTCTACGGATGTTGAGGCTTTTAACAGGGTCATCCTCCGAAAGTTGTAGTATCTGATCGTTCCAAGTCTTTCACGGATGTCATCTATTCTTGTTGCCTTCAACACTCTTTCCAAATATTTTCTCAACTATCCTTTCCTTTAATATTTTTTAAGGTAGGTTAACTAGCATATTTCAATATAATAAATGCCATCCAAAATATTGATCACAGTGCCATCTATCACACAGTAACGATAGCAACATACGTGTGCTTCGTAATATCAGACATAGTAAAATTGAACACCATTTTATTTTATTGTATGCTCACTGTATTAAAAAACGACCTCGCAATGCCAACAGAATATTTAATACTTCCTCTACTATCATCGTAAATAATTTTTTATAGCTCCACGGTACATTTGTGACAACATCGAGCATAATATGGTATATATTTATATAAAACTAGCTGTAACTCGTCAAAAATGATGGCACTAAAGAATAAGTATTTACTTATTTATAACCGACACCCACGAAATAGTAACAACGACTTTTATCAAAATATTTGAACACTTTTTTATATTTCCCCGGCAGTTAATGGCACCTACTATATTAAACCCTGGCAATTGTGGTGACTGTGCGTGTTTAAAACTAACGGGACAACATAATTAATATAATAAATAAAATATTTATCAAAATAAAATCAAAAATAAAACGAAAAAAGAAATTCCGGTACCGGGAATCGAACCCTCTGGTGTGAGCTGGACATCCTACCAATACACCACGAGGAAGATTCTATCGACTGCGGAGAAAATTTTATAAACACTTCTTCGTCTTATAATCCTTATCCCTAGGGGTCCCTGCACCACATAAGAGGTTCCAACTCTTCCTATCTTGGGCTGCACTCTCCACGTCAGCCCAATTTAATTGCAACTTCGCTTCGCAGCAGTCCTCCAACTGCTTACGCCAGCTCCTCCTAGGACGGTCACTTGGTCTTCTGCCTTCTGGCCTTGCCTGGAATATCCGCTTTCGCAATCTATCTGCCGGCATCCGCGAGATATGTCCCAGCCACCGTAGCTGTGATATCTCAATAAATGTCAATAAGGGTTCCACTTCGAGACTTTCTCATATATGTGTATTTTTGATTCTGTTCCTTCTGATAACTCCTACTATTCCTCGTAGAAATCCCATCTCGGCGGCCTGTAGCCTTGAGCGGCTTCTTTCGGTTAGGATCCAGTGACCGTGTCCATACACTAGGGTTGGTCTGAAAACTGCTTTGAATACTGCCAACTGAACATATATTGTGCGCCGTATATACATTTTTTGGTACAAATGGTTCGCGTCTATTTTTTTATTTTCTTTATTTTTAATACATACACGGTACATCGCACTATTAAAAAAAACAAGGCCTTTGCTAAGTTTCATAATATTTAGTATATTTTTAGACAGACAGACAGCGAAATTATTGTAATTGGGATAAAAATTCTTGCGTTTAATCATGTACGCGCGACAGAAGTACTTAAATGAAGACAAAATTATATATTAATTATGCTCAAAGTATTGAGCTGTAAAAATGTACTTATCTGATTATTGGCAATTATTTTATCTAATTTCATGAAAAGAATTAAAACTCATACTTACTAAAATTTAACCTCGACTATTTAAAATAATTGGGGCAAAAAAAACTTTCTTAAATTAATGGTTTTGGTCTAAATAATCGCTGCTCTTAATATCAGTTAAAGTATATTTTTGACGGGCTACAAATAATCGTAGGTGGCTATGTCGTGTACATAGTTGCCATGCATACGAGGTTGTTCGAGTCTTTCTCCAGCCGTGTAATTTTGATTTTTAAGCCGTGAATTCGAACAAAGTTATTATATTTAGATAAGTGCATTTCGTGGTCTCGCATTTTCGCTACATGCCCCGCTATATGCTGTTTCCCGCTACAATGCGCAACTTTCGTTACAATTAAAATTTTACCCTTAATGCGCCAAAAGAAAACAACTTCAAAAGTATGAGTATAATGTGGTATAAGCAGTGTAATTTAAGAAATAATAATTTTAAAAGTATATATTCAAAACAAATTTTTACTCGCTCGATTATTTCGCTCTATATCTATCGCTCCGAAATTCACGACTGGGCACACCTAACCGTCCTCCGCGACTCACTCTGCACTGAACGATCTGTCAAAACAAGACTCCGCGCCGCGGCGTAGTCCCCCTATTTATACCCGCACCGCTGATTTTATCGAACCTTCTAGATTATTTTAGTATTTAGGAGAAGGTTCCCTTCTAGGCTGTTCCAGGCTTGTGTAGATACTTCCCGAATGCTGTAAATAACCCTAGATTACTGTAGACCTTCTCGATTCTTTTATAATTTTGTTCCATGTGACATATCACCATGGATTCAATATATGTGACGTAATGATTAAATAAATTTGTTTTAGCAACGTTTTGCAAGGGATTTTTTACACTTACCTAGAAATAACGAAATTCAAACAAAACAATGATGAGAGATTATCTGTCAAGAAAAATATATGAAATATTTTCATTAATAACGTTTATTATAACCCTCTGTGTTTATTATTTTTCATGTTACATGTCTGAAAACAAATGTCTAGACAAAATCTGTCACTTCGTTTTAACTTTGAATATTATGATGTGTAACAAATGTGTTTTCATAATAAAATAATAATTCGTCTTTATGTTGTGAAATACCCTTGTGTTGCGAAATAATAGAAATGTCAAGGATGTCGAGAATATTTTTTCTATCTTAGCGTAAGAATTTATGTTTTTCATTTATGTTATTTTTTATCTTTATATTATAATAATTTTGACCTTTACTATCCACGCGTGTTTGCCAAACCTACATATATTATTCATACCATTGTTTTGAAGCATTTGTACTATATATATAGATCTATTATGATATATTATAATATAATATATTATATTTATTACATAATATGTACATTACAAACATTATGTTCAATGCATACATATTATTAACTTACATCTAAAAATATACATATAAACATATACATACACATCCATATACACATATACATAAACACATATGTATACATACATACACATATACATATACATACATACATACACACACATATACATATTGTGTATTAAAATACTAATTTATTATTAAACAATTATTAAACAATTAGAAGTGACCTGTATAATCTGGTCAAAGGTGTAGGAGAATCCTGCTTCGGAAAACCCCCTCAGACACATGGAATATATCAATATCCAAAGCGATCTTGTTCAGCATAGCCGTAGCTTTTCCAACAGGCATAACCATCGGCAGGTTGGTCCTGTATATTGGAATGTGAAACAATCTATGCTGACGATGTCTAAGGTAATTATCAGGAACATGCAAACCAATGCTCTGCATAATTTCAGTATTGTCGATCATACCGCGCAACAATCGATAAAAGTGTGTAATCAAATACACATTCCTTCTAGTCTCTAAACTATTGTAGCCAAGCATACCCTGGAGAAACTCGGTTGGGTAAAGCCAAGGATAATGCCCGTACTCTCTCATGTAGAGATATTTCAGAAACTTCTTTTGGACTTTCTCCACCATAAGAGAGTACTTGCTCTCATGTGGCCCCCAGATCATCGAGCCACTCTCGAGTCTACTCCGCACCAAGGAGTTGTAAAGAGTTCTCAGTACGCGGGTATTCTCGAAAACCCTGGCAGTACGCAGAACAAATCCTAACATTCTCAGAGCATTACCGCTGATCTTCTCTATGTGATCGTGAAATGTCAGGCTGCTTACAAATTTAACACCTAGATCTTTAACATTCGATGTTCTTGTCAGATTTTGGTCGTTCATTTTGTAGCGAAAAAATAGAGTTTTTTGGGCCCTAGTGAAGGATGTAACCGAACACTAAACAAAAGTTTATTTCGTCTTCCCCATTCACATATATTTGATATATCTGTTTGGAGAAGATGAAAATCGTCCAAAGTTGACACCTTTAAGAAAAGCTTTAAGTCATCCGCAAATAACAGAAAGCGCGAGTTTAAAATTACATTTTTTATATTATTGATAAAAATCGAGAACAACAATGGACCCAGGTTAGATCCTTGCGGGACACCCGAGAAGGTATAGAAGCACTCTGACGCGAATAGACCGTAGGAGATGTATTGGTTCCTATTTTGGAGGTAGCTCGCCATAAATTTTAGCATACCATCCGAGAAACCAATCTCATACAACCTTTTCAATAAGACATCATGGTTGACTGTATCAAAGGCTTTGGCGAAGTCATTATATGAACAGTCTACCTGATGTCCCGCGTCCAGAGCTTCCGTGACATAATTTGTGAAAATCATCAGATTGGTCTCAACCGAGCGGCCCTTCCTGAATCCATGTTGTTCATCAATTATAAACGGCTCTACTCGGGAAGCGACGGTTTTACTTATTATAATTTCAATTACCTTAGCTGGTGCAGAGAGAACAGCTACAGGTCTATAATTTTCTACGGATAACTTAGAACCACTCTTGTGTATGGGAGTAACTTTTGACGTCTTCCATGTTTCCGGGAAGACCCCTGTATTTACAGAAAGATTAAACAAAAAACATAGCGGTTTTTTTATCAGTTCCACACAGCCTTTTAAGAAGAATGTTGGAATGAGATCTGGCCCAAGAGAATGGGTATTACTTAGATTTTTAATAGTGTCGGCCACATCCTTTTCATTGATATATTGAACATCAATAGACTGTGCACCGATCGGAGAACATGTTTTAGCAATATTAATATCGAGAAGCGGAGGTTCATTACTATAGACTGTTTTAAAATGACCTGCAAACGCCTCGGCAATATCTGCACCCCGTACCATTTTTTCGCCCCAAGTCATGGAATCAATATTCCCACCATCCGCTTTTTGGGATTTTATATAGGCCCAGAACGTATTAGGGTCTTTTAGAATATTGTTTTCCATCCCGGAAATGAACTCTCGGTGTGCCAATCGAATGCTACGTCTTACGATAGATCTGTAATGTCCAAACATTTCATAATCGCTGTGACGGCCAAAGGCTTTCCAGTTTTTATGATAGAAATGTTTAGTTCGTATATCCCTAACAATATCCCTAGAAAACCATTCCGGATATCGCCTTCCGCCGGTAGCCTGAGATTTTCGTGGGAAGCAGGAATCTAGTACACCCTCGACAGTATAATAAAAATATTGTACCGCCTCATTCACATCCGATATGGTATACATCTCGCCCCAGTCGGTAGCGTCCATAAGAGAGTACAGTCTGTCGAAGTCACCTTTATCAAAGTTCCAGCCCCTCCGACGAACCGTACCCTCTCCGGGAACTCTAGTTCGACGGGGGCGATATGAACTCGGATTGTAACAAAATTCAAGTGCGGGATGGTAATTATCTTCTTTCGTAAGAGGTATATATATATATATATATTTTAAATATAAAATAGTAAATTGGCTAAAAAATCAGGAAGAAAGTATATTTGAACCTCCGAAAATTACCTCAATGATCTGAAATTTCGTTATACCATAACGTACACAATTAACGGGCATTCGATTTATGCCTGTATTTTGCTTAACTAAATAAAATAAATTATTGGAAATATTTTTAAGGGTCGGAGAGGTGGTTATGAAAATCATATTCTTAATAAATTAACTATGTGGGTAAAACCGAAAAATTCATTCTATTGAAAATGAATTTCTCCGATGTTTTTTTGGTGAATACTAAAATTATCCATAACATCATTGAAAGTGTTGCATTTTTTTAATTTTTAATTATTTATGATTTTCATCAATAGCTTGTGTACATCTGTACTAATATACAAAGAGGTTAAGTTTTGATGTATGAGGTAATCTCCGAAACCACTCATTCGATTTCAAAAATTCTTTCACCAATATTTAGAATGGATATTCAGGGTGGACATAAGCTATATATACCGTTAAAATAAAAGAGATTTTCATGGTAACCTGTTTTACAACTAAAGTCTACGAAAAAATGGTCGAACGATGCGTTTTTTACAAACGCTGCCTTAACGGCAAGAGATATTTAAATACTTTCTATAGAGAAGTTGTAGAACTCAAAAATTTTTATGAAAAAGTTCGCGATGGCATATGTCTATATGTTAAGGTTATTACACAAATTGATCAAATATGACAAAAAGTTACTAAAAATCTATGCGTGCAAAGCCGCACCGGCACAGCCAGTATTGTATAAGTATAACCTTGAGATGATTGGATTAGAAATTTGAATTGTCAATATTTTTTTTTTTTGGGTCGCAATCCTAGGATTAGTCTGTAACAAGCACTCGCCCTCTCCACTCCTCTCTGTCACCTTCCAGCCTCTTCATCTCTTGGTGGGTGCTACAGCGCACATCTCCGATAATCTGGTCTACGTAGCTTAATCAACGGGCGGATTGTTGCCTTCAACATTTCCCTCGACGATGGTTAAAAGCAGGCCCGGATGCCTTATATTATGGCCTATCCAAATTGCTCGCTGTTGGGCGATTCTGTTCAGGAGCCGCCTCTTTTCGCCCACCCTACTCAACACCTCGTCGTTTCGGATATGTTCAGACCAACGCCATGCGCCTGTAGCACCACATCTCAAAGGCCGCTAGCCTCCCGGACATGCTCTGGCCGATGGTCCATGTTTCGCTGCCATACATCAGCACACTCCAGACAAGAGTTTTAACCAAGTTTTTCCGAATCTTTAAATCTAATAATTAATATCTACTACAAATTTCGCAACAATATCTGAATCCGATATTTTTTCTCTTAACATGGGGAGATATTATTTAACGTTTCATATGTTTCTCAGAATACCTAGCAACACCGTTTATATATTATTTTTCTTCCCCATAATTCTTCCGGCCGACAGTGAGCATTCTGTCCGTCCATCACGAGAGGTTATAATTAATCCCCGACCCCGAGGGGTGGCAGAAGAGGGCGGATCAAGAAACCTCCGGCAGGGTTAATCAATTCGAAGCCTTGTGTCTTTATTTGATAAACAAACGCGTTATTGAATGTGGTTCTACGCAAATTGTAATAAAACAAGTTCACGTTTATTTTATGTGATCATCAAACGTGTTTGTAATTGTTTTATTTATAATGAACCAAAATTATTAGCATTTTATTAATCCGTTCAAGGATTTTTGTTCCGATATCTATATATTTAATAAAAAATATAAATGAATAGATAGTGTGTTTGTTAAATAAAAAGTATAGAAATTTTTTAAATATTTTGTTTACCCTCCGATATTTGATATTGAAAAGTAATTAAGAAAAATCGTATTTATAAATAATCAAATTTCAAATTTAAAGTTAAAGAAATCCCGACAGATTTTTATGCTAATAATGAATTATAAAAATACAAATTAAATTATAAGACTGATGAAAAAAGTCAAGTGTTTATAAATTAATTTGTAATGATTGAGGATATTTTTATACAGAAAAAGAGTGAAGAAATTTTGATTTTTAAGTCAAGGAAAACCTGAGGTATTGAAGTAGCAATAATTATTTCGAATTTTTGATTCATCTTTTGGCTATGGATCATTCTTTTGATATTAATTCTAATAAGGGCTTACAAATTTTACATACAAATTATACAGAATTACATTTCGATTAATTAGAAATTTTGGAAATAAGAAAAAATGTGAATATTTAATTGAATATTATAAATAATCAGGTCCTTTATACAAAAAACATATCATTCAAATTTGTTTTCATATTTGTACTTAATTATTTATTATTCATTTCCCATATATTATTTTTTTTGTATTTTTATTGTCTATGCATCGATTTTTGATTAATTTGTTGGAAACATATTGATATTTTCGATATATAAGTGGTGTAAACAAAATAATTTTTTATTAATTATATAAACATTTTAATAAATAAGTTAAATGCCTGTGGTGATATTAGGTAGCCTTCTTTGACGTCGTTTGTAACGTTCTTGATGACTATAAAGAGGTCAGTGGTTTCTTCCTTTTGCTTCCGGACCATTACGGGGGTCATTTGTAATTCTTTAGATCTAACTTATTTTTAGAAACCGTCATTAGAACTGTTTATGATATCCATTTATGTTAAAGTAAAGAATGAAGATATTAATAATTAATGTAAACACGATCTTAGCATAACTAATAGAATAAAATCAGATGGTTTGGGCATGTTGACCGAAAGAATGATGAAAGAAAGGTTAGAAATAAAACGCAAGTGTTGACGGTGCCAGAAAGAAAGGGATACCGCGGCACAACCAGATTAATCAGGTATTGAAAGATGGTCCCGTTAGAAGCCTCAACAATCGCTAAGTTTACATGCGACGATTTATGCGTGGACAAGGCGAAAGTTATGTGTCAGGACAGAAAAGTGTGGGGCTCATCCTCTCTGCCTGCCTTCACGGGAAAACGGCGTGATGGAAATGGCGTGACGTAAGAAAGTAAGTATGCTTCAAGTCGTTTCTGCATTGCGTGTTTGGAGTCCATTCCATACATAAGTACAGGGAGCGCACAGCATCGTCTCACTCGCAAATTTATGTTTAGGTCACGGCTGCATAATACCTTTTCCATCCGGAAGAATGCAGCTCTGTCTTGCCCTATATGACATTCCCTGAGAAGTTCCCAGTTTTCCTTTAATTGACATCCCAATTAGGATACTTTATCTAGCCTTTCAAGTCTGATTTTATCTACACACGTATGGGCCACCATAATCCGTTTCATTTTGTTTGCTAAGAAAAAGTTATCCTTAAAACAATTGAAACCCAGAAATTATAATATTTTAACCATATCATAATCCAGGGAAGTGACAGATCCTGCATCTCATCATTTAAGGCAAAATTGCGAGCAGAAGAGGTCCTGGAAAACCTAAATCTTTGAGCTGCTGCTAGCAAAATTAAAAGAAAACATAACTTTTTATTTGTTGTCAGATTCATTTTTTACATACAAAACTTATTAGTATTGTATATGTAACGCAATACATATAATGAATATATAATGCAATATACATATACATGTAATGTTATATACATATATATGTAATGCTATGTATGTAATCTATGTAATGTAAACATAATAAAAACATGTATATAACATAAATAACAACGATAGTATTAAGACGAAGATGTATGGAAGATGCGAATCTAAGGCTTCTTTCGGTGTTAAATGGATAGTAATAATTACAAGCAAAGTATAATACAGAAAGGAACGAGCTGTTAAGAGGTATAAACTGAATTAATCAGATTGCATTAGTATAAATTATAATTATGTCACCACAAAATAATAATTTTGCTATATTTGAAGAAGACGTTATAATATATATATTTGCATCCTCCTGGTACCGCTGGAAAATACCGCAATATTTTCTCATAAGTATATGGCGATATCTCTTTACTTGCAGAAACTTAGTACCAACATTGTTTAAAATGCAATTTTCCTCAATTATGTATAACTTTGAATGAAATCCACCGAGCTAGTACTTTTAGTCTGTTTTAATAACTAGAGTATTTAAACAGAATTATTTTTATAATTAAGAATATTAATTTTTTAATTAATTCCCTACCTGGGGCAAGACAAGAATAATTTTGTAACTTTTGACTTTTTACTGATGACGAATATAATTCACTAAAGTTTTTTTAAATACTCTGTGCAATTCTGCTTACTTGGGGTTATAGTATCCTGTGGGAATAAAACAAAACGAGGTCTATATACTCTCGTCTATTCACGGAAGTCTCCAGAGGCGCGCTTTCTGGGAAAAAAAATTCTAACGTACACGTAGATAGTGTTTTGCATTAATTAGTCAAAACATAACCCACAAAAAGTAACCCATAAAAATCAAGTTTTTATTATACTCCCTTTCTTTGTAAAATATAACAACAATAAAGACGAATTAAAACACGTAACATAACACTAAACTTACAGTAATTTAATATATTTCTAAAATGTCAGATGTTTTCAGCTTTGATAAGACACTTCATGCTTTGAAGATTAAATTCTAAAAACATTTGTCAGTCAATTTAGATTTTCAACATTCGTAGTGAAGTACCTATTATGTATACCGACGGAGTAATTCAAATTTAGAAAATATTTCGCGACGTTATCGGGCCGCCGTTGCTAATCATACTTTTCTAATGATTCCAATTTGAAAAAAAACAATAAAATTTCTAAATATCCGAAATTATACTATTATTATTATACTATAACTAACAAAAATTTGACGCCGCGAGTCACTTGCCAAGTTTCAGCTCGATTGGACCACGGGAAAAGGGTCAAAAATCGATCCAAAGTTTTTTTTGACGTCAAGCAAGCAAGCAGACGCCACTAGTTAATTTAAAGGGAGTAAAAATATTTTAAAGGATTTTTTACGCAACCCAAACATAATTGATAAAAATGATTGTTTCGTAATCTCTATAAGAAACTGTAATAATAGTTCAAGTTTTATAAACTATAAGTCATAAATATTTTAAAAAATGCATACTTTGATGACGCATAGGTATCTCCTTAATTATGATATTAGGTCATAGTTGCCTGAACATTTAGGACTCATAATTAGCAATCTACCTGTTTTTTTTTTTTGTGTGGACTATCTTTGTCACACCCTGCATAAGAATTATACTGATTATAATGAATTTATTAATTTTTTCAGACCAAAGGGTAAAATATTCGCAGACAATATAATATTTTTGTGAAAAATGTTGGTCGCTCCACGTTCGGTATCGCTGGCTCCACGCACGGCATTCCTTCATACATGAAGCCCGGGTGATTAATGAAACCACATTCGGGATTCCCCGTAATTAATGGTTGTTTTATAGTTCGCCATGATACGATGACGATACGAAAAATTACACAAGCGTCTCTCTCCATCGTGTCGGTTACATAAATATAGATATAAGGTTAGGGTGAGCTAAAAACCACCGCCTATTTTTTGATCTTTACAATAAATGATGTTTTATATCAAGACACGGTCTATACAGATCGATTTTTTACTCAGGTCACCGTACAGTCGGCCACTGTTGAATCTGTTGTTAATATATATTTTTTAATATTAAATAAAGTAAAGATAGATTTTTTTAATGTTTAATTATTTTATGGAAAGAGAATGAATTCAAAAATATTTATTTTCAGTAGAATTCCCTTCTACGAGTAATTTTTAAGAACGATCTTTTATTTAAGTATTAAATTAATGTACATTTTATATTGCAAGTATTTAAAATATTACAGATTTAATTAGTTCAGTAGACTTGTTACTGAATATAAATGGAAGTTTTATACAATAGTTACACATACTAACTAGCTCTAACACGTAAAAAATGACGTACTCTTATTATATATTTTTCGGCTGCATTTAAGGCTGTGAAAGCAGCGCTATCTAGAATAGCATAGCGTCTTGACAATGTTGATGACGAACATTATGAAATAGAGAATAATGCCTTTTTTGCTTCTTATATCTCATTATTATTATTATTTGAGTCCCACCATCTGGTAGTATTGATGACGGACATTGTTACGTAGAGAATTATTTTTTTATGCTGTACCTACCTCATTGTATAGACGTCTTCATTATTTGTTCCATCTGGTTACGTTAGTGATTGAGATTATTACCTAGAAAAATATATTTAAATTGATTAATTATTAATACCATTGACATATGCGATGTAGTAATGGTTGCACTTGTTAGTTTTAGTTTTCATTAAACTGAAATATTTAAAAAAAAATCTAAATATTAAGTCAGCCAAATTGATTTTTTTTTCATATATTCTCCTGCGTTTTTTATCACATTTTTGTATAAAAAGTTATATTTTATTGATCAGTTTCCTCGTTTTAAGAAAATTCGGATATCTCCTTAAAATGACACAAACCAATTTGCTTAATCAATTCTTAAATTACCTAGAATGTTTTAAAAATAAAGAAAATTGCTCCACTTTGCGAGCCTTATATGTCTGTATAAACTCGTGGGATGTCTTTTTTTCAAGAATATTATAAAGTAAACGATCAAATTCTGTTGTTTCGTTTACATATAATTCGTGTTTTAAAAATACTTTTTTTTAAATATTTTATTTTTTTGTTTTTGCAACTTTTTTCAACCCTTTTTATAAAGCTGAATTAGTTAAATCTAATTAAATGTTTTATTAAAAAAGTTTAAAGTCAATGTTTCAATTTTATTTAATAACAGTTTTTAAATCATACTTATTTTGAAAACGGAATTAGATCAGCAATTAGATTCTAGTAAGTTATGTTTTATTATTTTAGGATTATTACAGTATTACAGTAATAATGTTCAGTATGAGAATTTATTACATGTAAAAGGTTAATAAAATATTCCCATCCAAATGATACAGCGAGAATATATTTTTTCATTCGAATTTGTGTCATTTCATTGGGACACGTATTTTAGCCGACTCGCTGTAAATTATGATGTCGGTACTTGGACATGATATATCGTGAGACCACAGCTTTATAAACAAAGCGTGGGTCTAGCAAAGCGCGCCACATATTGGGTGGGAAATGATAGATCGAATAAAAAAACATGTTCTAGACAAAGGATAACGATGAGGGGAACATAACAATGTTGTCACGTGATCGATCAAAACAACTCGAATATAAAAACAGATAATTTTTATGGTCCTGGTTTTGTGCTCATAACACGTAGAATTCGTTGCTAGTTTTTTTAATCATTTCCTTGCTTTGTTTTCTTTAGCCATTTAAAAATAAGATTCTTAAATAATGTTCCATCTAATGCATCTTTTATTTCAATTGGCAGTCTAATATACATTTTGGTAGAGTAATTTTAAATGGATCTCTGCCCTAATTAATGATGGCCAAACCTTTATTTTGATCGGTTACACACAGCATAATTATTTGAGAATTATATCTGATTATAACTGAGATATTATATAACTGTTGTCTAATTAGAAATTAGTTACCAATCATTGATACAATCAGATACAGATCTCAAATAAGGGTCAGTAGGTATGTCACCGATTACAATACCAACACTAGCATAAATGTAATTTTTGAAGTCGGAATAAGGAAATTTTTTATTTTTACTGAATTTCGTGGGCTGAGCAGACAATCAATATTATTGATCAAAAGTATTAATAGTGTGATGGGGCTTTTAAAGTGCTATGTTTTTTTATATATAAAGTAAGATTAAGATTAAATTGTAATTTAAAATATGGGTTTAGGAGAGAGGGGTGGGATTTGTTTAACGTCGGTTCTAAATAATAATGATGTACGCAAGTTTATCTTCACTAGGGTAATAAAGAGTAACTATGCAAAATTTGTAATTTGGAATAAAAAAATACCTCAATAGGATAGGAGGATATGATACCTTTTTTGCGTAGAATCCTTAAGTGTATCTGTGTAATATTTGGAATGGTATCAGGGATGCCATTCAATATAATATATTGGGGTAAGGGGGGGAAGTCTTGAAGGGAGGATTGTGCCTATTAGTAATGCAATATTTGATTATGGTCGGTCAAGGGTGGAGGATTGTATACACAGAACAAAGAGACTGACAAACATATTATTGATTGATTTTGGAGTTGCTTTATGATTAAAGTGATAGCGGGAAGGTTTTTTTTTGTTCATGTTTTTATTTACAATTTTCGTGTATGAATTACAACATGTGTTACTTGTAAATAAATAATAATTTAAATTTAAAAAAATCATCCCGCATATTTGTTTTAAAAATTCTATTGCTACTCTCAATATACGTGTTTTTCACAGCATAATAAGCAGAGTATGTATACAAATTGAGTGGCAAAGATTTTGACGCAATTTATATATTGGACAAAATGACAAAGAAAAATAAAAGAAAAGTTAGAAAAACTTTAAGAAAAGAAACTTCAATTTAAATTCAGAAATTGTATAAAATGACAAAATGTTGGGCCATTCCTTTGATAAAAGTAATTTAACATCAAACATAATAATGTCGTTGTCTGTCCGATCGTCCGGCCGTCTGTCTATCTTTCTCCGTAACTTCGTGTAACGTCTGTAATTTCGTTCGAATTCAAAACTAAAAAAAGCCAAAAAAAACAAATATAACGGCCGGAAATGGGGCTTGAACCCCAGACCATCAAACCCGGACAGGCCTTTTTACACGTGTAACTACGGCCGTCTCTCTGTGGAGCTCCAAAAATATGCTATAAATATATACTAGGGTTTAGCAAAGATGCGAACCAACGACCTGTCATTTTTTTTTGGGCTGCAGGTAGTTCTTACATAGACAACTAGAGCTAGAAAATTTACAAATTTGTAATAATATCCTATCCACCCCCAACCACCATACCCATTAATTTTTTACTTTAGTTCTATAATATTATTAATAATGAGAGGTTGTCTCTCGAAAACGTTTAACATTAAATGCAGTGAAATTTAACATGAATTTTTTTCTTAAACCACGCTTATATTTAAATGTACTAAAAAGTAAAAAAATAATTTTAGGCCAAAAAGGTGGGCGCCTACTATATTAACATGGATTACAAAATGCTGTTGTTGATGGAGAGAAAGCGGCTACAATTTTATTTGGAGAGTGATGCAAAAAATTTTTGGCCATTTTTTTTTAATTTTTAATACATTTAAATAATTTTCAATTTTTACTAAATCACTTTGAAAGGAAATTAGCACCATCTTTTGGTGAGCTCACCAACTAATTTTCTATTAAAAAAAACTTTGATCAATTCATAATGATGGATAAAATGATGAATAAGTGAATTTAATAATTGATTCATGTATTGTTATTGAGACTACGTGCGTGTGCAAAATTTCAGCCTCATTTGACATTGAAAATTCCGATTATAAGATTCCATCCAGACAAACATATGATGTTAATGTAAACGTGGTAAAAATATGTGGCAATTAATAAGTAGCACACAAGCAAAGGCTTAAAAATGAAAGGTTGTTTATACCCGCGTACTGAGAACTCTTTACAACTCCTTGATGCGAAGTAGACTCGAGAGTGGCTCGATGATTTGGGAGCCACATGAGTACAAAAGTACAAACAAAGTTTCTAAGATATCTCTACATGAGAGAGTACGGGCATTATCCTTGGCTTTACTCAACCGGGTTCCTCCAGAGTATATTTGACTACAATAGTTTAGAGATTAGAAGGAATGTGTATCTGATTACGCATTTTTATCGATTGTTGCACAGTATGATCGATAATCCTGAAATTATGCAGAGCATTGGTTTGTACGTTCCCGATAAATACCTTAGACAACGTCAGCATCGATTATTTCACATTTCAATATACAGGACCAACCTACCAGCGGTTATGCCTGTTGGAAGAGCTACTGCTATGCTAAACAATATTACTCTGGATATTGATCTATTCCATGTCTCTGAGAGGGTTTTCCGAAGCAGGATTCTCCCACACCTTTGATATAAATTAATTTATATACGTTTGATATTTTTTTGTTTGTATATTTTCTCACTTGTTAATAAAATTTACGAATTAAACATTAGTTTGTAATGTAAATTTTATATTAAAAATAAATAAATTGAATTGAATTGACTTGTTGTTGCAGAGTCCACCGGCGGCAGGACCCCAGCGGGCAGCCCTCCGAGGACTTCCTGCAGGCGGGGCTCAGCCTCTTCCAGCGGCGCTGCGCGGGCCCCGCGGGGGGCACCTCCAGCTCCAGCTCCAGCGTCACCTACCGCCGCCCGGACGGCCAGCGCCGCGCCAAGCCCCTGCTGCCGCAGCACGCCGACAACATCTGGTTGTGGGACTGCTTCAATTACACGTGAGGGCCTTTCTTATCCACTGCCAACAAGTTAGTGATGCAACGAATACGAATACGAATATTCCTATTCGCCGAATATCATCACGAATATTAAAAAAAAAAATTATAACCGAACGCAACACAAATTACGGTTTAGCCGTGCACCGTGTGTCTGAAAACACACCTACGTACTCTGTAATCGAGGATTCCGCTAACATTGAATGAATAGATTTGTTGAGTTCTCATGTTGTCAATTGTTACTTGTCTCACAGCATAACATATATGTCGTTTTTGTTTTGTAATACGTATTGTTCATTCCATTTTATTTCCGTTGTGTGTAAAAGTTGTGTGTAACTCTTATAGTGAAAGAGTCTGGTCTAGTCGTGATAAAAGTTATATTTATTTTCAACCGCTGGGAATGTACAAACGGATAAAAGAAATGTTGTGCTTTTTGAACAAAAATTTTCCTGTAAATTTTAATTAGTAAATCTCTTAGTAAAAACAGTGTTTTTTTTAAATTTATTTATTACCTTGTTGAATTATTAATATTCGTATTCTTATTCGCCGAATAGTAGGCTTGATATTCGTATTCGTATTTGTGAAAGTAGTATTCGTTGCATCAGTACAGGCAATGCAATTACCGTTACTGCACTTTTTGAATCTCGCTGCAGTTTTGAATTTATTTAGAACATCAGACCACCAAAATATAAAGACATGAATTAATATAATATAAAAAAAATATCCCTTACGAAATATTAGTCAAAAATATATTTTTTTAAATCTCTAGAAAAGTGGCATTTATTGGAGTTGCGATAAAAAAACCTTCAGAATTATTAATTGAAAATGATAATTATTTTTCCACTTATTATTACAAAATACATTATACTATCGCGTGGTTAATTGAAATGATACGTAATTAATCTTACATACGCAGATTTAATTGTTTGGGATAGTTTTTTACGAAACATTTATACCTATATCTACGCATATTTTGTACGTATTTGATCCATCTATTTTGTTTTAATTATCATAGAATGAATTTTCATTAATTAAATCAATGCATAAAATAAATATAAATATATTGGTACACCATCTGGTTCCACGGCTGGTTCCAATACGTTTGACTTATTTTTAAAATACTATGAGTTTATAAATTTTGAAACAATTATGAAAAAGTCAAACGAAATACTCATTAACCATTATGTTAGTGCTCGGGTACCTGGGTACCCATGTTCGATTTCAAGATTAATAGTTTTATTCATAAACGCCATCATACATTTGGATCTCCATTATATAAATTATTTGAAAGGGAAGACGTACATTGCTATGAGAAGCAGTGACCTTCTAAGAAGCTATTTGATCATTGTCCAAATATCAATTTGTGAATTTATGAAATTTGTGAAATACAAAACAAAAATAATGTACGAACAAAAATGAACGTCCATCCAGGTTGAGTACTTGATTACCTTGGATAGCAGCTAGTCTGAGAAATTCCAGGTAGTAACATGAAGGTAAAAAGTGTAATGTCCTGGTAAATAAGTCGAGCTTTATTACAAAATTACTTGAAGATACACGGATTGGAAACATATTTTTTTTAATAACGTCTATTGTAGAAAACACGTGACTTTATACTAGTGTATTTAAAAATGCAAAAATAAATACTTTAACGGCAATCTAAATGTGTCTTAAATATATACGAGGGGGTATATCTTCCGATGTATCCCCATCCCCATCCCAACAGAAAAGGCAGGGGCTTAGCTGACAACCATCTACAATTTTTTTTATGTAAAACTTATTTAATTACACGTATTTTTTTATTGCTCACAAAAATTAATTACAGGAACAAGTTCTGAAAATTTTTCATTAGACCTGTTCTAGATAAACTATCTCACATTTTTTTATTAATTAAAGTTTCTCGCAGTTGCTTTAGAGTATTGTATTAAATATTTTTTTAATAAATACACAAAATTCATTAAGGTACTGTAACGTACCTACCTGCACACCTAAGCTAAATGCCTATCTATAAAGTTTAATAATATAAGTTTTACGAAAAGCCCAAAGCTTGAGACTTTAAGCTACCGCATCGAGCTTTATTACAACTTTTGTGACTTTTAAGCACACACTTTATGCTTTAAGCTACTAGATAAAAACTTAAGTCGAACTTAGAACTTCGGAAGTATATTTACATGAAAGCTAATATTTTTTTTTTTTTGTTAAGAATTTATATTTTCAAAATTGGCCAGTCGTGATCTATCTAGTGGTTAGGAAAATTCCCCCTCTGTTGTGTCCGTAGCTATCCAAAATTCTTTTGATATGTGGTGAGATTCGTATTCTTATTAACGCGACTAGACTAATATAGATCGAATTCTTACCTAACTATGGAAATAACAAACGCACGTAACTAATCCGTACTCGTCCTTCTAGAAACCGCTCTAGAATTCTACAGTTTCGCCTATATGAGAGATAGCCGATATCGTCCACGTCCGGAGTTGGCCTAAAAGCCAATTATATGCGGCGTAGCCTAGGAATAAACGCTAGTAGCAAAACTTCCTTACATAGTACAGTCATAACTATAATACCACCGTGTTAAAATACTGAAATATAAAACAATACAATCGTTGCCAAGTTAACGGCATACGCTAAAGATTCCGCCCGCCTTGATTATCAATACCTCATAATAGCAGCTTAGAACAGTGTTAGCGCAACCACACGCGGTACCCATTTACGACAGATTTACAAGATATAATAGCATACGTTATATTCAAAACACAAGTAAGAAACCTACCGATAGCGCGTCCCACGTTGTCCAATCTGCTCAATCTGTTCATAGTACATAGTAGGGGAAGACAAACATATATATATTCACAACAACTAGGCGCAACAGAGGCTCAGGGCAAGCTTTGTCTGACATTATCACAGCCCGAGATTCTAAGGGAATGGAAGATACAATTTTGTAAGTGAAATTTAAGAAGTGTCTAACCACTTCTGTTCAAACGTGGATTCTAGATGCCCCCCCCCCCTGTAGGGGGGAGGGGGATGCGGCCCCAGAGCATCGCCGCATCCGGTGGTTAACTCCTGTTTAGACATAACCTCCCACACTAAGCTGCAGACCAAGATCAAGCCGAGACTCTATTGCTCCTGCTGGAATCCCCCGAAGTCCTCGCTTCCCGGCGACAAACATATCAGGAAGAAATCCCGCGTCTGATATTAAGGTTTGTATATTATCCCGCGGGGCAGTCAAATTGACTGGTGTATAATGATGAGGATCCCACGTTGCGGCTACATGAGCCGGATTATTATGATGTTTACTGCTGATTAAAGGGCTGAATGAACTAACTGGGTGACTGGAAAAGACTCTCCCTTGAGCGCGTCAGTCAGAGCCATGTTAGCATCGCCAAATATAGTTGATGTGATTGATCCCACGGTGTAGTCTTATTGACTAGAGATATTAAATGATGGTAAAACAGCATGATTATTACAGTTGATTGTGAAGTTCCTGATATGTTTCTCGCTGGCCGGGAAGGGAGAACCCCGAAGGTCTCTGTATACAGCAAGTTAGAAAAGGTGGTGAATGATGAGAATGATGATGTTAGTAATGCCATCGTGCTCCTGAATGCGGTCCCGATCATAAAGTTGATTGTTAAACTGCTGACAGATCTCGTTCATTAAAGCGGTCCCGAGCATAAGTATTGATTGTCGAACTGCTACCTGCATCTTATAATTTCTCGTTCATGAGGAACGTCCTATCTCGTCCTTGAGTACGGAGTTATTACATTCACATACATTCATAACCAGAGCCCGAGCTCGTCGCACCAAGGGGACCGAAAAGACGTGAGAGGTTCTTCCCCTTAGATGTTAGAGGGGTAACCGCATCAAGACCTTCAGACCATCCTGTAATTCTTGGCTTTAAAACCCAGTCACAACCGGGTAGATACAGTTAAGATGGCCCTACCTAGTCCCTGACCTAAGGTGTCTCTCCAATCTAATCAGACTCCATAGCCGAGAACGCGCGCTCCGACATTCGACCCTGTCTTGCCACGCGAGTAGATCCAACTTCATCTTTTTCCACAATCGAAATTCAGCCTCCCAAGATCACGGGGCGTGAAAGACGTACGACTCCTCGCCTCCCGACCATGAAGAGACGAACTTCCCCATTCGGTTCTCGTTCATTATCCCATTTATAATCCCCGCGTGCCTAACCTTAAGAGTCTAGCGCCGGTAATAAGATCTCATTATGCTACGTTGGAAGTTAATATTGCACAACCGGGCGAAATGCCTATTTTCCGCGAACCTATTCAATTTGTAAAACACAATAATATGTATTTATATATGTTAGTAAGACGTTTGAAATGCAGAATGCACGTACAATGACCTCGCTTCTATCCTAAAGATAATTAAGATATAATCCCGACGTTACGTCCCGACATCAGTACTAATTTGTTTCCGCGTCCGTTACCGTCGGCTCTGAACCCACGTAATGAAATGAATAGTGACCATGTGACAATGACAAATTATATAGCACGAACATTCCATTTGTTACACATAAGAAAATCAAATATAAATAATATTAAGGTTCTTATCTTATTTCTGTAGTTGGTCTGCTTCCGAGATGGCATCCAGATCCGAAGTCATATAACGGGTCCTCTCCAAAATTGGGCAATTACCAGCGCCTGTGTAGCCCTTATTTCCCTTGTATATATATTTTAATATCAGCGCCTGTAAAACTGTATTAGATCCTAGAAACAAGAAAACTATTCCCTCTACGCCGAGCACATACAGAACATAAACCCCTTCAATCTAGTTCATCCACGGTTAAGCAAAAAGGCGAAAGAATAGTAATAGTAAAAGGTCCAACAGAAGTTGAAGTTCTCTGTAAACTGTCCATATCCTCTAGTGCGCCTGTGTTTTCCAATAACAACTTTCCAGTCATGTATTTAACATAACGTCCTCCTTGTGTGTATGTGTGCTGCAATATCTGTCATCCAGTTAGTGATTCCCAAAATAGTGTTTTCCTTGTATATATATATATATTTCAATATCAGCACCTGTAAAACTGTATTAGATCCTAGAAACAAGAAAACTATTCCCTCTACGCCGAGCACATACAGGACATAAACCCCTTCAAACTAGTTCATCTACGCCGTACAGTGATATCACATGCAGACATAACCAATATAATTACAAATATGCTTGCGTCCCGCCGACTGGACGCCTGTGTTTTCCAATAACAACTTTCCAGTCATGTATTTAACATAACGTCCTCCTTGTGTGTATGTGTGCTTCAATATCTGCCATCCAGTTAATGGTTCCCAAAATAGTGTTTTCCTTGTATATATATTTCAATATCAGCACCTGTAAACCTGTATAGAATCCTAGAAACGAGAAGACTATTCCCTCTACGCCAAGCACATACAGAACATAAGCCCTTTCAAACTAGTTCATCTACGCCGTATAGTGATATCACAAGCAGACATAAACAATACAATTACAAGTATGCTTGCGTTCTCCCCCCACCTTGGTGGAATATTCGCATTCGTATTCACCGAATAGTAGGCGTGATATTCGTATTCATGAAGGTAGTATTCGTTGCATCAAGGTTATTATATTTACAAGTATGTTCAAGTTCCCCCACCTTGGTGGAAATATTCGCATTCGTATTCACCGAATAGTAGGCCTGATATTCGTATTCATGAAAGTAGTATTCGTTGCATCACTCTCAATAATAAAATCATATAGATAAATAATTACGGTAACTCATAAAAATATGACATTACTTATATTAAACGAACAAAGCAAAACAATCTGTCATATAAGTAAATAACGTGATCACGGAAGACCGAAGGTTAACTACCCCTGAACAAACCGCGAACTGCCCACAATAATGGCAAATGTTGTAGAAACATTTCAAATATCTAATATTGAATGAGTAAAAACAATGTCATATGAATAACTATCGCGATTACGGATGGCCGAAGGTTAACCACCCCTGAACACACCGCGAACTGCCCACAATAGTGAATAATGTTCTAGAAAACATTTCAAATATCTAATATTGAATGAATAAACAATGTCATATGAATAACCATCGCAATTAAGGAATATATACAATTCGAAACACGTCTTTATAAGAACTTGATAGGAACAAATCGTGTTTTCAACGATTGCCTAATGATACGCAATACAAACATGTAACGAGTTCAAATAAACCACACATTCATGTTTTAATAAAATAAATATAAAATCCAGATGCATTTTTAAAATATATTGTTTGTAGGAAATTCCTCGTACGATTTGAACCTATATCACGCCTACAATCGTGATATCAAAACACATAATTAAATTCCGTATTATCCCCAAAATAATACAGATCATATAGAAATCCGTGTATTCAATCGCCAGTATAGATAACAAAGCATTCTTTTGCGTAAGGATACATCCGCCCTGAAGAATCTCTCGTACATTCCGAACCTCGCGACATTGAATATACATAATTATTCTGAATTTTAAATCCCACAAACAAACACGAAACACCCTTCGTCAGTAAAGTATTCCATTTTAAAGCCTTTATATCTTTGGTAATATATGAATATCAAATTTAAATGATTTTTCATATGAACAGCGACAGAATTATATATTTCATAAGCGTTATGCAATAATTTGAATAACTATCACAGTCGCCATATTACGATTTCTTGTATATTGAATCTGAAGCGCGTATAGTAATAATTATCCCTAGGCCCAAAATACGTAACAAAACAATCCACAACATGTATCAATAATTGTTACGATCCAGAAAGTTCTAAATTGAATACACGAAAAAGGCAATAGAAATAAATAATATTGAAAATGCTTAGCTGTATCGTCGAGTGTTGCTGCCTCTGTGACTCACTGATGGTATTTTCGGTCCTCTCTCCACAAGAGCCTCCGGCCAACGTTGATGCTGAAGAAAGAAGGGCAGATCCTCGAATTTGTATGGCTTATATAGTCTATATTTCTCGCCATTTTTGACTCCAACCGACGTGTCAAGGTAAAGTCTAACTCAGAAAGCCTCTGATTCGCCGAATTCGTTCCGCGGATCCACGTTCCTGATTGGCTCGCTTCATCAGAATCATATAACATAAAGCCCGCTTTACACGCCCGCGTGCAGAAATAATAACGCTCGCCCGCACCTACTTATCTGGCAGATAGATATTTTCGTATAATTTTTCAGCAATGTCTATTTGAATAGGCCAATATCGTTACAATATGTTAGCCTTCCTTTCGATAGAAAAACACTTATTTATCGATTTTTCGAACTCAATAAAAAATAAATCTTACGTACCATACAAAAATCTTCATTCAGTTTTTATTATTATGTACATAATTTTTTGTAAATTTAACCAAATCTTTTTGTGAAATTTTGATACGCGTGTATTAATGTATTCATCGTTATAAAAATTAAGTAATTGAATAACTCTTTTTTCGCTCCAACAGGCTGACAGGCCCAATTCCTGGAACACATCACAGAACACAACACATCACAGAACACCCAAGCTTGATTGTAAACTAATCAGGATGTAAACTCAATGTGTATTTATGGTACGTACCTTTTACATAAGTACATAAGTTTAAAACAAGACCAAAACATTATATTTTAGTGAAGTGTCAATTTCCTTTAGCATAAAGTCCTTTGGGAAAATCTGAATAGTTTTCGAAAAATTTTAAATATTTTATTATACTTTATTGATATAAATATCAGAGCAAAGGCTGTTTTGAAATTTAATGCAAGCGAAAATAAATTATTATAAACCGCATATACATAAATTTAAACCTTGAACAACCACAACCCTCCCGCCAGTTCTTCCCTTCATTTTTTTCCCCCATATTTTTAGACCACCTTGAAAAGAACACGAATAAAAATATTTTGAATTGTGAGTAATTTGGTGGCAACCAGCCTATCCAAGCTCCATATATCCTGCCGTACTTTTTATAATCTTCTGTGCAATAAATTTGCAAAACATTTAATAGAATATGTCCATATATTTAATATTAAAACAGGTTTAAAATTTTTACATATTAGTTATAATATCCCATAAACAAATGATCTAGAAATACTTGAAATTATGAGAAATGTTAATATTAATTCAAATAAAATAAATACTCAGACAAAATTTGTGCATTGAATATTTTTCCACTCAAGATTCCATCCTCTTCAGATGAAATTCCATAATAACTAACACTCAATCACATCAATATTTATTGATAGTGGGATCGGGTGGGGTGGGTTAAATATTAAAATACAGGTAATTCAAAATATTATTCTAAACAAATGGACTCAAAATAATATAATATTTTTTCACCGAAAATTTTTCGGTCATAGAAAAAATACATAAAAAATTCCAATTTATAAGATTTCACATTTTTACAAAGGATTTCGCAAAGGTCGCATTTAAACGTGTGTTTTTTTTCATGAACGATATTTATTTTTGTTGTGATATGTGAAAACGATAAACTTACGTGAAGTTTGGACTGCTTGCATTAAGGCTAGGAGTAATTATTAAGTTTATTAAGTTAGCGATAATTTTTCTAGTTGACAAGGATTAATTGAAATTGGTGACTGATCCGCTCCTTTCCTGACAACGCATTTTCATTGGTAGCCACGAAGCGTCGCGTGCAAATCTCTATCAAATTCAAATTCTCGAGTATGAGGTATAATTTTTTGAATATTTTTATATTATATTAATAACAATGAAATTCTTTTAGTAGTCATGTAAAATTCAATTTAAAAAAGTCTGTTTTAATGTTTTTTTTGGATACTGCAATATAGTAGACGAAACGTTAATTTTTATCTTTTTGTAAACGTTGTATTTAACAACCTATCCAAAAATCATAATTTATTTTCCCCAAACTTTCTGCATGAACTTTTTTATTCAATTTATAAAAAAATGCATGGTATTTGCTTGGAAATATTTCGAGACAAAGTGCACCTTAGATACATCTATTGCTAAAAAGTTTAAATAGTGTTTCGAAATTGTATTTTATTTGTGATAATCACAAAGAATTTTGTTGACTTTTTAAAACAGGTGCATTAAGAGTGAACGGAGCTTTCATAATAAAAGTGATTAAATGCATGGGTATCTGTAATTTTAGCAATAAGATTTGAAAACTTTACACTAAATTGACTCTGCAGACTGCAAAAACGTGAATCATGTACTATGGCGCCTTAACAATATTACCCGAACTTAAACATTTTACTTATACGACAATTGACCACAATAAATAATATTTGAAAACCATAACGACGGATGACAAAAATGGAGCATATAAACGGATCCATAACAGCCAGAGGATAAATTAGTAATCAGTGGGACGCACTCAAATAAACAACTAAAGTATTCGAGAAAGGCCTTTTTCGTATATAAACGGTGAGCCATCGCAGTTTAGTTTGTCACAACAATAGAAAACAACCACAGATAAAGTGGTCGTTTTAAACATGGATTTTAAGTAATTAATAACTTCTTTGTTAATATAAATCTTTATTAGCGTGCATCCATATTGGTTACAGTGAGAACCGATTTTCTTCAGTTTCTCAAAAACGTATTCAAAGTAAACAATTCGTCTTCCTATTATTTCCATCCGTTAATTTTTTTCATAAAATAAATGGATTTTTATTTAAATATAAAAGTGTGTATTAAAAGATGCACTGGCTATTTTATAAGTCACACTGATCATCGGTCAGGCAATTTCGTGATAACGGCGTTAAAACAAGGGGCGAAATTTATAAAAGTAAATTTTAATATGATTAAATGTATTTAATCTCAATGTTTTTTAAATTTTTTTAATAGTTTAATTATTACACTATGGAAATAAAATGCCCAGGCACACAGCATAACATGACAGAGAAGGGCTTATAATTTATTCATTCCTTAAAAATAGCGAAAGAAATAATAAAGGATATCTATAATTTTTTCCCTGTCATATTTTTACTAATCAAAGACTCTAATTCGATATCCGTTTCACTGAAAAAAATGTGTAAATATAATCGTGTGGTACCGAATAGAGTATAAAGATACGCATTAAAAATACCGATTGAAATAACCCCATCATAATTTCCTTAAACGTAAGCGAAAAAGGGTTATGAAATACGAAAAAGAGGTACTAAAAAGTGAATTATTCTCATGAAATACGAAAACAAGAGGTACGTGCTAAAGTGCTAAAATTTAATGTGTCTACAGACCAAAGTATATATATGATATTGTTTTAAAAAAATGTGTAGGGGTAAAAAAAACCTTCAATTCATTCGGCATACCGATTTTTGACAGCACGGTCAAAAAGTAAAATGGCTGGCGTGATTTTAAACTGACACACAAATATTTGAAACGTTCTTTAAAGGATTTAGTTATGTTCTTTTGGAATACAATTTGTAAAACCAATTCCTCACATTAGTAACTTTCGTTTTCTGACATTTGCATAATTTTTACGAGGCATTTGAAACCGCGGGACAACAGCCTGTCAGTGTTGACTGACCGATGTCCGGTCAACGTCTGAAGAGATATTTTTGTTCACTTTTTATGGGCTCTGTTATTGAATTATTTAAAATTTTTGGGCATAAGCTATATTTTTTTAAAATATTTTTGTATTAATGACAATAAAATTATCTTAACACTTATGTAAAATTTAATCAAAAAATTCAATCATTTTATGGTTTTGATGCTGCAATATAGGAGATGGAACATGAATTTTTATCTTTTTGTAAACGTTGTATTTAACAACCTACCCAAAAATAATAATATATTTTCCGCAAACTTTCTGTTTGAATTTTTTTTTGTTCAATTAATAAAAAAATGTATGGTCTTCATGTGGAAATATTTCAAGAAAAAGTCTATCAAAGATAACTCTATTGTAAGAAAATTTAAATAGTCATTAGGGATTATATTTTATTTGTGATAATCACAAAGTATTTTGTTAATTTTTTAAAGAAATGCTTTAAGAGTGAATGGATCTTTTATAATAAAA
This sequence comes from Agrypnia vestita, assembly GCA_016648135.1. Taxonomy (NCBI): domain Eukaryota; kingdom Metazoa; phylum Arthropoda; class Insecta; order Trichoptera; family Phryganeidae; genus Agrypnia; species Agrypnia vestita. The sequence goes on along the minus strand of JADDOH010000266.1, from coordinate 7,799 downwards.
TTAATTAAGTGCATGTTTAGCTGTAATTTTGGCAACAAGATTCTAAAACTTTACATTAATTTGACTCTTTAGACTGCAAAAACGTGAATCATATACTATGGCGCCTTAACAATATTTTACCGTCACCAAAGTTTATTTGGAGATTTTTTTACGTACCGAGATAATGCGTGGTAAGGATTCTTACCCTGCACGTTCAGAAAATAAAACAGGTTTAAATTAATTGAAAAGTTAGTCTTAAACTTAAATAAAAACTTTTTATACATTCCAATCAAAAAGTTAAGTTCCATCGTTAAATTTTTAATTTTACTTTACTTTGATCGGTAAGTATTGTATATTCGGATGTTACTTACATTTATTTCATTTATATTTAGAATATAATATGAAACAGTGAGTGCAATTGATTAATATTAAATTTCGTTCGGAGTAATTTGGCAATTAAATTACATATATTATCTAAATTTTCTCCATAAAATTAACTAATCACTTGTGCTTATGATACCAATATTAAACATCAGTATCAATTATTCTTTTATCAATAAATCTTATAAATGTTTCTATTAGTGATAAACTCTGTGGGTGATAGAAAGAACCGAATTAGTCAAAAAATTCAGGTTTTCAGGAGAGCCAAAACAAAATTTGTGAATTTTTGCATCAGTAGCAAATTTTTTTGTTTTTAGCACAATAACGTTGCACCAAGTTGACTTATGTCTTTGTTTCTTTCAAAATTATTCATATAATTAATCATGTCGTTTGTCTTTTCCTTTCACAAAAATTAGTCCTTTTTGTAGGTTTGTCCTTTCACAAAAAATTAAAAAATAGTGGCATTATATTTTATTTTCCGTCTTGTTTAATTTTTCCTTGCTAAATAACTCTGCATACTCAACTCAAAAATCGATTTTACTGAGTAATTCGGTTGTTCCTTTCGCCCACAGAACTTATCTACATACCTACTCAATATTTTTTTAACATTCATTAGTAGATAAAGTAAATAATTGAAATAATCATGCACTCTAAAAAAAATAAAAGATAAATTATTGTTTATAGATAAATTATGGCTTATTGTCTTTCCATACATATTTTTTTTTTAACTTACGCAAATATATTGCACGTTTGGCATACGATGTCATTTCATTTATCCAACCGCATTTTAATGCAATATTTTTATATACGCCAAACCAATTTAATCTTTGTTCTTCTACTGTAGTGAAGTGCTACAGTAGTAACTATTGTTACCATACATATACGTCTCCATTAACTTGTAATATTTGATTCTGCTTTAATGTTTATTTCTGTGTGGGAAATATACAGCGAGTGGACTCTTGCAGGCGTTCACCCTTTACACCTTACACCGCCTTTACACCGCCTTTTAGAACAAAAAATGTCAACATAGCGACGTATGAGTCGATATATTTGCTTTCGCTCATAAAATGACCCCGGGAATGCGGTGGGTGTCCATCCACTGTAGCGAAGTGCATATTGTCCGATTTTTTATATTTAGTTCAAAATCTCATATTTTTTTTATCAATACTAGTTTATATTATCTATTTAACTCTCAATTTTACTTTCAACAAAATAAAAGTGTTTTTGATTTTTATTATATTTAATTATATTTATAATTTAAAAAATCAAATATTTTTCCTTGTCATGGTCTTTGAAACATATTTATTTGAATGATGATAAAATATTTGGCCTTTTCCGAAAGGTAAAATTTTCTGATCTATTCATGATATTTTACCCAAAAATTTATGAGCATATTATTGCATTGATGATATATTTCCACACAGAGCTTGATTCCCAACATTGTTTTCACTTGCCACCAGCTAGCTACAACTCGGATAAGAATTTACTGTTTTTCTGAATTTTCCGTTCGTAGAAACCAAAATTAAGTTTTCTAAGCAATAAATATTTCTACATCTATTCGTACATAAGATGTATTTAAATAATTGTACATTAGCCGCAGTCATATTTATTATGTAGAAACACCGTAAAACCAAGCAGTTTGATTCAATTTTTCTGTATTTCTTCCGTATTACACTAAAAATATAATATTGACATGAATTCTGTTGATGTCGACAAAACTTGAAACATTATTAGTAACAAAATTACCGTTTTAATTTATGTCAAAAATATATATCTTTTTCTTACAAATATAATATGATGGGTATAAAAACAAAAGCAGCAATATCTAAAAAAAAAAAAGTTTTGAATGCAATCAAAATTTATAATGTAGGTGCTGAATTCAGATTTAATTGCAAATATATCTCTCTTCGAAAATCATGTTTCCGAATCACTATTTAGAAGCGAAAGCAGCAATTTCCAATCGAATATATAAATCTTTAAGGATGTGTCACGTGACAAAATATCCTCATCACACTAAAGTGAGAGTGGATGTCAATTTAAGACTGAAACTTAATATCAGACAACTATGATCCAATTATGTAATAAGCAGGCGCGTGCCTGAAGCATGATTTTGGGAACACTGAAGTATGGTTTTTAAAAAATAGAAAGTAAATAATTATGTGACAGAATATAATGGTATATCAAAATATGAATAAGTACTATAATAAAATTTGTGATAGGAATATTACGAGATACGAGAGAGAATATTATATATATATATATATATATATATATATATATACCATTATACGTTTTAATTCGTTTTTTCTTCTAATTATTTGGTTAGGTGAAAGTCATCCTGCAATGTTACCAATGCACGCAGATAATTAGCAAAAGCAGCAATGTCCACTATTTGGTAGCAAACACAAGTTAAATATTTATTTGTACTCATATACAAAAGGAAAACTGGGGTTGAAATTGTTTTTAAAAACGTCCAGCATGATACAGGATTTACATTCTAGAAATATTTCCTTGAGTAGTTCTGAGATAAATGCCAAATTTTGATCCAAATGAATCCAAAACTTTAAAGTCAAATTGATGTTTCAAGATTTTTTTATTTAGTGTATACAAGTAACATTTTAAGAGCTCATAATAGTGTACAAAAGAAAGAGCTGTAAATAGCAAAGTTTAAATTTCCTTTTTCAGTACATACCGTGCGAGCAAGGGAAATGGTATTACTCCTATTACGTTTCCAGACTCTAAGGACCTGTTGGCAGAAGCAAGAACTGCTCATATTAGTTTAGGGATTCATCTCAAGCTGAATGCAAGCTCAACTCAACCTTTACTCAAACACTCCACTCGGGGGTCTAATATCACAAGAATGGATCAACAACAACACAAGTTTAAAATAAGCCCAAAAATAGTTTATTTTTAAGCAACAGCTATCATAGATTTCATTATGTTATTTATTATACGATTACGTTTATAGGTTAATAATGTTCAATAAATAGAACTTCTTTAAATAATACAAGTACGGAAATATAAAAATATATTATTATTTCCAATTAATTTAGTAAATTTGTGCATTAAAGCAAAAAGCAGCAATCATTCCGAATTTCTTTGAAATGTCATTGAGTGGTAAATTTTAATTTTGTTAAATTTCAAAATAATTTTAACATTATTTTTATACTTTAAAAATATTTTATATAAAAATACGTTTTAAGAAATAGTTACTGGATTTGGTCCCCAGAGGGATGATTATTTATTTAAGGAAACATTATAAAAGTCTCACAGACCAATACGATATATGAAATGTTCTTGATTCTAAACATATATAGGACTTTCAAAATTTTGAAAATGTGTGTATGTTCTTACGACGAAAGCATTGTTTAGAGCAGCGTTTCCCAACCTTTTTTGGCTCGCGTACCATTTGATAGTACATCACGCTTAATTGTACCACTTCGTAAAAATGATTATATTTAGAGAAATTTGTCATTCTATTTGCATTATAAATTTTATAGGGTGACTGTATTTTCCAGAATTCAATTTATTTAAGTTTAATGAAATACCAAAGCTTTTATTTTTTCTGAACTTTACATATAACAATGTTTTTTTTTAAATAAAAGTTGCCGAAGCTCATTTCTTGTCGAAATTGAAAACCAAAACATTTAAGAACTAATTTTTATTAAAAAAAAAAACATAGAATTAATTTAAATTATTTGTATTAAAACATAAAATGTGCCACAGGTAATTATTTTTCCAAAAATTACCGATATTAATATAAAATATATGTATAAAAAATTTATTTAAAACACGGTAAATGTAAAAATTCTTTTGATGAAAACGAGACAATTTTCACTCTCATTTTTACAAATTTACAGCAGCGCCGCAGCGGCGAAATTTTTGTTTTAAATATAATAATATTAATGAAATTGTATTTAAAAATATTTTTATTACCGAAATTTTCTATTTATTATCGAAAATAATAGTAATGAAAGTGTTTCTTAAGATTATAATACATTGTTATCAAGTTATAGGTAAGTTTAATTTTTAACTAAATTTTACCAAAATATAAGCACAATAATATAGGCAAAATAAATTTAATGAAATCCTTGTGCTTGTTTCGAAGAACACAATTTTTTGAAATTTGTTTCAAAAGATGTGCCATTACTGATTATTTTTCGTGTACTACCAACTATCCACTCGCGTACCACAAGTTGGAAACCGCTGGTTCAGAGTGATCACTTAAGCCAGCTCATACAGATTGTAAGCCCTGAGCCATCGTACGAGAGACTTCCATCCACTTTTCTCACATATAAATAGCTTCGTATCTGCGAGACTTCTATAATTCATTCGTAATTAATATTTTTACATGTTGTGAGACTACAATTACTGAATTTTGTCCACAGGGATAATTATTATTTAAGACAAATTATAGAAGTCTCACAGAGACAAAGCTATTTACAAAGGAAACACGTATGGAAGTCTTTATAGGGCGAAACAGAGCTTACGGCTTGCATGACGTGGCTTAAGTGATCACTTTGCACAATCCAACGTTCACTTAATCCACCGTAAGAACATCCACATAATATCAAATTATTATATGTATTATAATTTACTTTTCATATTTTTCAAATAATTTATTTCCACGCTTACAATATTTCATTTTACAAGAGTAGTCAACATATTAAATGTGACTAGCAAAGCCAAAAAGGAATAAATAATTAAATAAACCAAATTTGTACTGAGCAATTTTCACGAACGTGCAGAATATTATGAGCAATTTGAGCATTTTATCATTAGCGTTATGATTTATTTTAATGGATCGTTCCTCACGATTCAACTTGCAGAACATAATTTGTAGGAAGTTCCAGTGTTGGTTTTCCCTGAAAGCATTAATAATTTCTGCAGTCAGGACGGAAAATAAAGATAAGCAATGCTGCACCGACTAGCAATATGAGCACACAAATTACTCATGCAGTAACCAATAAATATACGAGTATCTGAGCATATTCCAAAATATTTTCAGCAATCAGTCATCTTACTCTATAATGACCAATAAAAAGACAACTAGTAGAAACCAAGATAATGTAATTTTTCGCAAGTTTTAAAGCTATGTACCTAATCTTACATTAATTTATAATTACATATCACGTATTACTTGTAAAAAAAACATGCAACACTCGATAATGACCTACTATCTTCATTATAAAATAAAAATTATTGTCAAATATTGAAGGCAACCATGCCTCAAAAATGCTGCAACCATGCAGTAAAACTGCTGTGCAGTTTGGCATATGTTTAATGTAATAAATATTTAAAAAATTAATAAATATATTAAAAAAATATTTTTAAAAAGTTGGATATTTTCTGCTGGAGTATTGATTGAGCATTTTATAATGTGAATTATAATAATTTTATTTTATTTTATATTTCTTAGAGATACTAAGAGGATAATAGGTACATTATAATCTAATAATAAAACATTATAAATGAAGACTATGTCCATTATCCCAATTTCAAGTGTTTTCGGCACGCTTTAGCAACGTTTAAATATAGTTTACATGTACATTTATGTGTATTGTATATTTAGTGTTTGATTGTAGTGCGATTAGTATTTAATAAATAATGAATCTATAGGTTCAGGTCATCGTTTAGAAAATGGATGTTGTGTGTGAGTGCGTTTTTGAACGAAGATAAGGTGTCTGCAAGAATATCAGCATCAATGTTAGGGTCAGCACAATACATATTATATGTGCGACACAACCTTATGATGAAAGGTAACCAACATTATTAGTGTGCTGGCTTATTCTAAAGAACTCCGGGTTTCTTATACGGGGTTTAACATGCAAATTTATGTCGGATAGAGAAAAATAATCAATAGCTCCGCTGAGAATCTTGTGTAGCACAACGAGATCGTCTATTTTCCGTCTGGACTCAAGTTTGTCCATCTTGAAAAAAGCAAGTCGATCTTCGTAGCTGTGAAGGTTGTTGTGTTGACCAGCTTTGTATGACAAAATACGTAGAAATTTTTTCTGCACTCTCTATATTCTCGTAACACGTGATCTGTAATAAGGTAACCAAATAACTGATGAATATTCCAATATACTTCGTACTAGTAATGTATAGAGAATTTATAATGATAATAATAAAACTTTATTCCAGTAGTAGGTTAATGCAGTCTCACATATTCCAATAAGTATACATGTATTAAATTATAATACAAGCGATATATAAAAATATAAGAGGATATGGATATATAAACAGAGATTATCACAGACAGGTATAAAGAAGGTAAGATATATAAATAAATAAGGTATATAGCAAGAATTGTTCAAATAAGTAAGGCATGAAGAGTTAGAAAGACATGGTGCGAAGTGAAAAAGAAAGCATTAAAGTAATAATTATTAACATAAAAAGTAAGCATTAGTAAATAAATAGTATGTATGTGTATAAAAGAAAAAAAAAAGTATTCAAGCAGAAAGACAATCAGAAGGCAGTGGAATAGCACCTGCTGTCTAAAACTTGCAACCACCTGCACCAACGGTACTGTTTATCACTATCTAATATTCATTAAATGAATTCCAGTAGATCGATGCCAATAACTTTTTAGTTTAACCCTATGTAAACTCTGCTTTTTACATACCTGTTTTTTGACTACATTTTCTTTAAAAATATCTCATACTAAAATAATCTTCTAAGAACGACGGAAAGAGATGTGCGTGAAATATCTCTGAAAGACCATATACCTAATTTACAAGTTCGCCAGAGAGCCAAGCCAACAAATTCTGCTCAAAAAATTGAGGCCCCGCATTAGTAAAAGTGTTGGTTGCCCGCTAGCACATGAAACAATGACATTGAAAATGGCACAAAAAGAATTGAGGGCAACAGGTGTATATGAAGAACCGAAGGCAGAAACTGGTGATACTTGGAGGAGGGTATAACCAGCAGTAGAAAGACACTGGCTGATGATGATGTAAATATTTTTTGAAAGGAATATTGTTAATTTAGCTACGTAAAGACTGGTAGATTATATTAAATTACAATAAACCAGAATATGGCACATGTTTTACGGATATTTTTATTTAAAAAAAAACAGAAAATAAGACGTCACGAAAACCAGTCACTTTTTAGAATGTCTAAATACCTACTTATTTTTCATGTATGTACATATCGTCGCTGTGTATAATTAATCCTATGTGACGTTTTAGTACATTCTGAAGTAAACGAATAAAACTGTTTTAAAAAATAATTGCACAGATAGATTCATGAAAAATATTTAAAATAATTACTAGGCAGACTTTTCAGATGAACGGCAATATTTTTTTAAGTATATCCCCATTATTTATAAGAAAAATTGACAAATTAATTCATTCATCTCAGAATGTACTAAAAGGCACATAGTAGGATTCATTATATATATTGCGACGATAAAACATAAATTACCACAATGTGAACAC